>VWZG01006758.1:387147-586499 GCA_013396735.1 Grallaria varia | reverse complement strand
CAAAAAGGGCGCGAACCCTCCCCAGCGCCCCCCGCCCTCCCGGCAGTCCCCGCCCTCATTAAAGGGACCACCTTCCTCCTTTCTCCGGCCGCCGCAGGGTCCGTGTGTGCCCCCCGAGCCGCCCGCGTTGTGACCGTGGCTCTGTGAGCACACCCGAACCGGGGGTCCTGGGGGTGCAGCACAGCCCTTATTTTGCTGCAGCCCAGCACAGAGAGACAACACCTCCACCACAGCGTCGTGCCAGACACTGCGGTGTGAGAAGCTGCAGGAGCAGCCGGGCAAATCCCCTTCTCCTGGAGGCAGCACAGGACAATCTTCATTCCCTGGAGGAAGGAGGAAAAGGCTCCACAGGCCTTGGCCAACGCTGCTGCTCGAGCCAGTCGTGCAGAGCTGCGTGGGGCCCTGGGCTGCCCTTTCCAGACTGGCGGCCCTTCCGGACGGGGTAAGGCGGCTGCAGGATTCCAGCTGGAGGAGCAGCCAGCCCTGTGCACGCTGGGGATGGGCTCTGTGGGCTCCTTACACACCCAGCACAGACCCTGCCCGTGCCACCCCGGCTGTCACTGTGCTCAGTGATGAGTGAGGGGTCCAAACGTGCGAATGTCAAAATCTTTTATTTACAACAGTCTCCAAAAATCAAGGAACACTGAAAATAGTGAGGGCAGGAGACGACTTACAAAAGGAACACGCATACATCAGGAATTGTGCTACATCACTCTGAGAACTGACACTCTAAGGGTCTGCACACAACGTGGTGAACGGCAGTGCCCTCGCTCCCTCTGCTCACACCTTTTCTCCCCTTGGATTTTGAACCATTTCCCTCCCATTTGTTCTCTTCCGCTTCCCCCTGCCAAACCCTGCTGTTCACCTGCTGTGGCTCTGTCTCTGGTCCTGGCCATTGCCCCCCACTTCCCTCCAGCAGCTGCCCAAAGGAGGGGTGGAGAGGAGAAAGCCAAACAACTCTGTCTTCAGGATGGAGACAGGCCTTGGAAGAGCTCTGGGACCCTGGGACCCAACCCAGGGCAGAGCAGTTAGCAGAGGCCTTGGACAAATCTGTGACCTCTGGCCTGTGGGCCATCTGGGGTGAGCAGTGACTTCAGAACAAGATGCCCAGAGACTGTGAATTTGTCCTGCCTGGCTGCCAATCAATCTGCACAGCTTCCACCGTGGGAGGATTGATATGTGTCGTGGGGTTAAATAAAAAGCCTTTTGTAACCTTCCAGGAGGGCAGGCTGCTCTGGGACTAAACCTTGCTCAGCAAGACAGCAGGGCCCAAGAGATGGTCTGGGAAACAGAGGAGTCATCAGAGGCAGAAGATAGGCAGACATGTGGGAGGAATGGATTTAGGTGAGCATCTGCTCCTGAAACAGTTCCAGACAGGTGAGGCCTTGCTTTTTATTGCGACAAGCATCTGTCTCAGAGCACCAATTCCCAGCAGGGCTGTCAGCTCCACCTCCACATTTGCTCAGATAAAGCCATTCCCTTTCTTACCTCTATAATTTTATGAATATTTTGTAATCACAGGGAGGACACTGCCTATGAGGAGATGGATGTCTACATCTGCTATGGATTTATCATCTCCACAGATGCTTGGGAAGATCAGGATGTTGTAAGTTTTGGGGAAGGCTGGGTCCCACCTCAACCTCTTTTGCTCCACTGCACATGGAGAAAGCACCAGCTACCCTGACCACAGAGCTGTGGTTCCTCCTCAGCATGCCTTTGTGAATCACACACTGCAGCTCTGCACTTATCTCGGTCTCTCCTCTTTCTGTCTGAGTAATTCCAGCCATTGCTTTCCCAGCACCAGCTTGAACAATCAAGGGCAGGGTGAAGCCCTGCTCCTGCACAGAGGGAGCTGGGCTGGCCAGAAGGGAGGAAGGACAAGGAGAGCTTGTGCTTTTCCCTGCCTGCTCCAGAAACAGGATGGATCCTGTCAGGTGCCTGGAACTCTGTTATTTCTGTCTGCAGATCAGACACTGCCAGATCAGACCCAGGAGACATAAAAGGTTTCCCACTACTTTGAAATTAATCTTTGCCTTCCAAGAGCGGCTGAATGAATGTTCTCAGCATGGTGTGTCCAGAGTCCTGCTGGAGGTGGGGGGCTTATGGAGCCTCTTTATAGTGAGCATAAATGTAGGACACCACGGACTAAAATGAGCTTTCAACTTTGCAGGATTCAAAGCACATCTATGCCTTGTCTTAAACGCCTTTCAAGTTTCTTCATGCTCATAGGAGGAATTTCCTCTAAGGGTGCCCTCAGCACCTTATTGTCTTGTCTGGTGACCTGGAAATATCCATTAGCTTTAATCACCCCAAGGAGGGTGAAGTGTTTGCTAAATTCAGGTCAGGCCACCAGCCAGAGCACCCTTGGCAGCAGCACCAGGGGGACCTCGCTCTCCCTGCAGCCCCCGCACAGCCACGCGTGTCCCACGGGCTGTGTATCGTCAGCACTCTGCCCTCTGGTCACTGCCACTGAGGAGTGCTCAGGAGTGACACCTGGAGCACAGACGCAGGGAAAACCATGGCTTACAGATCAAGGATTGGGCTGGACTGTGCACAGCAGCCATCAAAGCAGCACAGCTTAAGGATAGGCAAAAATCCTCTCCAGAACCATTTATTCATGGGCACCAGGGTTCATTCTGGAGCTGGTGCAGATCAGAGGTCGGTGCCAAGGGACATTTAACCCATTGCAGAAAGGGGTAACTCAGCTGCACCAAGGGATAGCGAGAAGAAACCAGGTCTGCTCTGCTCAGACTCTCACCAACCTCACTGCCTACAATAGGATTACTCTGGTCATCTCTGGCTTCCCTCTGGGATCAACAGGAGTCCTGTCCTGTCACTCCTCTCTCCAGCTGACACCTTGGGGAACTTACTTCAGAAACAAGCATTTGATCCAGTTCCACAGGGGTGACATGATGTGAAGGTGAAAGACCAGCAGGGATGCACTGACCAAACGGAAGCAGCTTCTCTCAGCAGCACAAGCCCCCAGACTTGGCTGGAAATGGGGATGGGCTTCCTGGAACTTCCATCTTAAAAAGGGGGTTTGATCCACACAGAGAACACAAAGCCAGCAAGGACATGCAATGCGCAAACCAATGGAGTCAGGCTCCTTCCTGGCCATGTCCCTCAATTGGTATCCCTGGAAATAATGGTTAATGCATCTCCCAGTGGGCCTGACCCTTCCCTTCTGCTGAGGACCAGATGTGCTGCATATCAATGCACACTTAGCTATTTCAATTTTAAAAATATGATAGGATCAGTGATGCTTAAAATGTACTTGTTAATGGCACCAGTTTGTGATTTCGTTTTACTTTAATCCAAACCATCTGCTCGGAGCAGGCGGCAGCTGCAGCTCCGCTGCCCCCGTGTCTCCACACAGGAGGGTGTCCCTGAGCTGCCACCAGGATGCTGGGCATGGCATCAGCTATGGCCTGCCTTGTCCTCAGGGGAAGAGCTGACTGCCATGGCCAGAGGGCTCTGCAGGGACCTCAGGGCTGTGTCCTCTCCACCATGAAGAGCAGAGGCAGTGACTGGTGAGGTGACAGGTGGGACTGGGCATCGATACTGCCCTGGCCCCACTACTGGGATGAGGGACAGGAGGGCAGACAGTGAGGGCATCTGATGGCTGTTCACAGACCCAAGAGATCCCAGCAAAAGGTGCACTGTCTCTCCAGAAAGAAGGGGAAGGCCACGTGTCCCAGCGCCCTCCCCAAGTGCCAAAAGCCACCCAGCACCTCTAGTTTGGATCCCCCAATGACACCCACGAGAGCTCCTGTGCAGTGAGGTCACTGCTGGCCTGGCCTGGGTAGGGGCCTGGTAAAGGACCAGACAGTGCTGTTCCCCAGGCCTGTCCAACAGCTCACGGGTGCTCCTGAAGGCTCAGGTAAAGAGGCACAGGCTTGGCGTGGGAGTAGGACGTCACCTCAAGAGTCATCGTTGCAATGCTGACCCTGGACAAGGACAGGGAAGATACAGAGGGAAGTGTTTTTAAAAGGATCAGATGACCTTCTCAACTTCTCCCCTTTTAGCTTTGCAGTTCCAGAAAGCTCCGTTTGTTAAAAAAAATTAAAAGAACAAGAAAAGAAAAAAAGAAAAGAAAAACAGAAAGAAAACTGAGAGAAGGAGATCCCCTCCCCTCCTACTCACGGGCTGAGGTATTCCCTGGGCAGCCCTCGCTGTCCATCATCCATCCATTACTACCCAAAATAAATACAAATTTAGAGCAAAACCCATTAGAAAATAAAGTGCATCTGGAGTTGAAAAACTTCTGGGAAAAAGGGATTTTTTTCCTCTTTTTTTTTCCTTACAAAAAATATCCTTTAAAAAGAAAAGAAAAAAAAGAAAGGGAGCAAGAGCGCAGAGGCTCCTAGCCTGGGTTCTACAGGGCTGTCCCATTGGGGAGGGGGATCTTAAAGCCTCCCTTGAGCAGGGCGAGGCAGAGGCAGAGGCCCAGCAGGCCGGCCAGGAGCACTCCCAGCACTGCCTTGAGGCAGGAAGTCCTGCTGCGGGTGAAGGTTCCAGGGGCCATGATGCTGAGCAGGGCCGTGCTCACAGTCAGCGTGTACACGATGGACACCCCCGTGTTGAGGGCCACGATCTTCCCGAACTTGGCGAAGGGGGCGATGATGCAGAAGAAGAGTGGGACGGTGGCGATGACGGTGGTGACGGCGCTGGACACGATGGCCACCCCCACGTGCCGGACAGCCTCGATGGTCCTCCACTGCCGGCACGCCCTGGGGTCCTGGGGAGGGACAGCAGCGTCAGGGCACAGCACCAGGGGGCTGCTCTCGGGTCTGAGCTTCGAAAAGGGGGCTTAGCTCATAGTGTCCCAGTCCAGGACAATGTGCAGCTCACACAGTCCCCGTGGCCTCTGAGCCCGCTGGACAAACTGCCATGGGGTGCTTTGGTGACAGTCCAGCAAAGCCTGCTGGACTTTGTGCCTCCTTCCCACCACATCAGGCTGCCTGCTGGGCCTCCCCAGCCCAGCTGCTGCAATGCAGACACTACACCTGGCACCAGAGATCCCCAGCTTTTGTGTGGTCTCCATCTTCCCGAAGAGACAAAAGATGTTAAGGAGGCCAGAAAAGAGCTGGAGCACAGCACAGCAATTTGCAGAGGTTATAGAAGGAGTGTAGGGCTGTTCCAGCATAGACTGTCTTCACTTGGACATGAAAAGGGGTTGCTTTGGGCACAGCTGTGGCCAGCAAGAAAAGGACGAACCATGTGAGCTGGACAGTCAGCTGGGTTTACTGCACTCAGGTACAAAAGCTCCCAGTCTGAGCAGTCAGCTGGACAAGCAACAAACACTCCAGGGATGCCCCCTTACCCCTCATGGGTCCTGCATCCCGGGCAAGTGGCACAAAGGGCACGAGAGGAACCACTGCAAGGCTCTAGGAAGAGCAGAGCTCACCTCTGCCTGGTGCAGGGGCAGGTTCTCCCCTGCCAGCAGGTAGCCCTCCACCAAGTGCACGCAGTAATCCACAGAGGAGCCCACGAGGATGGAGAGGGAAATGGCCTCCACAGCGCCCATTTCCCAGCCAGACCAGTACATGATGGTCACCACCAGGCAGACGACCCCTGTGTGAGGAAGGTGATGTCAGGCAAATGGGAAGGACTCTGGGACTGCTGACAAAGGGCAGTCCCTGGGGAGCTTGGGATCATATCCCTGCAGGTCTGTGTGCCAGCCAGAGTGCTGTGCACACCCCTCCTGCCACTGAGGCAAACATGTCCCTCGCCTTCCCTTGCCATAGGGACCATTCCACAAGGCAGTGAGACCTGCTGGGGCTCTGGGGCACCCAGTTAAATCAGACTGATGCCAATCTAGACCAGTTCTTGCTAAAGGACTCCAGAGCCCAGGCAGGGGTGCGTGTGTGCACAGGCACTACAGCGAAGTGAGCCCCTTGTTTTGCTGCTGGAGTTACACACGTGGTTCCTTTTCTAAAGGCAAGAGTGATGTTTGTTTGTGAGTCATGTGTGGGAGAGTAAGTGGTTTCAAAATGATAGATTTGATTTTTAAACTGAGAAGTTTAGCAACACACTTAGACCACAATATCCTCAAATCACCAGCCAGGGAGAGGGAACTATTTACAAATTTGCTTCAAATACTAACAAAACTGCTAAAATATTCAGCTTTTAACATCTCCCACTGCTTGGAAACAGCAGCCATGGTGCAGATTCTTGGGAAGTAATGCAATTGTTATTCAAAGCATGCGGGACTTAATCACATTATTATACATAACAGGCAGGGATGGCATTTGTGTAGCTAAAACCCTTATTTAAACAAATATAAGGGATTGTGTAGATAAAACACACTGGGAATTAGGCACACAAATCTACTTTCCCAATGAGGTTCCTGTGCATTGTTGAGAGTTTCCTCTGTTCACTTAGCAAGACTGTTCTCCAGGACTGACTCCTGGAAAGCCAAAAGGGTCTACACAGAGTAAGAGCAATTCGCTTCCAACCACCAGAGACTCAGCAATGGCAGAACCCACCAACTTTAGGAAGTGAAAGGCTGGCACGCTGGAATTGGTGGTGTTACCTAAGATGCTGAGCAGCACTGGCAGCAGGAGGAGGATGTGTGTGGTGAACACGGCCACTGCAGCCACACAGATGACCAGCGAGAGGACAAGACCATACAGGGCACTCTGCACTCCTGGAAGAGAAGAGCCAGCTAATTTGATTCCCAGAATGTGACAGCTGGGATGAGAAAGGCACTGCCCCTGCTGGCAACAAAGCAGGCAGGGACTCCCACTGGGGGATATGGGGAGGAGAAGAGGAGAGTAGAAAAAAGGTCATCAACTTCTTGAATGTCACATCAGCAGGGCTGAGACCCTTCCCTTCTCTATTTCCTCGGGCTCTGCCAAGGACTTTGACAGTACACACTGCTTGGGGCAGGAATGGCCTTTAGAAGCTTGCACAGCAGTGGCAAGGGACTGAAGATTTAACCCAGCAGATGGGACAGAGTGTGCTGAGAATGTCTATCAGAGAGTGGCCTCCCCAGGGACAGAAACAAGGCAGTCACTTGCCTATAATCTCCATGAAAATCTGCTTCCAGTGCTCACAGGTTTGGAAGCCGTGCCGGAGAGCGGAGCCCTCTGGGAAGAGCTGGAGTTGCTGCTGCAGGAACGTCTCCCATTTCAGATAGTCAGCATATGTCTGGAAGGACGATTTCCCCTTGTAGGTTGTCTGTAACAACATGAACCTGTTACTGGTGTCCTGCTCTTCTTGCGTGGCAAGGGAAGAGGCAGAACAAGCCTGCTGGAGTGGCTCACCGATTCAAATGCCATGGAGATCCACTGCACCTTCCCATCCTTCACCCCCACTGCCCCATGAGAGAGCTGCCCGGGCAGCAGGTTGGGCTCAGGGATGTTCTTGCACTCAGGGTGCAACATCTGCAGAAAGGAGGAGATGCTGTAACCTGGAGAGAAAGAAAGAGCAAGGGATGGAGGGCAGGACAGGGAAGCACACTGGAGCAAGGGGATTAAAAAAAAACAACCCCAAACCAAACCCCACAACCAACAACCCAAAAAGAGAACCCCAAGAGAAAGCTGCAGGCCCCACTCAGCAGCAGCTGCTCCTCCTTGCCACTCTGGTTTGCCAAAGCCCTTGAGGTCTCAGCCCCAGAGCCCTCAGCTGCTGCAGCTTGAAAGGACTCTCTGTGCCATCAGCACAGGACAGGACACTGCCACTCTGTCTGTGCCCAGCTGTCAGGAAGCAGCACAAACAGTGAGTGCTGAGGGCTGCCTGCCCAGCCTGGCAGGGATTTTCTGCAGGCATGAGATTGGCTTTTGGCCTGAAGCCACAATGCACTTCGGAGCTCAGCTCCACAACCTTGTGATCTCTGATGTTGGGAGAGATGATCACTGGTCAGGTAAAGCCACAGAGACAGTGAGTAATCTCACTGCCACGAGATCAGGTGTGATTGGATGGTTATACAGGAGCTACTAAGAAGGTATTTACTGATTCAAAAGATTAAAGTGTATCACAAGCAATACCCATGTCTGGAAAGAACAGATGCAATTTTGTTCTTATCTTCCTGGATTAAAACCCCAAGAATACACCCCATATCTTTGGCATTAAAGAGGCCATTTTTCTTTCTCATGTCCCAAAAAGCACAACCAAGGACATGTTCTAGAACAGTCAAGCTGCCTCAGGAAGGGAAGGAGGCAGCAAGCACAGCCACCTTTCTGGTGTGCAGCAGAGGAGCCCAGCTGCAGGCAGCGCTGCTGCAGGCAGAGTGCAGGCAGAGTGCAGGCAGGAGTTAGTCCCACGTACCCGAGGGCAGGCACTGAGCCCCTCCGGGCTTCACCAGCTCCGTGTTGCTGGCGATGGCTTTGCAGAGGCGGCACAGGTTGCCAATCTCTTTGAAGAGGTCGAAGCTGTCATCGTAGATAACGCTGCCCTTTCACAAGGAGACACAACAACAAGAGCACCACACGTGAGGCACACGCAGTGCCTGGCACGAAAAGGCAGGAGCCTTCTGCCTTCCTGTCTGCACAGCCTGCGACCAGCTGATACAGACCACAGGCTGTACAGTGGGAAACCCCACCAGGCACACCAGATAACCCAGGAAGGAGCTGCATGTCCTGCCCACCCTCAAAACTCAGGCAGTACGACAGAAACCCTCATCAATGAACAGCCACCGTGCCATGCCAAAGCCACTGGGCTCTGCCTGAGGAGCAGTTCTGAATCCCTGCAAGTGCCCAGCACAAAACTCCAGCTTTCTGCCCATCCCACTGCCCACATTTCTCGCTGCCCCTTCAGAGGGAACAGGCAAAGGCTGATTCTGCACGATGTCCCCAACTCAGAGGACAAGAACTGCAGAAAGCTGAAGTGCACCAGCCGAGTGACCATATCTAAGCATAACTTTCCTGGAGAAAGGCTGTGAATGTGTCAAGGTATCAGATCTGGGAGATAAGCTGTTTCTAGGAAAGTCACATTTAGTAACCCTTCCCTAGAGTAATTGATTTTTATTCTTTCATGTTATAACAAGATAAACAATTACAGAAAAATATCAGTTCCCTCAGTCTTGAATTTGAAGTGAGATTTCATACTGAGCTCAAGATGGGTCTGTGCCTAAAATCCTCAGGAAAGCCAGATTCAGACTCAAAATTAGAAGGTTATATATTGCACTCAAAGGGATTTTCTGAAAAGTCTGAGGTGCTTTCAGTAAGGGCTTCCTGCTCTGCATTATTTGTGGATTTGCTGGAACAGAAGCATGCCTTTGGCTCCTCCCAGCACTGCCATGCCTGCCCCACGTGTGTGGGTGGCTGTGGGTGGGTGCAGTGCCAGCTGGGTGTACCATGTCTCCAAGCACGTGGTTGTCGGCGCGCCCGCTGCGGTTGACGCCCCGGATGCCGAACACCACGAACACCATGGCTCCCGTGTCCACCAGTGGCCGCACCGCCGGCTTCCCGCAGCCCGTGTTCATGCACGGGTTGAACCCAGACGTGGCTGAGAGCTTTGCCTTGGGCGCCGCTGGCAAACACAGAGGAGAGGCTGGTTACGATGGCGGGCAGGAAAGGTGTGCCCCTCCGGGTGTGACAGCCGGGCACGGCTGGCCCAGGGAGGGCCTCGCAGCTCACCTTTCTCACTGGGAACGTACAGGATGCCTTTGGTGGGTCCGTCAGGGCTGGAGCTGAGCAGGCAGCCCGGGGGTGCCACACACACGCGGCCGTGGTAAGGGGGCTTGTGCGACTGGGCGAAGTACAGCCTCCTGTGCAGCAAAGAGAGTTTGTTACGGGGGTCCACGGGCAGTGAGGGTGCTTTGCCAAAGCAGCACATGGAAACAGACATTCTCAGGGAAGAGAAGGAAAGGGAAAGGTGAGCATCCCCAGACCTGCATCCCTAGCCATTGCATATTCTATGCTGCCCATTCAGCCCAAGAGTTCAGGTGGGTAAGAGCAAGAACAAGATCAGCAACATCTTTCTGCCACCCAAAGAAGCCCCCAGTCACAGTCCTGCACCTGTAAAGCCTTTGGCACATGGACGATGCTATGGGCCTGCAAAATGACTGCAGAGATGGGGCACAGCAAGTTCCAGGGCCATGGATGTCACCAGCTGAGGGCAGGACTGGCACTCCCTTATCAGCCTCTCAGCTGTGCTGTCTCTGCTGCCTGGCCATGGGGGTGGTGGAAGGTTGGTTACCGTGTTCGCTGCTGCTCCTTGGAGGCCACGTAGAAGCTGAAGTCGAACTTCCAGCCCCTCTTGGTGTCACAGGACAAGGTGGTCATCATCCACTTCCTGGGGCTCGTCTGCTTAAGCAGCCCTACTGTGGACACACAAGCTGTCAGCTTCCTGGTGAAGTTACCGAAAGGCACTCTATACACCTAAGCAATGGATTAATGAAAACAGACACTTAACTCCATGGGGTTGCAGCCTGTTGCACGTTAGCATCACACACTCCCCTCCTCCCTGAGCACTGTCACAGCCACACAGAATGAGCACTGCAGGCACAACCCCAGCCAGCCCCCAGCCCTCCCCTCCCAGGCTTGGCCAGTGTGTGACAGCCCCTCAGCACCCCAGTTCCCAGTGGCCTGGGCTGAGCGGTGGCTGACATCTGCTCCACTGACACCCACACTTCTGCTTCCACTGCTGTCAGTCACATCACAGCAGCTACAGGTAAATACTGTGGCACTACAAGGCAGAATCTTTAACAGTGCCAGGCACAATGCCTTCCTTGGTAACTACCTGACTACAAATGTCACCCAGAGCTACCTGGGACCCCATGGAGAGACAGGAGGAGGCTCTTGTGCTCACCTGCTGAGTGCTGCACTCTTGGTAGAGGGGTCCAACATCCTGGACTGACTCACCTGGAATGAAGGCACCTCCCCGTCTCCCGGTGACACCGTCTGCCAGGGCGCAGGGACACTGGCATTGAGTGAGAATCTGTAGATGGCTGGTCTTCCCTTGCTCCTGGACTTGGAGATATACACAGTCCCCTGGAGATCTGAAGGAAACAGAGGGCATGGGTTTAGTTTCTGCCCGAGTGGATCCTTGGTCAGTCATCATGCCCCACTCACCTTGCTGCCCTGTATCACTTATGCTGCCTTTGCTTCCCCAGGGTGACCCTGAGCCCCTCTTCTTTTTTTCCAAGGAGGTTCGGATGTTGTTCTGCAGACTGTGGGGCTTTTCCTGAAACAAACCTGTCCCACGAGGTTAGTCAGGGAGGAAAGAGTGAATGGCATGAGAAGAGACCTCCCAGCCCTGTACACACCAAGGACTCTGCTGCAGAACTCCAAACCCTGAGCATGCAACACAGACCCCCAGAACCCCAGCTGGCCACTGACACAAGACCAGCACTTATAACAAAAGTAGTCAAGTCTTCATGGACTATGAAGGACTTGCTCCAGCAGAAACACTCAGACAGTTCCTGACTAAAGCAGGAAATACTATTCCAAATATTTCACTTGTCCAGGCAACTCAAGCATCCCACTCCCACTGTGTGCCTCCCTTCTGCAGGGTCCATCCGATGTGCAGTGAGACACCTGAACACTGCAGGGCCTCTGCTCAGGGTCCAGTTCCTCCAGCACAGTGTGCAGGCTGGGCTGCCCCCACCACGGTCTGGGGAGCAGCACTCTCACCTGAGCAGGTGATGCAGGAGATGCCCTCAGCACTCAGGTTGTATTTGAGGTCCAGCAGCACCTGGATGTTGGTGTCTGGCCGGAACAAGACGGGAGCACGGCTGGCAGGATGGAGACGGCTGGCAAAGAATATGGACAGCAGCAGAACAAGGAGGAAGAGCCCTGCAAGGAGAGGCCCAGGTAAGTGTGTGGGGCCCTACACACACCCTGCACTTAAGACACATTCAGAGAGCAGGCATGTGGTAGAAGGATGGTGTTTTCAGCTGGAAAAAGAACAACCCCTAAAGCACACTGGGAGCTGGGCTGTCTTGTAATGAGCCCCATGCCTGGAAAACCCCACCAGGACTTGCCATTTTACATCTGAATGAAAGGCAAGGGATGGAAAAGTTCCTAATGCAGTTCCCTTAGGGACTGACTGTTCTGGAAGCACTCTTCCGCTGTGCTAGAAGCCATTTACCATGTCCCTTTTCTCATCTCTTGTCACTAATAATCAAGGCTTGGGGACTGATTGCGATGCTGTCAAACCCTCTCAAATCCATGCAGATGGAATACCCCCCTCCTTCCTTACCCACAATCACCCATCTGCTCTTCACTGCAGACCACAGCACCCAGTGTTCCAGCAGCTCCTGCAGACGAGGTATCAAGAGACCCCGGCTGCTCTTCTCTACAGGGAGCTGCAGATTTTCTGGCACCACAGAAACCAAGGGGACATCCCCCATTTCCAGCGAGACTAGAAGAGAGAGAAGTCAAGTCTCAGTGTCATGAGTGTCTCTCAGAGCTCTCTGCTCCCCTTTACCAAATCTTCTGCCATGTGCTGTGCAACTCTCTCAAGCCAGAGATAGAGTAATACCCAGGCAGAGGAGTAACTTCCCAGGGTGTCACAAGAAGCATCTTTGTCAAGTCACTGCCATGCGACAGCTACACTTTGAAATCTGTAGCTCAGTCCAAATCTATGCTTCAGGCTATTCCTCCTCTGCCAGATCCCACACATGTTGTCCATAAGGTCACAGGGACATCGCAGGCTTCTTGGGCCAAGCAGAATGTGTCCCTGTCCCACTAAATATGTCTTGCTGCTAATTACACACGGCCAAGCTCTTTCTGACTGCAGCCTGGCTCCTCTCTGATCTCTTCTCTCCAGCTCAGGGATGCCAAGGGAACTGCCCTCTTCTCTGTGTGTGAGAAGTGGGCACTTGCTGTAGAGGGATCCAGCCTGGCACTCTGTCCAGCTGCCCCACAAACCACGCCTGGGCACCGACTGGAACAGGCTGCTTTGCTTCTTCACAAGCTACCTGGTGCACAGGGGCCCTGGAGCAAAGGATCCTGCTGGGAGGGATTATTTCCATACATCCCCACTGCACTGGCTCTGGCACACCACGGAGAGCTCTTGCCCACAGAGCCAGAGCTTCTCTGCCTGCCTGCCTGTCACAGAGCCCGCTTTGCAGCAAGGGCTCTGATGTGCTGTGCCACTGATCCATTTGCCTCCAGCTCCAGTTTGCTCCTGGGCCTGAAAGTTACTCACTGCCCAGACCATTTCTGTTGGGGAGTCTAAAAGGCAGAGGTTCCAGTAAGTTTTAAAAGCCAAATACAAGAGAGCAAGACACTTCGTATCAGGGCTAGAAGGATTATCTCCTGCCAACAACTGACAGGGAATTTCTGGGCTTTTTTCCTAGCTTGCTTATATGGTCTCGGGCAAGTCACTGCCCTCTTCATGCCATGACAGAGGAGCTGCCTGAAGAGGTGATGCTGGAGAACAACAAAGTGTTCTCTCTCCTGCTTCCTAAATGCAGTGCTGTGAGTGGCAGGGAAGAGAGGAAATCTCTGCTCAAAGGTGAGCTGTCTTGGTGCTATGGGTTAGACGTTTCATGTCACAAACAGTGCTTCTAGAAAGCAGATCACTTTGGACCAAGAGAATTAACAAAGTAGTTAGAAAGCTTGTATTGACACCCACTGAAGATCTCAAAGCAAATTACAACTGTTAGTGAGTTCTGATTCCTACAGCCACCTGTACCAGCACCATCTCCAGCTCACAGTGAGGAGAACTGAGGCAAGGCCCAGTGGCAGGGACAGGGAGAACTGCAGGATGAACAGGGCAGGACGTACCAGGCTCCTCCTCCACGTTGAGCAGTGGGATGTCATCGTCGAGGTAGGGGAGGGTCTCTCTGCCTGCCCTGGAGGTGGCCTCTGAGGCAATGAACAGATCTTCAGCCAGGTGCAAGGCAGTCTTTTTGGTGCACTTCTGACTGCAGCTGGATTGGGGCAGCAAAGGAGAGAAACACAAGAGTTTTAAGCCACATGCCCTGGAAAGAGTTACCAGTGGGCTCCTTCAGAGACAAGGAGAGCAGCAACTGACTGCTCTAATTACTCAGGAAGACAACAGGCACCACCAGGAGCAATTTCCATTGCTAAGTGCTCAGAGGTCAGGGGCTGGGCTGGGTGCACAGAGCAGGGCTGAGCCGTGGACACTGTGTGCTGAGTGACAGGAGTTTCAGCAGTTCATCTCCCTGCTAATCAATTAAATCAGGCCAGGTCATCTGCACTGCTAAAGAGCAGGGGAGGGGGAAACGTGCTGGCTTTCAAACACAAATCTGCATGTGCTGCTTGTGCTCACAGGCAGCAGCAGTGGGGATTTGTCTGCCTAGCAGGGCTTGTGTCTCCAGAGCTTGAAGGTTTAGTTGAGCATTAGGTGCTCTGAGGACACAAGTGGCTCCAATACCCCTTGGGATTCAGCCAAGAGGGTTGACACTCATTGCAGGGTCTGGCTCTTGGGAGGCATCTTTGCATACACCAGGCGAGACTGGTGAGATCCAGACCATGAGGCTGGGACCCGACCCTTCCATTTTGCTCCAGTCTGGAATGGCAGAACTTAAACTTCCTTTCTGATAGAGCCAAAGCCAGGCTGCCTGACAGAAAAGAAGGTAACTGAGATGATAGGGCAGAATTTGCACATTGCCTTGCCTATGAGTCCCACAACTCGCCACCCACAGGCTCCAGGGCTCACCTGGTTTGGCAGGAGCTCTCTACTGGGGACACATAAAGGGTCCATATTCCAAGAGCAGCTGGCATGGTGAAGAGCACAGCTACCCAGCAGCAGGACACAATCAGCGACATGAAGAGCCCAAAGTCATGCACAGCTGGGATCTACAAGAAGAGAGAGAACATGGAGCTGGGATCAACTGGGGCAGGAGAGCTGGAGAGACAGCAGGCAAGAAAGAGATGTCTGGAGGAACATGAGAATAGCACATGCTGACCTCGACCTCAGCCATGTAGTCAGCAAACCTGGTAGGTAAAGCACTGAGACAGAGCCTGACAACCACTGGATCCTGCTGGGTCAGTGGCACAGGAAATACTGCCTTGGATGCTGACAGAGGGAGAGTGTCCAGTGCCTTAGAGCAGGTAAGGGACAGCCCTGCAGCGTAAGCAGGTCTGGCATCCCCCTGTGCTGAAGAAGAGGGCAGACGGTGCTGGCTGCTCCCCACTCTTTTAGCCCCTCTGGCAGAAATGGAAAACCCCACCTCCCCAAGGGGCAGGGTACCTGGGAGAAGATGTTGGCAGCATATGCTGCAGCCGTGGTCAGGGAGGTGAAGAAAGTGGCCTTCCCTGCTGTCTGGATCGTGTGGATCATGCGCAGCCGCAGGTCCTTGAGGTGGGTGGCCTGGCGGTAGGTGTTGATGAAAACAAAGACATCGTCAACCCCTGGAGAAGAGGGCAGAGATGTTGGGACTTTGCTCACAGTAGTGTCACGTGCTAAAACCTGATTTCCCCCTCAACATTTGACCTGCAAATATTACACGTAGAGGGAATGGGGGGGAAGGGCTTGAAAATTCCATCTGCATTTGCCACCATCACCTTCGTCTGCCCCGCAGGCAGGAGCTGGGGCAGGGCAGCACAGGGGCGCTTCGAGTAAGGACGTGCTTACCAATGCCCACGATGACAAAGGCAGCCACACCATTGAGTATGCCCAGGTACTGGATCCCAAACACGACGTGGTACAGGAACAGAGCCACCAGGCAGCTCAGCCCAATGCTGGCAATGCCGAAGAATGACAGGAACACTATAACAAGAAAAAAACATGGAAAGAATAGGATCTCTGGCCACTCCCAGGAGAGTAGACACCGCCCACCTGCCCTGACCACAGCCCACCTGAGCAGGAGGTGAGGATGTACACCAAGACAGCTATGCAGCTGCTGCTGATGAAGGCCAGCAACATGTCATTGTTGAACGTCCTCCTCACTTCGTAGTCAAACAAGTCCGTCCCTCCGTACAGCACCTGGACTTTGCTAGGATGGGAAGATAGGGAAGAAGAGGAACAGGCAGAGCTGAGTGCAAAAGGAGCAGAGCCAGGTGATTTAAAGCAGAGCCTCCTCCAGAGCCAAAGGAGGTCACTGCCCTACTAACCTGGCAGTTCTCTGAGGAAACAGCTCAGAGTGGTGAGAGGAGGTTGAATGAGGTTGCTGCTGGAGGTGAAGTTCACACAAGAAGGGAGAAAAATAAAGAGCAGGTCTAATATTTTTAAAATTCCTCCAGTGCATGGTGGGTCTTTGGCACTAACAGACAGCTCGTGAAGCCTCCAAAGCCAATTCCACTTGGAATCCTAATCACTGCTTATTATATTAGCACAGTGGATGCAGGCAGAGTGAGAGCTTACCAGAAACCATATGATTTACCAGCTTCTACCTCTGGAAATGGGCTCTGAGCAAAGTAATCCCAGGTAATTTAACCAGGAGTACAACAGTGCTGCACCATAGGAGACCATCAGGGATCTGAGCCTCAGAGCCGAGCCTGTCCCAATTCCCTTTTGGTTTCTCATAACCACAACTGCTCTGCCAGCCCGTTGCTGAGGGTGCTCTGTGGCTGCCTGTGCAGGGGCTGCCTGCATTCCAGTCTGCTTCTGAACATCAGCACCCCTTCGTCCTGGGAGCTACTGAGACTCAGAGCAGTAGAGCTGGAGTCTAAGAATGTACAGACACTGGCACTCACTGCCTTCCCTCAGCTCTCTGGGCACTGGGATGCTCTTTTAGCTCTGTTTTAGCATCTCTCTCTCACAAGCCTTGAGTAAAGCTCAACTCAACAAAGTCAAACAGACACGGTGGTGAAAAAAGCCTGCATTTCCTGAAACTTATCCTGCCCTGAGACTCCTCTCCCCATCCCTCTGTACAAAAACCAAAAGCAGAATTGGATGTGCAGGTTGATGCCTTGTGTAAAGACCATTTCACCTCCTGCATCAGAACAGCTGGGGACAAATTCAGAGGAGGAAGGCAGCTCTCTATGAGCCACGTTGCTGTCTAGGAAGAGGCATTAAAGGCAAGGACACGAGTGTTTTTCTGCCATATGCTCCCCACCCTCGCTCACAGCTCCGTGCATGAGCTCAGCTTCAAAGGAGGTGCTTTTTCTCCTTCATCTGGAGCATTATGCCATGGCCACTGTTCCAGACTGGCCAGCAGTCTCAGCTGGCATGCCAAGCCTTCTGTGCCTGGTGCCTCCCCAGGGCAGCTGAACAGAACACCAGGGAGCAGAACAGGCACGTCTGCCCTGTGTGAACCTTAAGGCACAGCTCTTACACCCTGACAGGCCTGTTCCCTCCCTGCCCTTCCCTGCTGCCAGCCAGGCCTCTGCCTGCCTGCACCCACCCTCACCTCGTGGACTGCTTGGCCAGCATGGCCACGTAGGTGATGACGAAGTTCTGGAACTTGCGGCGCTGCTCCTCCCAGCGATCCTCCACCGAGTAGTAGTTGGGCAGGGGTGCCCCGAAGAGGATCTCGCTCCGCAGCAGGGAGCTCTTCTTGTTCTCAGCAGACAGGCCCTCATCCACATACCAGTAGAACTCAGGGTGGGTCATGGCCAGCTCCAGGGACCCTGCGGGAGAAAGCAGCACCACTTTTGTTAGGTTCTGATTAATTGTCTTAGCAAGGCACAGGGTCTAGTCTGACAGAGGGAAATTGGGAGTGATCCTCTTCTTCATCAGAGTGATGCTGACTGCTGCTGCCATGCACAGAGAAAGGAGGGACAGGGAAAGCTGCATTGCAAATGCTCACATTCTACCTCTGCCTTGTGGCTCTGCTTCCAATGCTGCCTACACACAGTTCCCCCACCAGGACACGTATTCCACCTGACTGACCTGAACCACAGCTCACCCAGCCAGCAATGCAAACAACAGCCCCGTCAACACTCCCGCTGCTGGATGCACTTCCTTCCTGTACACTGAGACAATATTTATTCCATCACCCCGGGAAGTACAAGAAGTAAACAATGCCCAGGGAAGAGGAGAAGTCCTGACATGGTAGCTCTGCCATCTGATGGTGTGAGGGACGTAGAGATGGAGGCACTCAGCCAGTTCTGAGTAAGAGGCACTGTCTGTCTACCCCCGAGATCCAGTTCCCTTGAGTTCACACCAGAAAGCCCTTTCTGTGCTCTTTCCTGTGTTGGTAACACAAGTATTGCTCACACTGGAGCAGATGGAGTTAATCCTTTGCCTGCTCCCTGTATGGCTCCTGAACAGCTCTCACTGCAGCCTGGCTTGGGAGACAGATGGAGGTTTCATCCCACAGCCACATCACACCTGCAGTCTCCTCGTGAGTCACCTCTTTTTCACCATCCAAAGCTTCTGCTCAACTAGAGGTGCACAGTACAGGGTGCAGAGCTGGGAGGAGGAGGCTGGGCCTTCCTCCTCCTCTCCTTATAGAAGACTTTCCAGCTGGTGACTCACAAGCTGCCTTCCAAGCTCCAGAGCAGCCCACGGACCTCTTTGATTTGCTCTGTAGTGCAGGGAGGCTCATCCCTATTGTTTGTCCAAGCCTGACATCGCTCTAGTTACCCACAGTCATTTACAGGGGACCAGGGTCAGCAGAAGACCTCTGTCCCATGCAGGACTGCCCCTCACTTGTCTCCCTCTCAGCTGCAGGGCCCTGCGTGACCAGTGACTGGAGTCACAGGGGCTTTGATGAAAGGGTTGAAATGGGGTCCCAGAACAGAAAAGATGATTCCTCAAGGCTCAACCCAGCAGCCTCTTCCTCTCTGTACGAGGCAGCCACCCTTCTCAGCTTCACCCAGGAGACTGCCTGAACCTGAGGAGATCCATTCCATGAACACACCAGCCCTTGCCCACCAGCTCACCTTGGATGTCAGCGAGGTCTTGTCCCATGCCATCATAGTAAATCTTCCCTCCTCTCTCAGTGGGGAAGAAGTAGGTCATGAGGGAGCTGGGAGGGGAGCAGTAGGAGTAGGAGCCCAGGGGCAGGTCCTTCAAGACCTCGTGGGGCTTCCAGCAGAACTCCCGGAAGCGAGGGTGGTCCATGATCTTGCGCTCCACCTCGTGGATGGTGACCAGGCGCTCCGTGGTGAAGATGTTGTTCTCAGAGTCGCCGCGGGCCAGGAAAATGAGCTCGATGCGCCAGTGGGCGTGAGCCTGCGTGTTGGCACTGACGTAGGTGCCCGAGTAGTCCCAGCGTGGGGCTGCCCTGCCCACCCGGGCGCTCCTGTTGGCGGGGCCCGGGGCGCCGTGGGGTGCGGGCGAGCTCGCCCTGCCCTCCGGGGCGCTACCCCCCTGGTGGGACACGTTGAGGTGCAGCTGCTGCAGCTGCTCGAAGATGAGCCTCTGCAGGGTTTCAGAGGTGAAGTCGGCCAGGTCGCGGCGGTTCCTCCCCCAGGACCCAAACTGGGATTTGAGCGCCAAGGCGAGCGCGTCGAAGCGCTGCGAGGACTCGTGGTTGCGGATCTCAAAGGCGTTGTAGGAGATGTCGATGTCCAGGGCTGGGTAGTGGAGGAACATGACGACAGCAAGCACGGCAGGGATGGCACAGCCCAGGAAGAGGATGAGGCCAGCACAGTAGGGGTTGGTGAACACCCAGCCGACAATATTCCAGAAGCCAGACACAGGCAGGGTGACACGCAGGGGCCTGGCTCTGCACGGGCTCTTCCCGCACAGCAGAGCACCCTCTCGCCTCTTCTGGGAGCTGAAGGCCACCTCTTCATCTTCCTCCTCCAGCCAGGCGTCCTGCAACAAGGGGTCGTCCTCTGTGTCCATGTCCAGCGCCTGCACACAGGGGCAGAGGAAAGCACTCCATGAGGCCCAGCAGTGCTGCCCTGGGCACAGCCGGGACCCACAGCAGCTGCTCAGGGGTCCCGGCAGCACAGCTGGGAGGGAGGCACATTCCGGCTCCCTCAGGAGCAGAGCATCACTCCTTCCAAACCCACAGATTAGCTACCGCTGCAGAAAGGAAAGGCAGCCTCGCCACGGGGTATCCCACACCCTGCTGGGCAGAGGAACCTGAGGCAGGAGTTCAAACAGTCCCAGAGCTCAGTGCTGTGGCAGAGGAGGGCTCTGCAGGGCTCCAGGAGCACCAAGCATGGAGACTGCAGGGACTCACAGTGTGCTGCTCAGACTGCAGCAGTAGGAACATTTAATTAGCTAACCTGGTTCTCACATCCGAGAGTGGTTCATGCTACCAGATGAAAAATGCAAGGGAGTGTACCTTCCTTTCCTTAAAACAGACAATAGGTTCTCCCCAGCTATTCAGAGCTGTATTCATCTTTCCCACAGTGTGCATGTGTGTACACCCAGAGCCACAAGCACAGGCACCCACACCTGCAGACACACACGTCTGCACAGACTGGCACATCCCAACCCCCCGAACTCACTGTGACCCTGCTCCAGCCCCTGCAGAGATATCCACCACCAGTGTGCGAAGGGAAAGGGATAAACCCCTGCTTTCCCTTCCACCCCTGTGGGATGCTCATGGATTACGTTTCCCTGTTCCTATGGAATAACCAGGAAGGAGGAGCAGTTACTGCTGCCATGGAATGCAGGAGGACACTCTCCCTGAAGAGCCCACGCTTGGGCAGGAGGAAAGGGGATAATCCCTGGGAGGTGCTGTCCTTTGCTGGGGTTTGCCAGCAAACAGTGCCCAGACTTTCCCTGGGTGTCTCAGGGTAACCTCCCAAGCCAGGGATCCACAGGTGGTGGTCCCTGAGAGCACAGCCCATGCCCTGTACATGTCACTCCCTGTCCCCGCTCTGAGCAGCAAAACCAGCAGTCCCCACTCACTGAATGAGTGAACAGGTTTGTTACCTGACCCTGGGACTCGAAAGCAATTTACACACAGGCCAGAGACAATTTATGAACTTTGCTCCTAACCAGTGTTCCTGTTTTAACAGGCTTTATATCAGCAGGAAGATAAACTGCCAGCACCTCTTAACTCCAGGTCCTCAGAAGACCTTGGACCAAGAGGAAAAGCAGCTGGGCAGAGATGCTCCCTGGCAGAAGGGGGCTGTGCAAAGCAGCAGGGGCCACAGCAATCTCCCTGGGCCACACCAGTGGCTCTGCTCAGAGTTCATGGGAGCTGCAGCAGCTCCATGGGGTTCAGTCTGGCCTGGACAGCAGAGTGTTCCCAGCATCACAGGGACCCCCAAGCTGCAGCCCTCCTGCTCCTGCCCACACCAAGGAGAGCCCACTGAGGCCCCTTCTGCCACTGGCCTGGGCCTTCCTTCAACAGAACAGAGTTACTGTGAGACCTGAACCAGTGTATGTATCCTCTCTTTAGAACGAGAGGTAAAGAGCCATGATAATTTCCCATTTATTGAGCTACTGAGGAGAAAGACGAAAAAGATTCTAATCCTGAGACAGAAGAGCCTGCACGTGACAAGAAAGGGAAATGAGAGTGAGATAATAATGAGGCAGAAAAAGGATCGCACCTTCTTCTTCCTTAACCAAGAGCTAAATCCTCAACTCAAGGATGGGATTAGACCTCAGGCATCTCCCTCTGGCTCTTCCATCCACTCTCATGGGGACTACAAACTCCAGCTTATAACAGATGGGCACCCTCTATGCCTGACAACCAAGATGTGCCACCCTCTGGCACAAAATCTGATGCTGGTGGGAAGTCTCAGAAAGCCTCAAGACTATAAGCACTCACCTGAGAACTGAGTCAGGGAAGGATCAAGACTTGGTGTGTGAGAGAGGCAAGGGCAGGGCAGGAGGCCCCATGGCTGGGCTGTCCCTGCCAGTGGAGCCTCCCTGTGTCTGTGGGGTGAGTGTCTCTGCAGCCACAGCTCTGAGCCTCCTGCAGGAGACTTTATTTACCGCACAATTTGGCTCCAAAGCCAGACACAGCACACTTGGCACTGCCCCTGGGACCCGTCTGGCTTTGCTGCCTTCCTCAGATCCTGCCTGGGTCAGGATCAAAGCTTATCCAACCCAAAACATGGCAAACGGAACCGGCAGCAGAGATAAACCCTGAAATCAGCCAGGAGGGGATTGGAATGCAATTTTTCTGCTTGAATTCTACGTGGGGGCTGGCCTGTTTTCCCTCCACCACCTCCCATACCATCCAGGGACTCCCAGCACTGAATCATGGCCCAGTTACTTTCTCAGCTCCAGGAAATGCACAGTGGACTTAATCCTGCAGCCCTCATCAAAGCCCTGCCTCGGCTCTGAGCAAGCGCAGCCAGTGCCAGGCTGAAAGGGCAGAGGATAAGAGCACCCCTAGGAGCCCTGGGTCTGCTCCTTTAGAGACAGGGCACTGATTCATCTGGTTGGGGTAAGTATTCAGATTTCCTGGGCTTCCCTCTATGCTTTCCAAACCAAACAGGTTTCCTCCGGCCAGGCACCAACAGCCCCACAGGGATCATCACTCACTTGCACCTCAACCAGGAAAAACACCCAAGCAGCTCCCACGTGACACAGTTCTTTGTCAGTGACATCTAGGATAGAAGAAAGTCATTGGCAAGTTGGAGAGAGGCAGTGACAGATGAGGAAGCTAATTACTACCGACCTGACTAATTAATGCTGACTTTCAGATTAAAAAATCCTCACTAGTGTTCCATTTCAATTACTCAGTTGTTCCTTCTTACAGGAGAAAGGGAGCCTTGTGCATCAGCGAGCGAGAAAGAAAAAAGGAAAGAAAGCACCAGGCTAGAAGGGGAGGGAAAGACAATTTCTGTAATATGTGAGATTCTCATCGACAAAATAATTAAACTTCACACTGTTTTCTCCCATGGGCAGAGCTTTCAAAGCAGAGTGGTTTTGTGGTCCTATCTGTATTCCTGAAAACTCCTGGAGTTTCTCCCAAAGGCAGCTTTAGGCCCCTTTGTTAGATACAAAAAGTTCTGCTGAGGGGGAGAGAAGAGGCCCTTGTGCTTCCAAATCACCCCAAGAGCATCCAGGTCCTGCCAAAAGCCACCTCTGTGTGATGCAGAGTTGCTGGCAGGGACTCCTGCTGTGCTGGTGGGCACCGGGCACAGCTCTGGCTGTGTGGGACAACTGGAGGGCATCATTAATGTCTCCACACTGAAGGAGGATCCACAGGGACACCCAGACTCAGCACCATAGTCTTAGTGATTGAAGTGCAGAGCAAGACTGATCTAGAAGTATAATTTTAGAACAACAACCAAGAAGGGCTTTCTCGGGTCCCTGCTCTCCCTTCATCAACACAGCTGGAACCAAGTGCATGGAGAGTTGCCTTTTCCCAGTGAGACTGCCTTGCACAACTGGGAACATGAAACAGTAAGGAGAATTAGATATGATTTTCCTCTAACTGGATGTCTGACTTCCAGAGGTGTTGCGCTCCTGGAAAAGAAAAGCAGGCCCTGGACACCTGACCCTGAATTTCCTAAAATACTTCTCAAAACATTGATTGAATTCAGCCATGGACAAGAACCTGTGCCTGAGGATACGGACCAGAACCTGTCTGGGTGGGATCCAAGCCCAGAGATGCACATGCTGCTCCCAAGCACTGTTTGGATCTGCTGGCTGTGCTGGCTCCACCAGTATTAGTAAAGCAGGTTCACTTTTCCAGCTGCAAGCACAACACAGCAACAAGGGGTTTAATCTATTTTCTTTCTGTGTGCTTTGCATTTCCCTTTCCACTTGCTTTAAATCCTTTGGTAAGACGCACAAAAACACTGCCAGACCTCAGGCACTTTGCAGATCAGAATGACATCAGAACGCTCCAGTGGCACAGTGCTCTTGGAATTACAGTGTAATGATATAAATATGTGTTTGCTGGGGAGAAAGTTCAACAAAACAATTTAGAAGATATATATTTAAAGCTCTCCAGTCTGTATGCCCACAGGAAGCAAGACAATATAGGGTTGTACAGAGGATGGAGGATGTCTGATCTCCCAAGCATCATGAAATCAAGGACCTGCACACACACACTCCTAACTGAGGTGTCCTCCTCCACTGCCGACTGTCCTCTTCCCCCCTACAGGCACTTTTACACCCTGGCTAAGATAAAAGCAGCTGGAAACAAAAGGGACCAGTTAGACTTAATGATCTTAAAGGTCTTTTCCAATCTAAATGATTCTACCATCTCTTGACCACCCTTCAGATGTGGCAAAGTGCTTGGAGCACTCTCAGCCTACAACTGAGGATCTCCTGCCCTCCTTTCCAGACTCCGCCAAACACTGATTAGATCTGCTCATAACTCCATGCCAAAAACAGTGTGGAAAGATTAGCTGCAAAGTCAAGCACTCACCAGTCAGGAAATGCCAAATTCAGGGCCGGCACAGCATCCTTAATTTGCCCCCATTCTGTAAATGCTTTGCAGTGCAGTTTTGCTTCCAAGCCCGGTGGCCAAGGCAAGGACTGTGCCCTGCACCGGTGCAGGCAGGGGCTGATGCTCCCCAGGGCCAGCAGTGCTTCGCTCCCCTGCTCTCTGCTCATCACCCAGCATGTGTCTCATGCCTCATTTCCTGCACGCCGCTCATGCCTGGCTCACAGGCAGAATTATTAATTTCCTCATGAGCTTTTCAACACTGCCTGTCACGACAGAGTCTGAGGGCTGAACAAACAGGGCTGAAATGAGTCTTCTGCAGCATCTCGGAGAAGGAGGGGGTGGTGTACTCTGTATCTCACAGATGTGGGAGCTCAGGAGATCAGAAGGAAGAAGCAGACACTGATTTTGGGTGCCTAGTTTGACACACAAGACACCAAATCTCTTGGGGGGCAAAGACAGGGGCTGTGTGCACCAAACCACAAACTCTGCTGTGTTCTGTGAGCATAATTCCAGCTGTAACATCAACCATAACCATCACTGTGCAACATAACCTCCACGATGAGAGCCAATTTCACACCATCTATGCTACCAAAAGGACACAATAAATTGCCCCAAAATACACGCTTTAAAGTACTGAAACTGGCACTTTTCAAAAGGAAAGGTTGCCAGGACTTGCTGGCATCAGACCATGCGTGTTCAGTGCCCTGACAACCCAGGACTGCTGCTGAGGTAAACCTGCATGAGCACTTCTCTAACATGCCCATCACTGCCAAAGAAAATTAAATTCCTGATAAAATAATTTGCTCCTGGTTATTGTAACTGATGATTGTAGGTGTCAGAAGACAGCTTCCTGGTTATAATCTCAGGAAACGTGCCTTTCAGCCCCGTGCCATGTCACCACTCGACTCCCTTGCCCGTGCTGGTGATAAGCTCCCCTGTCACTCGGGCACGTGGCACTTCCAGATTCCTGCACATAGGCACCAGGCAAGCTGAGGCTCTGATGTGCTTCTGGCAGGACTTACCTGACCACTACAAAAATGACTAAGATTTTGTGTGAGCCCCCGCCAGTTGCTGTTGCTAAGTAAAGGCTGGCTGGGTGCCTTTGGGTGCCTCGACACAGACTTCAAAAGCCTCCTGGATCCCACCTGCCAGGGGCCCAAAGGAACAAGCTTGTTAAGGTGTGTGGATCCCACCCATGCTCAGAGCACAGCCTTTACACATCATTAAATACAGGTAGCTGCCACAAACCAGGGCCCTGTGTTATTATTCCAAGAAGCATCACTGCAGGAAGGAATCTCAGTCCACAGAGAGGAATCACCAATTCCCAAGCCACTGGAATAAACTGCCATCCCCAAGGCTTGTGTGCTGCTCCTTTAGAGATAAACTCCAGCTTCCCACATCACTGTCGCCCTGAAAAGGGAAGCCAAGTCCTGCTGTCAGTGCCTGCCAGTCTTTTATTATTCCACCCTGTGCTCAGGCTCCCCAGCTGACGTCACTGGTACCACTGTGTGCTCAGCTGCAGGATTCCCATGCAGACTCCAACCCTGCTCCCCACACCTGCTCCTTGGAGCAGGAGGAAGGACACAGACAAGGGCTGGCTGTGCTGTCTCCTCCATCTGCAGCTCAAAAATAGCATGTTTGTGTGCACTCTGCTTCTGGGACTGATGGAAACACCCTCTCCTCGAGGCCCCTCTCCAGAGTCTCCCCATAAGCTGCCAGTTCATCACTGGGAAGGAGGAGGACAATTTCTTCCTAGCTGTGCACGAGAGCTGCTCTTTCCCAGCAGCCCAAGCAGCAGTTGTGGCTCTTTGCTGGTTGTGGTTCTGTGGGCACAAATATGAAAGGTAACACAGCAGTGCCAACCTGTGCTGCCAGCCCTTCTTGCCAACCACAGCACAGGCAGCTGTTTTGTCTCCACTTCTTGCCACTCCAACAAAAAAGAGGTACAATTAAGGTTAAAAGAAAATGTTACAAGTGCTCCCCCTGAAGTGTTTGTATTCAGCCAGCTCTGCTCCTTGTGCTCTGACCTTCCAGAAAGAGAAGGCAGAGGCACAAAGTCCCACCTGCACATGTGTTGAGTCCCACGGGTCACAGGGCCTTGCTCCAGGTGCTCCCCAGCATCACTTTGATGGATCTAAAGGTCTTGCTTTTTCACTGCTATAATTGACTGACATCAGAAAATGCCAGACTCACAACAGGAAGGCTGTGAGGCTGCAATCTGAGGTGGGGACATGACTCTCACAGCATTTCAGTCACACTCAGTTCTCCAGCAGGGCTTTGCACTCCCCAGCCTGAGAGGAGCAGGGATCCTCCCTAAAGGAGGGAGCAGCAGGAATGCCCATTACAGCTCCGTGCACTGAGCTGAGCTCACCTGTGGCACAGACATGGCCTCTTATTCCCGAGAATGCATGGAAAACTTCCTGCTGGATCAGGAGGGACTCACAGAGCAGCTTGTAGCTGGCTGGCTCTCAGCAGCCTAAGAAGTGGGATCTGAGCAGGTATGTCTTTGTTACCTCCCACACTTCTCTCTCTCCCAAACAGATGCAGCTAGCTGCCCTCCCCCAGGAAAACCTGGAGCTTCTGGAATCTGGTTAATTAGCACTGCTATTTCATCTGCCCAGGATCAGTGAGAAATCTGGAAGCAGAGTGTAAGCCCAGGGGCCGAAGAGCCCCTCGTTCCAGGGCTCGCTGCTCCAGAGCAGGACCTGGGCCAAGCACAAGGTTTTTCAGAGCAGAAGGAAAACTTCCTGAGGGGAAGGGGAGGATGTGGAGAGGAGACAAGCTGCCTCAGTGCCTGAGCAGCACGTCAGCAGATCCCCTGCCAGTACAAGGACTTAGAGCTCACTGCCAGCTGCACCAGCCATGCAGAAACTCACATTAAATGTGACCACAGCTCAATGAGCACAGCCCTGCAGACCATTAGCAGAGGAAGGGGCAGGGTCTCTGAACAGGCAAACGGCCTTTAATGATACGTTCATCCCAGGGAGAGTCCAGGATGCCTCCCAATACAATCAAGAGAGACAGTGAGCCTGTCTCTGTTGGTCCCTGTGCAGGGTGGGCCGTGTTGCTGGCAGCAGCTCCCAGGAGCATCTCCACGATGCACAGTTAGGCCACCAGGACTGAGCTGAGAGAGCGGAGATGTCCCTTCTCTCCCTCCTCCTCCCTCCCAGCACAGACCCAGAGGTCCATGATCAGAAAGAGGCAGAGATCACCCTTGTCCCTGTTCCCAATTGCAAAGGTGCAGAGATTCACAGCCGTGGGAGCTGCACTGGCTCAGCAGCTCCTGAGTGCCAGTCATCCAACCCAACAGGACAAGGGACTACCACCTGGCAAAGGGGCAAAGCATTCCAGGCAATTGTTCCCAGTTCCTTACTGCATCCGACACTTCCAGCCAGGCGTTCACAGCCTGAGATGCTATTGTGTTAACTACAGGACCAAGTTCTGCACTTAAAATGCAGAAAAGAAGGAAACGTTTGTGGCTCTACTCTAAGTTTTTCCAGCTTTCCTGGGGCGAATCACATCATCTGCTCCGAAATGCTCTCCTGTTCTAGAGTCTGAGAGCCCGCCTTCCATCCTTCCACAACATGCCTTGTTCCAAAGCCTCCTGGGATTTCCCTCCACAAGCAAACACAGGCTATTTTTGCACAGACACTTGTAAATTGATTTTCAAAGCGACTCACTCCACTGCCCTGTGCTGACGTAGAACTGTGTCTCGCCCTCTGGAAACCAGACTGTTGGCTGAGTAAGGGAGCAAACTCCCTGCAGGCACTTCCCAAATCAGCCAGAGGAATGGAAATGCAAACAGTACCAGATCCAAACACGACCAAATAGAAGGGCCTGTAGGCAGGTGGTGCACACACAGGAATGAATTTAGCTCTGTGTGTGCCAAGATTTGGATCCAGAAGGACTGACATCTCCCACAACACATCAGAAATACAAGAAACTGCAAGAGGTCTGCAAAGGAAATACCACCAAAATCTTATCTGTCTGTGCTACTTAGAGCAGAGCTCTGGTTATTGCATCTCAATAAGGTCAGATGCTTTCCTGTGCCACTTACACACAAACCCATGCTATGAACTCTGCAGTTACTGCGAGGAAACCTGCACCAAGGAATTGGTTCCACACAGCAGATTTACAGGAATGAAGCTTCTTTTCTTTGGCTTAAGCAGTGCCACAGGGGATGGAACATTTACCTGCTGATACGTCTTGTTTCCAGTTGTCATAGGCTGGTGTTTCATAGCTCCCCAGGACGCTGCAGTGTTTCTGCCACGCTCTGTGCACAAGACACCAGTGACAACAGTGAAATGGGCCCCACAGAGCACAGCTCAGCTGCCACTCACTGCCTGTCTCAGAGCCTGGGTGAAGTGCCAGGGCTGAGCTGTAAGGGTTATGATTGCAAGGAAGAGAAGGAACAGCCTTGGAAGTAAAATGCAGTTTGGACAAGGAAAGAAATGGCTTGAAGCACACACATCAGATGGAGAGACACTCCATTTAGAAGCACATCCTCAGATTTGACCCTCAGGCGCGTCCAAGGCACTGGCAGGTGCTCTGTGGGTGCTGAGGAAGCACAGCTTGCAATGCCCAGAGTTTGCAAATGGCAACTGCTGGCAGGGAGCCCCGGAAGGAGCAGCTTTCTCCATGGTCCAAGAACTGGCCCGAGCTTTCCAGCAAAATAGATTTAGCTTTCAACACAAGCTGTTGTCTATATTGTCCAGACTCCCAGCCCTCAGTTTAAACTGAGCCCACTGTTTCACTGAGGCCTTTCATGCTCTTGTGGGACTGTCCACCTTCCCATTTCAACTCAGCCATAAAAATTGGCTTGGAAATTAAGCCTGGTGCCTGAGTTGTTTGCTGGAGAGCAAGTGGGAGGCTGTGCAAGGGGGAGGTGGAGGGAAGAGGTGGCAGTGGAAATGTGAAGACAGGATTTGGCCAGGTTTCATTTCCAAGCAGGAGCCAGGGTTGCTTTGGGAACATCTCAGACGTGTTTAAAATGCCCCACTGGGCTCATTGTTCAAATCTGAGTTTGCATCCCCATCTTCTCCAGGAACTCATTTGCCTTGTTAAAAGGAGGAGCAAACAGAAATGGCTGGATTCTGGGAATCAAGTGTGCTGCCTGCTCAGCAGTACTCCAGGCAGTAGAAAGGATTAGGTGTTGTTTTGTGGGGTTTTTATCCAAATTGTCTCCACAGACCTTAGTACAAAACTCAAAAGGAGCTCATTCTCAGCTCCTGGGTGTAACACAGAGCCAAGAAACAAGTCAACATACAGCACATGCCCATAGGGGCAAAGAGCACGTTGTGCATCATATATCACAAACTGCATAAACCCTTTGCAAACACCTATCGGATCCAATTCCCTGATCCTCCAGGGAAATAGATAGGATTATATGCAAGTTCACAAACGAATTAAGCAGGATTCCACAGTCTAGCTCCAGCTCTGCTGGAATTCAGCCATTACTTTTGCTGACTTTAACAGAAGCTAAATGCAGACCAAGCAACCTACAGCTAGTGTTGTTCAGTTTCAGTTGCCATTTGGGGAGCAGCAGTGGTACCTACAAGTATAGTTAACAGTGACACTGAGACTCTGTGACTTGCTGCCCAACATCAGAGTGAAACCAGAGATCTCCCAGAACCCTCCTCTGTGTTTGAGTCAAAGAAATTTCTGTTATGCAAAAGTAAGATGGGAAGAAAAGTCTGTGGCAGCATCAGGCAGGATGCCCCGAAGCCCAAACAAGCTCATCCATGTAGTTATTTCAGCAGGTGGATCCCGGGTTAACATTCCCAGTGACAAATCCAAAGTGACTTCACTGCAGTGACTGTCAGGGAGATTGCAGCCACAGCACCAGGCCCCAGAAGCAACAGCACCCACACCCTGGAGTTCAGACACAGGAATGGTGCTCCCCCCTGACTGCCCCCCAGAACGCAGCAGAGTCAAGGCCAGCAGCAGTTTAAGAACCAGGCGACTGCCAGGATGTCTTTCATCCCCTGCAAACACATTGGCCTCTCCCCTTCTCCACTATTTATGTTACATGAACTGCCTTCTATTCAGGAGGAGCTGTTCTCTATTAACAGAGCTTGGCAAAGATCAGGAATTAGCTGTGCCAACTTTCAAGCCTGCTGCCTTAAGGCAGATGGCAGGGAAAGTATCCCAGCCTTGTTCCCCAAACCTCTTCCCCCAGCAAGCAGAGATAACTCAAAACCAGGGAAAAAAAGGGTCAGGCATCTGTGAAGTCCTAATTTCAGTGCAGGAGACAGTCTGTGTGTGGGGTGCCCTGCTCTGCCATGAGTGTGCTTGTCACCCCATGGGCAAGCAAATCCTGTGGCACTGCCAGGATTTGCAGGCTCAGAGCAAGGGCACAGGTTTCTCTGGAATTTTTGTACTTTCAGAGTTACAGGAAGAAGGAGGAGATGCTCTGCCTCCCTCCAAGATACCACTACCATGAGAAGAATCAGCACTGCTAGTGACTGGTGTTGAATTGCACCTTTATGGGAAAGTAAATCCCTCCGGAGAAGCTGCAAGGACAGGATTCCCAGTTACTGCAGACCTGCAGCAGAAAGTAAGAGCTGTGGTTGCAGAGCATCCTCTGAGTCACACCAGCGGAAGACAGCTGCCCTGCCATCCCACCACACCTCCCCTGCCATCCCCACCACAGCAGGTCCCTCAGGAGCAGTTCCAGTGCCTGGGGGTTCAGTTCATCCCACAAAGGTGGGTCACCCTCAGCCACTGGCAGGAACAGGCACAGGTGGACTCCTGAGCTGACCAGTGCTGAGTGTCCAGTATTGGCGGAATCCGTATCCCATACAGTTGCCTTGCTCTTGCAAAATGAGGACACCATCCCCAGCCCTAAGTAACCAAAATCACACCTTTGAAGCTCATTCTGCCAACCTTTTCTGTCTGTGTTTTCTCCCCTTACTGGTGTGATGCTCCAGTTATTAATCTTTTCTGTTTTTCCATACCAGAAAAGCATGACTCAATAGCAGTGCTGAGACCTCGGAAAGCTTTTCCCAGGTGCTGCAGAGGATGGTTAAGGGCAGTACGACAGGCAAGAGGGTCATAAATAATATTCTGCTCGGTGCTAACTCAGACAGTTGCTGTAGCTCACTGCCATCAATGGGACAATTTACAAACTCACAGATAGTTAAGCTTTGCTGAAACATATCCTGGACTGGGGTCAATGGAAAGTGTCTTGCTGACTTCACCTAGAGTAGGATTAAGCACTTAACTCTTACATTGTCTCCTCCATATTCCTGAATTATTCATTAAGGGCCAGACACTGCAATCCATACTCACACCGAGCTTAATCTGTCCTTTAAATTGACTTGCATTAGTCTGAGTCACAGGCACCACAGCACCTTCCTCTTTAACAGTCTCACTGAATGCAGCAGAGCTATTCATGGAATGAGGAGCTGCTCTGCAAGGGGAGAGGAGGCAGATCCAGCCCTTAGCAAAGGCATCGGTATGGAGAGACCTGAAGGAAAATTCATCCTAGTAAAGCTGTACCAAGATGACTGAACTCAAGTAAATCTGTGTGAAATCAATCATTTAAAGAGATAGCCTGTTCTGCGGTATCACAGGGGAGAGACTAAAGGAGCTCTAGAAACTAATATTTCATTGTTCAACTTCATCACAAGGTCTGGAAACACATTCCACTGCCCCTGGCCACACATTCACAGAGCTGAACCTGGTGAGGACTGCTCTGTCCCTCTAGAGAGAAACAGTGAGGTGTGTGGAAAGGGAGAAGGCAAAGGACATGTTCTGCTCCTCCTGACTGGCACAAAAGGAATATAAAGCGAACAGGACTGCTGTCACCAAGGGGGTAACAAGCACACACACGCTCACCCTCCTCTGCCAAGCCCGCAGCTCCCACTAACCAGGCTCCCAGAGCACAGTCCCGGCTCTGATCCTGACACCCCCTCAGGCTGCTCAAACAGCAGATAAAGCTCATGACAGCAGAGCCGATTACCTGTGCCTTTCACCACTGAGCCCAAATCTATAGTCTGATACCTCTATACAAGCAATGGATAAAAAAAATAAACAAGCCCATCAGGTAAGCAAAAGGAGAAATCTTGTGCACTACACTGAGAAATATAACAGGGTTTGATTTTTGAGAATGAATTCATCTGTTCAGTTCTCGTTTATGTCAGTGTTTGACAAGATTAGAGGATTAAACCAACTGTATGCTAAATGCTCCATGCTAAAGAGAGTCCTGCTGGGATTTACTGCATGTTGGCATGTGCAGAGACTACACAGCATCACCCAGAGATCCTGGGATTCACAGAAGGACCCGCTCAAACTTCAGAAATAAAAATCACAGCTTATCCAGACTTTCCATATGCTGCCAGGGTATGAACTTCTATCCCTCTCCAGTTTCACTCAAGCTTGCTTATTAAGTACTTGTACCCAACAGGCAAGTCTTTGTATAAGCAGCACTTATCTCGGAGCCCTGGCATCACAAGAGGATTTCAGATGTGCTGTGGTTTTTTGGATGCAAAATGTTAACACCATGTGCACCCCCTCCCCTGTGCCAAACTGAAACACAGCCTGTCACCCTCATGCCACAACAAGCACATACACACACCACAGCTACCCCCACAAACTCTTGCACAACACAGCTTGTTAAAAACAGAATTAACAGGTTTTTTTACAGGAGTCAAAGTTGTCTTGTAACTTAACCACTTCTATTGGGCTGACAAACCCATTTGTGATGTTTAATTCATTAGTGCTGAAAAAGGTCTTGGGAGATGCAGCCAAGGACATACTGAGAGAATTTTTAGCACCTAGCAAACACATTCTCCCCAAACACCTGAAAGCTAACAGCAATTTCATCAGTGTGAAATCCCTCATTTCTGTGCCCCAAATTATAGTCAGATATTGTCACCTTGACTCTCTACTAAGTGCCCTACTCTGTGGTAAGGAGACTATGCACCACAAGGGTATTTGTCCATATAGCTAAGACTTCAGCTGGTGTTTGGGGTTGTGGTTGGGGTTTTTTCTACCCCTGAGGATGAATTTGCCCTGTATGTTGCAGGAACTGAATCATGATCTTCACCACCGTGGGTGACTGGAACGATTCTGATGCGACTTCCCAAATGCCAGCCTGGTTCTCACACTGGTATCACACTGTTCCACATTGCCCCGGGCCATTTGTCCCTTAGCTCTTCCCCCTGTGCCTCCAGGTGAAAAGGCCACAAATCCTGATGGGTAGTTTCCCCTTGAATCACTTTCCTATTAGACAAGCATTCTCCCTCCTAGAGGAGTCTCTTCCCCATGGGAATACAGCAAGTATTCACACAGACAGCAGGAAGAAAGGAGGAATGGATCTTTTATCATACTAAGCATTTCCATTCCATCTTTATTGTCTTTTTCACTGGCTTAGGTCTGTTTTATTCCAGGCTTAGGGAATCAAACTATAAGGCTCCAACGGGTAAAGAGACTGTCTTGATGAGTCTAACCTCTGAAGATGCATCCCGGGTGATAAAAGAAGTGTAGCTATTGAAACATCTTCTCTCAATACAGTTATTGTGTTGCTAGGTTTCCATCTAGACACACAGCCTAAAAGAGCAATCAAAGGAAGCTGATGCTGTGGATAATATCTTTATCAACACTTCACAAGGTTGTTGGGGAGGAGGAGGGGAAAAATATTGTCCCTGAGCAAAGTTGTTCTGATGAAAATAGACAGCTAGTTTCAAAATCTCACCCAAATTTCCATGGGAAGATTGTTTTTAAAAAATCTGAGCTTTTAGGGTAGTAGATTTTATGAGTATCAGCATGTGACTTTGTGAGCAGAAGGTCTGTGTGTTTATTCCGTAATTTGAATTGTAAAAGTACGTCTCTTCCAACACACAAGTCCTCACCCCACTTAACTAGAGCCTGCCTTGCAGCAGCAGGTGAGGGCATGCATCAGCCTTGTGTTAGAGGAACTTATTTGTTGCATATTACATTAAACCTTAACAGACTCCACACTGCTGCCAAAATACTATCCTAACAATTGCGTAAGCGAAGGCTGCTAACCAGCACACTGCTGTGCCTGTGCACACAGCAAAGGTGTGAGAACACAGGGCGCAGCAGCGAGGCAGGTGCCTGGGGGACCAGCCACTTCCAGCTCACTCCCAAAAGCTCACTGTCCCAAAGTTCTTCAGCTCTACTCAGCTCCCACTCTCTCAAATGCTTTTAAATCCCTGGGCAGCAGCAGCCGGCCCCCCTCTTTTGGGTTGGTCACTGCATCACCTAGTAAGAAAGAACAGAAAAGAGTTCCTTTTCTGCAGGACTCCGGGTGCTTTGCTGTCGTGTCTTTGGAGATCACCTCGAATAGCACGGGCCCAGGACCAGGGGGCACTCAGGACTGTTGCTAAGCAATGTCTTGTCCTTATTGCAGGAAAGGGCCGTTTCTACACAAGTATAAGACAGGAAGGTTACCTTACATGCGCCAGGCATGCGACGCTCTTTAGATCTTCTGGAGAAGCACTGGATAGCAGCTGCTGTCGGGGACGAGGATCGCCCCTGGCCGGACCATCCCCGAGCATGGAAATGGCTCTGCTGCTCCCCAGGGAGGCCGGCCAAGCCTCCCGAACGCGGGGACACAGAGCTGCTCAGTTCTGCGCCCAACTTTCCCCCCGGAGAACAGCCCTGCTGCAGGCGCAGCTCAATCAGCTCATTACAGAGGCAGAGAAACGCTCTCCCTGTGCATATTCATGAACTCTCCAGAGCTTCCAGGGAGAGTTGGCTAAACACACAACTAAGGGATTTGGCTGTTAGATTCCCAGGGGAAAAAAAACAAAGGAAAAAAGGGGGGGAAACCCCCCAACCAACACCACCACCACCCACCCCCCCAAAAAAAGGGGGGGACGGAGGACTTTTTAAAAAAAAAAAGTGAATAGCGGGGCGATTTTGCGCGCTGCTGCCCAAAGCACCGCGAGACCCGGGAGCCCGACCGACCCCCGGGGCATGCCCCCGGCACAGCCGAGCGCCGGGCACCGAGGAGCCGGTGCCACGGCAGATGGCTGTGCCCACAGCCCCCAAAACAACCCCCAGCACCGCGGGGCACAGCCGAGCGCATCACTCACCTCCCGGCCCGNTGCGGAGCTGTGGGATGCGGAGAGGAGGGATGCGGAGCTGTGGGATGCGGAGAGGAGGGATGCGGAGCTGTGGGATGCGGAGAGGAGGGATGCGGAGCTGTGGGATGCGGAGAGGAGGGATGCGGAGCTGTGGGATGCGGAGAGGAGGGATGCGGAGCTGTGGGATGCGGAGAGGAGGGATGCGGAGCTGTGGGATGCGGAGAGGAGGGATGCGGAGCTGTGGGATGCGGAGCGGAGGGGTGCAGAGCTCCGGAGCGGAGGGATGCGGAGCGGAGCGGAGGGATGCGGAGCGGACGGGTGCAGAGCTCCGGGGCTGCCGCCGCCCCGCCGGGCTGCGGGCGGCGCTGCGGCCGCGCTACAGACCGAGCTATAGATCGCCCTACAGACCGCGCTATAAACCGCGCTATAAACCGTGCCCGGTGCGCGGCCCCCGCCCCGCCGGCCCCGGTGCGGCAGAGCCGGACAGGCAGCCCCGGAGGGAAGGATGGGAAGGAAGGGCAGCCCCGGTGGGGGCTCGGGGGCGGAGGGCACGGACACGGCGCTTGGGAACGGCCCCGGTGCCAGCGCGGCCCCCGCAGCCCCTCCGCGCAGAGGGCGGGTAACGGAGCGCAGCAGGAGCTGCGGGTGCCCGTGGCCACTCCGGGCCGGGGGACTGCCCTGCCCTGCCCTGCTCTGCCCAGCCCTGCCCTGCCCTGCCCAGCCCTGCCCTGCCCAGCCCTGCCCTGCCCTGCTCTGCCCTGCCCTGCCCTGCCCTGCCCTGCCCTGCTTTGCCCGCGGAGGCAGCCCCGGGTTGCAGGCTGCCGTTCGGAGAAGGCTGGGGATGCTCCGGAGCGGGGATGGCAGGGGTACCGGTGGGCACTGCCACCACCCGGCACCGGACGCGACTTGGGACAGGAACTGCCAACAACTTTGGAGCACTGGCTGGTCCTGCGGGTCTGGCCCCTGTTGGACCCAGGGCTCAGGGAAGGAAGGATCCCTCGGGTACTCGCTGGCACCCTCACCACTGGAGAAGTGCTCCATACAGGAGACATCTCTATGCGTTCGGTGGCAGAGGTATGTGGCAACGACCCCTGAATTAAGTAGGAGTCATTAAATGGGAGGCAACCGGCCTTGTTAATTAGGGTGGTAAAGAAAATCTTTTATACATTCATGCTTGCCCCTGATGCAGCAAGGCACTCTGCACAGCTGTTCATCGGGCTTGCCTTGCCCTTGCCTGGGCTTTCAGGGGGCAAAGGAGTCCTGTCTGTGATAAAGACATCCCTGAGTAGAGAGGCTTTACTTAGTGTCAACAGACGGTCTCTTAATTACTGTGCTGGTTACAACGGTCTTGCATTCATTTATTGTGTGTTCTCCTGTGACTTACTCTGGCTTTGGAGGCAGAGAGAGAACAACATTCCCCCCACCCTTGGCCTGTTCACTGGGGTGACCTGTTACTATAATGTGGATTCCTGCAATTGCTAAACAGCTACTGGTGGGAATGGCTTTTGATCCTAAGCTAGTTTTGCCCAATATTCTCACTTATATGAGTGTTGATGGTGCTTAGGACAAATACCCCTCACCCCAGTTTTCAGATAGATTTCTCAAGTCAGTAAGAAAGAGAAAACAGCACAATAAAACAGGCCTGTCACCTGAGTGTGTCTCCAGGCTGTGTCAAAGGCATGGTGCTTTCTCTGATGCATCACCCAAAGTGAACAGGAAGCCAGGCAGACAGAGCCAGACCATCATCTTCCTTGTGGGGCTCCAGGGAACGCACATTTAATGAGGCTCCTGAAGTAAAACTGCTTTCCACCGGCTTTGAGCATTCCTGCCAGTGATGGAGGTCTCTGCAGAGGAGGACACGGTGAGGGGTTAGCAATTTTGTTGAAAACTGCAGTGTACAGTAAAGGGAAAAATTACTTTTTCTAACTTTGCTGGTGTTGGGAGCGGGAGCCCACACTGATGTGAGGGGCAGTGCTCAATCAATCAGCAGAGCCCAGCAAACTGCAGGAGTCACCGGTCAGCACTGGTAGGAGCACTCAGACAGTGACAGAGCTCTCTCCAGCAGCATTTCTGACAGCCCTCCTGGTGCAGACAGACAGACAGGCGCGCACACACACACACACCAGGAGCCCCGCTGGCCTCTTTGCACAAACACAGCACACAGGGGCACACAGAGGGAGTGCTGCTGCCACACCTGCTCACTGAAAGGCCCTTTCCATCCCCTCTCTGCTCTCACATCAACTTGGCAGCTTCAGCCTTTAAAACTTGTACATGCTTTTCCGACCCCTTCCTTCACACACACCCTGCAGAGCTGCATTAGCCCTTAGCTGGACTAGAATTTTCTCTTGCTGTGTTGGCACCTACAATATATACATGAAGAATATGCCTTTCCCTGTCAATGCAGAGACACTCAGACTGCCATGTTCAATGTTAAATATCACTCCATGAACACCCAGGGGTCTGCACAGCACTCAGAAAGCTCTGTAATGGAATACTTACCTTGATGGGAAGGGGGAACTGAGGGGCTGACAATCCTGCTCCATGGCAACTTCTATGATTTCAGTCTCTTTTCATTCTGCATTGGAAAGAAATAAAACATTTTAAATATTTGGGGATGGGACGGCCAGGATGGTGCCCAGGGGAAACATTTCCTTGCATGCCCCTCTGTGCTCAGACAGCATCACTTCCCTCCCCCAGGCCTCACACGAGTGTTCACCCAGGCAGGATGTGTTGCCAAAAGGAAGACATAGTTCATTATTAGTTTAAATCAGCAACACTGAGCGTGTTGTACTCAGATACAGAACTGTCTGTATAAACAGCACATAAACACAAACTATATCCAACTCTACCTGCATTACTTTCACAGGCCTGTACACAAAGGTTTCAGCGTGTTATTGCAGGCTCCACCAACAATGCAACAATGCAGAGAATTGGCATTATCGGTGGCTTTTATTAACAGTTCACGTGCCCAGTCAAACAGCACGGAGGCTGAGGGGCTGCACTCTGCTGTCCTCAGCCTCACAGGTACAGTCACACGTGTGACACCAAGACACACCAGCACTGTACTGCAGTCCTGGGGAGCAGCTGCAAATCCTCGACCGCCTGGCCACATGCACAGAGGCACAGGCAGGCAGGAAAAGGATTGCTACTCTCCCTAAAGCCATCCCTGGCCAAAAGATGCCTTTTGGAGTTGGGGAGCCGAATGCAAACACCTTCCCCTTTATTCTTGTCCTCACAGCCTCATCACGACTGCCTTCCCACCAAAATCAGGCACTGTCAGCCATTCCACCTGCTCATATTTACAGCCCCTCTTTGAAATTCTGACTGCTCATCTGTGCAGAATAAAACTACCCAAGCAATCTTTCCTGTCCAGGTGCTCATTACTAAAGTGTTAAATTATGCCAGGCAGGCTCTCTTAGGCCTTGTAAATTTTATCTGGGGGCCTTCCAGCCTCCACAAGGTGTATTACTGCCTCAGTGCCCAAAAGGCGTTGGAGTTGGTACCAGCGGGGCACGGAGCGGAGAGGGCTGGGCAACAGCTGAGCACTGAGCTCCTGTCCCACACCATGGCTTGGGGTGGAGGTGCCTCCACGTGGGGGTGTGTGCATGAGCACACGCAGGACTGCCGGGCTTTGTCCACGGAGATGGGGCTGTGCTCGATGTCAGAAGAGTCTGAATCGGAGGGTGATGCTGTCAGTGAGGGACTGGGGGGGCGTGGAAAAGGGGCAAGGACCTGTGTCTGTGGGCCTGATCTCAGCCAGGGCTCAAAGGAAGGCTGAACACACCACAAAGATCAATAAAGTGAGAGGAAATAATGGAGAAACCAGAAAGGGCAACAGCCCCCAAAGCCAGAGAGGTTCTGTCTTATCAACTGCCAGCAAAGTGTCCCAGGAGAATCTGCAGGTACAGCCAACACCCTCAGCTCCTGGGGGCAAGCCCTAAAGGATGCTGAGCCACAGATAAAGTATATTTTCATATTAAAAGAATGGGGAGTAGGGACAAAATGCTCTGTATAGAAACTTCCCTCAGCCTTTTTGAAGTTGTGCTCTTTTTTCCTACTGTCTTCCTGTCAGAAAACTGAGACCTTTTCTCCTTATCTCTCCTAACCCAAACATCCTGCTTGACAGAACACCATGGAAAGGGATATTTCCTATCTGTCCATAAAACTAAGAAAGCTGCATCACGAGCTATTTCTATGTGTTGTGTGTTTATAAACCCCAATCCTGCCCTGACCGAGCAAAATAGCTTCTAGTTACCACTGTTTCAGGCCAGAATTCAAATTGCCAGCCTATTATTTCTTACTCAGGCAACACTAGCACTCCAAAATTATGTTCAACGTTTCCCAGATGCAGAAACAATCACTTCCCCAAAGAGCAGAGGTGAAGGCACACAGCCAGCCAGCCCCTTCTTTTATTGGGTAACATTTCTCATATATTTTGTGAGAGCCAGATGGCACCATGAGAACAGCAGTGAGCCGGGAGCCTGCAGCCACATCAGGCAAAGGGAAGCGTGTCCCAGCCCTGCCGTGGGCAGCTGGCCCTGCTCGGGCACGGCACCCCAGAGGGCAAAGCTCCTCTGCACCAACTCACACATGGAAACCAACTCACCACTGCTGACAGGGAAAACCCTACAGTTTCCAGGGCAGGGAGAGTTTCTCCAGTTCTAAAGCTCTCTGGGAAAGGGAGGTCCATCTGCAGATTGCCAGAGAAAAAGAAAGGGATGTAAAGAGAGATGGAGTGTGTTCTGAGCCCCTGCTGCGTGTGAGGCCTTTTCCTTGCAATTAAGGGAAGCTAATGGTTTTATGGAAGTTGTTTGTTCAAAAGGCCTCCACTGCACTGTTTAATGGAGTTTCACCAGCGTTCCCCAAAGGCTTCCAGACCGCATTAGTACCCCAGGGCTCCCACCCTCACCAAACAAACCTTCCCACCCTGTGCTGCTGCCCTGAGTGCACAGAGTGGGGAGGACCAGGGCGGCTGTGCCTCCGTGCTGAGCCTTGGAGCCCCAGGATGCAATGAATATTCATGGCATAAACATTAGCAATACCTATCGTGCAATTTGGACAAAAATATATTTCAGGAAAAAGAACTGGGAGAGGCAAACTAAAGGGAGAATCTCTGCTCCTGAGCTCCGGGAACGACTGAATAGCATTTTTCTGAGCTGTAACTGGTGGTTTTAAAATGCAAATCAGTCTTGGGTTTTTGAGAGACATTGTTAAAAAAAAAACAAATCAGACCCATGCAGCAGAGCTTTATTGTATTGTAATGAATGTGGGATTTGCAGAGCTGCCTCCTGCCAGTGAATGCAGAGGGGATGCAGGGCAGGGACTCGGGGAGCCCTGAGGCTTGTCCCCAGCTCGTTGTGCCACCAACTCACTGTGCGACCTTGAACGAGATGGTCCTTCCTCTGTCCCAGTGTTCTCATCACAGGACACAGGGGAGGGGAGAGAGATGAGGCCATTTCTGTGCCTCCTGGTGAGTATGTGCATTACAGGCCATCTGAGGTGGAAGGCAGCAGAACTAATATAGCAGCTGTTTTCCTGCAGGGATCAATGAACCAGGGTAGTGTTGCCTTGTTCTTAATGGTCTTCCTGTGGCAGACACTGCTCAACCCTTCAGACTCATTTTACAATTCCTATTCCTCCTCCTGTTCCTATTCTGTAGTTCATCTTTGGCCTTGGGTCTCCCTTGTGTCTTTCTACAGAGCTGGTCCCCATCTTGAGCCCCAGCATCTGTAGAAGCCCCTCTGCAATTGTTCAGATCTCCTTATTCATGTCCACATGTAGAGCATCTAATCCCATTTTCCCTGCCCTCCAGTTACAGAACTGCCCCTAAATAGACTCTACCACACAGACTGTTGTAGAGTTGAACATAGAAGGGGAGACATGATAAGTGGTGTTTTTATTATAGGTAGATTTTATTCAAATAATGGCAGAAACGTTAACAATCATTGTCTAGACAGGGGGCACAGTCTGAGGCACATCACAGTCTGGAGGACACCTCTGTTCCTCTATTCCTGGACCTCCAAGGTTCACTCTGGGATCTCGAATGACTCTGGTTATCTCCACCTGGGCTTTTCTCTAGCCCTCTGCTCCCTTGTGTTCAGCCAGATGGTGGGAGGCATTTGAGGTGCCATTTATTTGTCCACTCTTGCCTCTTCCTATCATCTGCCTTCACTACAGCCAGCCCCCACTGCTGGGGCACTTGGAGGGTTAATTGGTCATTTCTAAACTTGCTCCTCCAGAGCTGTACCCAGTCACCCCCAGCCTGCACGTCCCTCCTCCCACCACAGCCCCATGCCCAGCACTGAAGGAAGGCTGCTAAAGCTGCCACTTAGAACCTGAGTTCACTCCCCAAGGTCACGTCAAGGAGGCCAGAAATCAGTCAGCCAGCACTAGCCTTCACTTATCACTCACCAGAGAGGATATTAACTGGTAAAGCAGAGGCAAAGAGTGCCATATTCCATTACCAGTCCCCTGAGCTCCCCCCCCAACACCATGGAGTGAGAGCTGTTAGCTGAGCTCTTCAGCTGCATTTTCACGGACAGAAATGCTCCAGCAGCTGCCTGACCTTCATGCAGCAGCAGTCTCAGGTCCTCTAAGCTGCTGTGTGTCACAGACAGAACCACTCACTCTTCTGATGCAGTTCAGAAACTACTTCTCAGATGAAGGCAAGATCCCAAAGGAGGAACACACCACAAGAAGAAACAGCCACACTGCAGGAAAGCCAAGATGTTCCACTCCAGATGCCAACAGGCAGATTTTCAAATCTCTGTTTAAGCCTCTAAGCATCAGACCTGAAGTTCCCATTACGTGTAAGAAAATCTGTGAGTGCTCAAAGGTTTTCAAACCTGGCCATTTATTTCCAGATATGTAAATAGGAATAAAGAGCTTCTCAAAACACACTGTACTAGCAGAACATTTCAGCTCTTCACTGGAAACACAAATCTTCAAGAGGCACTGACTGGAACCAAAATATATTAGTTTAACCTGAAATATTTAGGGTTTCAGATACTCCTTTTTGAAGTAATTAAAATATACTTAAGCAAAGCATCATTTCTGATTCCTTCTCCACCAGCAGTGCAGTGGGGACAATCAGAACATTTTGCATATTGGTAGTGGTGGTAGAAAAATGCTTCTGAGAGTCAGGTGGGAGAAATGCCTGCTCCAGGCAGGCAGAACAGAATAAGGATTAGGGAAAAAAGGAGGAGGACAAGAACTCAACCTAACCCATTCACACACTGAAGGAAAGGCGCACACCTACTGCCACTCGGGAAGCACAGGCAACGTCACCAGTCTCTTCAACTACTGGAGAACCAGGAGAGCTTGGAGAAGTGAGTCTGGGTCAGAAAATTACTAGAGAGCAAAAAATTCCGATAAAACAGAAAATACTCAGGAACATTCCAGGTCACAAAATACCCAGGAACGTTCTAGGTCAGAAAGTCCTTGCAAGGAGATTTGAAATCAAACCTTTGTCGCTTGGTGTCGATTGCCCTGAACAATATGTGGGAAATGTTCCAGCCTGCACAAAGCAAACTCAGGGCACATTCCAGCCTAGTGATTAATGCAAGAGAAGATGTCATTCAAATTCCATACATTTATGTCAGGTATTTTTCCTGTTAATGTTACCACTGTGAAAAAAAATTAACTATGGGGGGAAATTACGAAGGAAATTCGTTGCTGCTATAAATTAATCCTGTTCCATTTTGACCTCGGAAAGGTTGGCCATTTCTGAGCAGCAGAGCAAATGACTCATTACCTGTCTATTCAAACACCCCGTGGCAGGGAGTTCTATATGGTACCTGCTTGGCAAATTAATCTTTTGTGTCCCTCTATACTAGCACACACAGAGTGATCTCACCAACAACTCTCTGTTGCGGAGCTAAGCAGCTAAGTGTGCCTTTCAGCTCTGGTCCCTCCACCCAGCCAAGACAAGCATCCTGCCTTAGGTGATGAAACAGAATAAAAGCTTGTGCTGTTTTCACACCCTGAGCAAATGGAGCGTAATTGAAACCCTCCATCTCTTCTCAGTCAAGCTTTATATTTTGCCCTGTGCAGAAATTTCCACCTGGACACAATGGAATGATGCTTGAACTGCTGATGTGGGAGAAAGGCTGATCTAGCTTATGAGGAAGGCAACAACTGGCCTGGTTCTCTCCGGGGAGCAAGAAGAGGGGCCACGTGAGTGCCCAGGCAGATGGGGCTGCCTTTTGCAGAGCAGGTGCCTTCAGCCTCTGGCGGGCCAGCTCTGCCTCTTGTGGTGGCTCCACATGACCCCTCAGAGCCCTCCGTGCCCCAGTCAGGGGCTCTGTGTGCCACTGGGAGGCTGTGGGCTGCAGGGGCACACCGGCTGTGCTGCCTCCAGTGCAAGTGGCGACCTCTGGCACAGCTGAGAAGGGGAACCAAGAGAGCCCCTGGCCCCTCCACACAAAGAACAGCCCCGTGAGGTGGGGCTGGAGAAACATCTTTTGCAGTTGCTTTTGGTGGTGTGCCCCTCTACCAACACAGTGCTACTGGTAGAAAGGTGAAGTGAGACAGAAGCAGGGAAGCAGACACAAGCCATACATAAACCCAGACTGGCAGATTGATAAAATATTCTTAGGCAAGAAACAGGCAGCCTGAAAGACAGGAAGATGGAGAGAGATATTTAGAACTGAACTTAATACTTCTGTGATTTATTTGCATTAAGCTCAAGCAGTGTGTGTGGCTTGGGTTTTACTTGTTTATTTTGCTTCCCTGACTGCCTCAGGTGCTGGCAGGGAATTGTTCTGTTGAAGCTGCAGTCCATGGGATGTTTTGGAAATTCATTGTCCCCTGGGGAGAAATAAGGAGATTTTCACAACATTCTGGGAAAGTTCTGCAAGTTCTGAAACTCCGAAGAGAAAGAGTTACATGGGAAGTGGTTTGGCCTCTTCCCCATGGTGAAAGTCCAGCTTTGTCTCCTCAGAGCCACAAGACCAGAAGCCACCAGCAGAATCCCTGCTGCGCTTTGCATGAGGACATTCTGCAAATTATGGAAATTTTGTTCATCCAGCCATCCTGCAACAGATGGCAAAGCAGTGAGAATGGCCACAGCTGGTGGGTGGCATGGATGTGTTTACTTTAATAAGGCCCAGAGATTAAAGTTCCACCGGTGTCCATCAGCAGTCTGTTACATTCTATCATTTGTAATTATTCCCTTTTTCCCCCTGCAGTTATATTTTTGAATTGCAGTTATTTGGATGTCTATACCCATCCGAGGTAGCTCACACAACCCTGACCCAAAGCAGGGCATCCAGGATCCCCTCCAGGATCCCACCTGGAGTCCAAGGCCAGGTGTTGGACACTGAGCCCCCTGCAGCCCACAGAGACAGGACCGTGGTCTTGCAGAACCTCTTCTGCCATGACCAGGCTGCATGAGGGGCTCCAGCTGGGCAGGGCTGTGTTTGGGTACCCACTGATGCACCAGAGGGCACAGCTGACATCTCTCCCACAGCAGCCATCCAGGAGCTGAAATGTTAAATTCATAACCCGCTCACTATTCACTGTCCCGAAGGCCTTTAGGACTTCTGTGAGCTTTGGAGTGCAAAATAATGTTAGAAACACACGTTATTTATCTGACACACTGGAGTGACTCCTCCTCAGCCATCACTGTCTGCTGAGGAAATAAATCCCTGCTCTGTGTTTGGGAAACAAAGCTATTTCTGTCCCATGGGAGACCAGCTGAAGCTTTTGAAAGAATCTGATTTTAATATTGCTAATCTTTGCTTTTTGGTTTTTGTGCACCCAAACAACTTTCTGAAGGGGCCTGATTGATTTTGCCTTTCCAGTCATTTTTAATCATCATCTTTTCAGGCTGATAAGAGGCTGGTCAGAATTTTCATAAGTGATTTGTGCTTTGGGTTGCTTCACTTCCGTTAGGACACCACCTCAGGAAAAATCAATAACAAATTAAATCACAGTGGGCAGTGTGACCAGTGAAGGAGTAGCTGCAGGCTGTCAGAGGGGAAGGGTCTGTATTTTTTTAAATTAGAGATAAATTGAAAGAAGATAACTTTGTGGCTTCATCAGATGTAGCCATGCTAGAAAGGTGCTGGGTATACATAGAATGTTCTTTGGATTCTACATCATATTAACTCCTGACTAGGGCACAGTGTTGGTTTCACTGTGTAGTGCACTACACAGCCTGGTTCTCCCCTGTTACTCCTGATTTATTCCATCTAACACCATTAACTTGAAGAAAGTTCCTCCTGACTTAACACCAGTACGAGACCAAAGCCAGATTCCTCATTCTGAGATCTGGAAATGAGAATGTACCAGAGGCTTCTGCTCGAGCCCCCCACAGCCCTTCTCCAGTGCCTCCGAGTCTGCGAGGCACGAACCCTTCTGCTTTAAATTCACAAACCAGGGCAGTGGGAGAGACACCAAACAGATTTTTGCTCTCCCCCGTGTGCTTTACGGTGCCTGCTCTGTTTGCCTCCGTCACCCCCTGGCCAGGGCAGCAGCAGCAGCAGCAGCAGCAGCAGCAGCAGCAGCGGCAGCAGCAGCAGGTGGTGGCTCCCACTGCCCACAGCCAGCCCTTGTCAGTCCCGCTGTCTCAGGTCACTGGCTGGTTCCACACTGAGGTTCCTGGCATGTGGCAACCTGTGACTTGTAAGTGCAAACATTTTATCCCTTAACAACTTCATTTAACCTCTCAGCTATCTGTTGCTTTCTTTCTTCCCCTCTGTGTGGTTCTTAGTTTATAATTTTTCCTTTTTATTGTGGGGATTTTGCCTGTTAGAGGACCATTGGAGAAGGGAAAATAAACAGATCAGTGTTTGATGTTACGCTTTCTGTTTAGAAGTTTGTTTCTCTTTCTTCTCCCATTGCATCAATATTAACATGTTGATTCAGAAGCAAAATAAAGTATATAAATATATCCTTTCTCTTCTTTTTGAATCATAAAACTCAAAGTTATAGTTCCCACAGCAACTGTAACTCAGCCTTAATGTGCACATACATTAAAGGCAGGGAAATTATCACCCAAGGCAGCAATTGAATATGTGTGAGGGGATTATGCTACTGGTTGAAATCCCAGAGATGTGAAACATTTCACGTCTGTTTCTGACAAGATGTCACACCAAAAATAAATAAGAGATCTCAAAGATCTTGATCTTTATGGACATAAATAGGATTCAATGTGCAGAATCACTTGGCTCAGGTGGTGTTACCTTTACTGCTGAGCTCCAATGACTGCCCAGAGCCCAAGAGAGTGCACTGAGCTGTTGGGGTGACCCAGAACCACACAGAGTTAAAGGGTCTGACAGAAAGGCAAGAGCCCCATGTGCCCCCGAGCAGGGCACGCACCATGTGCCAGACCACAGAGCTGCCAGAACCATCAGAGGACCTGCTGCCCTCACAGCCAGCCTGTCAGCCCATGCCACCCTTCATTTCAGCTGACCTCCGGGAGAGACACAATTCTGAAACACAGGAAGGGATTAGAGGGATTGGATTAGAACGGATTGGAGCCCACGGGGATACAGAGGCAAGGCTGGCACTGTCCACAGGTCTCAGCCCCTCCAGCTCCTCTGCCAAAGGAGCCAGTTACTGCATGGAAATGACACAAACTGCATCCCGGGGGACTCTGGCTAAGTTATTCTAATTATTTGTGCAATAAAATGAAAGAGCAATGTGTTCCCATTTCATAAAGGCTTCAGCAAACAGAGTCCACCAGGTGCTGATGCTCCTTTGTGAGGCCTGAGAGCTGAGAACTAATTAGTCTCAAATTATACCCCTGACAAAGACACAGCAAGGGAGCAGGAAAGATGTTCACATGCCAAACCACTGCACTGGCCTTTCAAATGGCAGATCAAATGGGTACCAGCACTTCAGAGGGCCAGCGATGCCTCCAGTAACTGGATGGTATTTACCTTGCACAGCAAGGAGACAGCAGAGGAGGGGAGAAGAGACACATCAAAAGGGCTGGCAGAGCTGGCTCTCCTGAATCCTCTCCATGCTGTTCCCATAGGAAAGGGGTTTCCCTTAAGTTCAGGCCTTTGGGATTTGCACAATTGCTCTCAGCACCACTTGCTGTCATTTCACATTGGATGTACTTTTAAACAAGCTTCACAGTCAGCTCTTTAAAATAAACATGAAGGCAGCATCTTAGGAGAATACAGCTGGAGTTTGCAGACATGCTGTTTGATGTGTTCCATGATGCAGGAGGTTGTGTGTGATCCTGCAATTAAAGGCTCATCACAGGCCAGCCCAGAAGGGTTAACGCAACTTTTCTTTTGATGTTTCCTGACTATGCAGGGTAGTGCTGGGTGCTCCTTTCACTCCTGCACAGCCTTGCCTAATTCTCCCACCAGTGTTGCAAAGAGCAGACTCTCCACTCAAACCTTCAAAAGGAAAAAACCCACAATAACCTGCTGCAGGGCAGAGACGTATTTGTGGGTCTTTATCAGCGTGCACAGAGCCAGTGCCAATCAAGGGAATGCCCAAGAGCAGACACAGGCATTAATCAAAGCAATTTCACACTGAGAGTGTCCTGCAAACAGTCCTTCGCCTTCCACGTCCGCGCCTTCGCGAGAGGGATGCTGTGCCGTGTACACAGTTTGTGTTTCCCTCTGAAGTACATATCCTTGTCCTTTTCCAGTGGGTTTTCCATCCTGGACCAAACCCTGCTGCATCCTGGTGACCCCACAGCTGATCTCAGACACAGCTACTGGGGGCTGTTGGCACCTGCTGGTGCAGCCACTCTGGCACCCAGAGAGCTGAGAGACCCTTCCTGTCCACAGTCAGACACCCAAACTGCTTGGGTGCCTTGAACAATCTGCTGGAAGTGCTTCTCTTTCCACAGATGCCTCCGTACCTTTGAACTTTTGTCCCAAACCAGAGTCAGTCAGGAATGCTACAGACTTCCTCACTGGAGGGCTGATATTAATAATATCTTAGTAACCTGTGAGATGTAAGATTGGAAAAAGCCCATCACTTTTTCTGACCCTTCCCTTTGGGATTTAACTAACCCCTCTTGGCACAGCTCTGTTCATCCCAATCAGCACCTCATCCCTGGAAAAAGCAGGTCAGACACAAGTTTCTGAATGCCCCGAACTGGCCTGCCTTGCCCTTAGCAGTTCTGCTGGTGTAAAGCAAAGTCTCACCATGGCATGAATCATGTTTATCATAACAAGAAACAAAGAAGGAAGAGAACAAAGGGAAAGGGAAAGAGGAGAGAAAACAAGAAAGGAAAAGACAAACAGAAGAGTGAAAGGGAGGGATATAGATAGACCCATTAATTTGCCTCTGTTTGCTCTGGGATTTAAACAACAAGCTGCAATGTCTCTGGTTTATCTTGGTTCCTCAGCTGTGAAACGTGCTGTGCTCCAGTGTCTTCTGAGCTTTAGAGATTTGCCGGGGAGCTGGGAATGAAGCAAGAGGCTCAGCAAACAGAGATAGCAGAGGCAGCTTCATACATCACACTCCGAGGAAATTCATTCCTTTCAGCGCTGCCCATGGGTGAAATTACATTATATTCTGTTTGGATAATTGGATGTCACATACCACCCAACTTGTTATGGGATGGCATCTCCTTCCCTAGGGAGGCTCCCAGCAGCGTCCCAGGACAGAGGGCACAAGGCACAGTCCCATGGATGGGGGAAGACGTAAGGACACAGTGATGTTGGCTGCAAGCAGTCCTGGTTCCAAACTGGATCTGTCAGGGTCAGGGTCAGGGTAGCAATGGAGAGGGTGAAAAACAGCACAAGGCAAAGCACACAGAGCAAGAATGAGAGGAAAAATGAAAGGGGAGGGAGAAAATCTAAAAGAGGAGAGAAATGAGCAGAAGGGAGGACTGTGTAAGTTGAAGACTTTTTTTCCCCAGCACAAACAAAGCATTTTCTTCTTCAATTGGGAGATTGGGTGCAGAGGTCTTGTAGCTACAAACTCACTGGGGGGACAAGCCTGTCCCACTGTGCAGGGGCAGGTCACATACCATCTGCCTGTGGATCCTGCAGAAACACAGCAGTTTTTGTTGATCTCTGTCACTGAGGATCACGGAGAAATTCCAGGCCCCCCTGCCATGCCTTGCTGCATTTTGTATTCACCACTTACCTACATTTTGTCTAAAACACCCTCAATTTCCCTCTCATTGTGTCCTTTCTTGCAACACCTCGCTCCAGCTCATTGATGGCTTTTTAATAGCACAGTTAGAGTTGTCACACGAGCCAGAGGACAATTTCATGTGTCATAGTGTCCCAGAGCATCCTGGGAACTCCATCTGGCTCAAGCAAACTTATTTTATTGAAATAATCTCTCCTCCCTGCTAGTTATTGAATCGTCTTGGCTCAATGGCCTCGCTCAATATCAACTTTTCATGCCTAATAATTAGTGCAGAGAAAAGAGTTTCATTGAATAAGTGTTTAATGTCACACATGATTAGGAGACACAGAGGATGACCTAACTAGGAATTCAATTTGGGGCTGTGGCTGCTCGGATGAGGGACAATTAGGGACATGTTCTAGACTGTGGATGTGTGCTAGTGAGTGCCTGGAAAGTTATTCATGGCAACTGTACCCTTCTCTTCCATCCCATACATCTGGTCTTGCTTCAAGGCCTAGAAACAGATGTTAGCCCTTATTTTTCCACCCAAGGGCTGCTGTTTCCCTCTGCAATGAACTCCTTCAAAAATCTGTGCTGCTAGCAGTTGATTGCAACAATTGCTGCAATTCTCCCTTTAACCTGACTGCCAAGTTTGGAAGGAGTTTCCAACCCAGCACAAACAGGCAGATACCCAGATTCACTGTGGCCTTTAAACATCAGTGTGATAATGTCTGTGTCCCAAACGACAGGCTCATTTCCCCGGGAGAGCAGGAATTCAGGAGCTGAGTGCCCACAGTGAGTCTCAGATAAGCTGTAGAAGCAAACCGGCAGCACAGAGTGATTTGTTTGCCGGGCTATTTATTTATCTCCCCATCTCCCCACCACTCCCCACTCACCTCCTTGTGCCCTTCCAGCCCGGACATTTGTGGACTGTGTTAGTGCCTGATATATTTAGTCTCCAAAGGCTCTCCACTCACATCCCCTTTTACATGAAGGGGAAATGAGATTCAGATAAAAAAAGAGACGCACCAACAAATGTATTTAGGAGTCAAGGGGAGAGACCATGCTTAATAATTCTGGGCCATCTTTTACATAATTTTTCCTTAAATTGAGCTCTCCCTGTGCTGGGATTACCATCCTGATGGATCAACCTTCCTTCCTCTGCATATTTAACTGGCTCTGCAATGGCTGGGCTCTCCATGCTCACAGTGACTGAAATCCTGTCTTAAAGCATTTCCTGCAAATGGGATTTTTGCCACATAAAATTCACCAACACACCAATCTACCACATCTTCATACATATCACACACTGCTCTCAGGAGTGGTAATAAGAAAATTTGCTCAATGAAACCTACTTTACTCCCTATCTCTGGCTCTCTCGTCCCTCTTTTCACAGAGCCTTTCCCATCAACTCTTCAGTGCAACATTTCTAATAGGATTTGGGAAGCATCTGACAGCAGCTGCCAGACGTTTACACCTGCACACAGTCCATTCCCTGCTCCTCCCCATAAACGAGCACATCGATCTGTCCTCTGCAAGATGTATTTCATCTTCCCAGAACTTCTGATCTGCCTGCCTGTCCCAGAAGAAGGAGTGACTAGATGAGAAATGTGTTCCCTGTTTATAGTGATATTTTATGTGCAAGAGATTGATTTGCTGTAATAGCCACCAACTTCCCTGTCTGGAAACCCAGCAGTGCCCTGAAGAGCCTCCTGTTCCTCCCCAGAGGATGCCTGTAAATACGGAGCACTGTTCCTCCCTCTGGGGAATAAAGCAGCAGAAAACCCAGCTCAGCTTTGTGCCTGTTAGTTGGGTCCATGGGTGTTTCTGTCAGTAAGCCAGAGGGGATCTGGACACTCAGCACCATCCTCCAAGCCATGAATATTTAATTTGTACTGAAACAACTGGGACTCTTTTTATTGTGCCAATTTCCTCTCTGCAGCAGCAGGAGGGAAGCAAGGGGCAGCAGAACACATCAGGGCTTGCTCACATTATCAAAGGGAGATTCAGCTTCAGAAGGATCCCAGGCAGCAGGGACCTCTCTAGAAAAAAAGCAGTCTTGATTTCTCAGCTGCTTTAGGGTCCCCAGCCAGAACTTCAGCAAACAGGAGTCTGCATCTTGAATAGGATCATTTCAGAAGAGTTTCATCAGCTGTTTCTCCTCCGCCTCCTCTCCTCACCCTGTATTATTCATGCTGGGATGGGAACAGTACAGCAAGGTGGCTTCTTCCTTCCCAACCTCATCTTCCCAGACAGACACAGCAAATAATTATGCATGCAGGCACTAAAAAGGAAAATCACTTGGATGAATTAGGGACTTTATTTCATTGTTTATTTGCAGGAGTGAGAAACTTACTCTGGATCAGACTGTATTGCACATGGTAATGAAACACAGTTACCTATTCTTCTCCATCTCAAGAGAGAACAAAGAAGCCTGAAAGTCCTTGGAAGGTGAAGGAGAGGGAATTAAAACCAGATTCAAAGTAAAAGGAGAAAAAGACCTTTGAAAGAAGTGGAGGCACTGGGAGCTTACTTTGCTTATGAGATCTCTATTAAAATCAGACATTATTTCAGAGACTTTCAGCCCTAGCAGATAATTAATGAAATTAAGGTGAGGATTTGCTGCTAAATATTTGCTCATGTTACAGGGGAAAGAAAGAGTGCCAAAACCACCTGGATTTTTATGGTCAAATAAATCAAGAAAGCGAAGTGTCTCAATTACTCAGACTACAGAGGGGAATGTACCTCTCTTTACAACAGAGGCTTTTCAGTAAAGTTAAAAATTCATCACTTTCCAAAGCAGCCCAGCTTTGCACTGTTTAAAACACTGGGACAGTCTCTAAAGCACTCTGGGGCTGTGGAGAATGTAATCAGGATACAGTCAAAAGGCTGACATTTTCAAAGCTGCAAGTAGATTTTGGTGCTGCAGCTGGGAAGGAGATTATGGGAACCTTAAACAACCTCTCTCCAAACGCTGCCGGAGCGCCAGGGCTGGATGGAGCCAAGGTGGGTGCCAGGCAGGATTCCGCAGGCTCGGACACGGGTGTGCAGCACACGGAGCTCCCACACCCTGCTGAGCTCCCAGGCAAATCACTTCCCTGATTCATCAGAGTCATTTCAACTTGCAAAAAAGACACTTTGTAGATTTTCCAGCCCCATCAGTTTCTAAACCCAAAATTACTAAGTCAGTGCAAACTGAGAAGACAGGCAGCCAGGGTTAGTCCTGAGCTTGTGTCAGGCAGAGGGTGATCAAAATACTGCTCCCAGCTTTACTGACTGTGCTTCGCTGTGCCGTTGGGGGTCAGTAATCACGGAGGCAAAGCCATGCAGAGGCAGAAATGTGTGCCAGCTGTGGCCACCAAGGGGGACATCCATAAAACTGATGACACCAACCACTAGCACCTTTGGAAACCAATCCACAGGATGCTTACAAGGAGCCTTAGCCTGTCAAAAGAACTTGAACCCATACTAGGCAAGCTACAGGAGGGATGAGTTTATCCCTTTTTATAATTCCCTTTTTATAATACCCTTAGGCAAGAGTTCATTCAGAGACAGCCAGGCCAGCCTCTAGGTGCTGAAACCCTTCAGTCAAACTGGGAAAGGCAGCCCTTCAGCTCCAAGCTATTTGCACCCTGAGCACTATTAAACATCCTTCTGCCCTGGGCAGCCACTTGCCTGCCAGGGATTGCCCCACAGCCCGGCTCAGCTGGGAGCTGGAGATGCCACCTGTGTCCATCAGGGATGGCAAGTGAGGTAAAGGAACTGAGGGCAGGGTAATGAGCTCCACACACCACCACTGATGGGAGCTGGGAGGGCCTGGATCCCTCACAACACCTTTTCCCATGCCATGGAATTTCCAGGTGTGGCACCTCTTTCATGATGCCACTGCCCTGTGAGAGAGGGGAAGGCAGAACAGACTTCCAGTCTGGTGTTCCATGGCAATCCCCAGGTATGAGGGGGTGAGTGACACACAGTAATAGCAGGGCATTACATCTGCACTGACAGTGCTAAAAAACGGGGTCAGCAGAAAATCCAGAGGTTTTCCAGGGGTCTTGCACTCAGCAAGCAATTGCAGGTTAGTGTGTGATAGAGTGAGAGGCCACGCTGAGGAGACAGTTTATAAAAGCAGGACTAGAAGAATCAATGTATTCTGACACACAAGTGACAGATTGGAGAGAGGGACAGATTTAATATCCCAGCGTTATCCTTTCCCAGCCTAACGGCCCTGCAATTGATTGAATAAATTAAAGCATTGCTGTGGATGACACGAGAGTTAAGGTCGTATCAGCACTTCCATCTTAACTCCCTATATCCTTCCCTCTGAGGTTTCCTTTTACGTGTCTTGGCACAGAAGGCTTACTGCTGGGCTACAATTTGGCCAAGGAGATCTCAGCTCCCATGCAATTTTGCTATTACAATTTCCAAGAAGAGGGAAAAAAGCAAGAAAGGGGGGGAATTACAGAAACAGGATGAGATGATTTTATCTGGTGTGCTTTTGAAATCAAGGGATAAACAGGCCATGTCAGCCTACTCATAAAACTACCATGTGCTCATTCTGTGTCATGGTCAATCTCTCTTTGCAAATAGTGAGCAGAAAAATAGACTCTGAAAAGAAAAATGTACAGAGAACTCACAAAAAAATGTAGCTGTAGGCCAAATTAATCTCTGCGTAGCTTCACTTGCATGCAAAATTATTCATTCTTTTGTTACTAAAAGCATCTAAGGTAATTGCAGATGAACACTGTTCCACTTCTATTCTTTATTATCTCTTGGCAAGTCTCTCTCCGAGTCATCAATAGGATTTTATGGCACAACAAATCTAACTGCTCAAACAGAGTCAGGTGCTGGGACCGAACCGGGCCCCAGGGAGCTGCTTGGTCCCCAGGATTCCCAGGACACCTCTCCCCCACCTACGGAAAAAGCAGGTCTTGGAAAATGCTCAATATTTTCCTTAACGCACTTGGCACACTCACCTGAGGGGAGAAACTGACCTCTGCCCTTCAGAGATGTCCCACGTCTCTCACAAAAGGAGATTTCAAAGTGTGCTGTACCATTTCCATTTTTGTAGGCTGTGCCACTGTCCCGACTCCTGCACCAGCCACCGCTGGGCCAGTGGCATCTCAGATGGTACCAAAACACTACCCAGACCTCTGCTGACACGCAGCTGGTTAACAAAGGAGGACCAGTCGACCACGCTTGGAAAGCTGTGTACAGCAGGTAAGAAAGATTGTGCAGAGCAAATGCTTTCTGCTCTGTGGTTCTCTGCATTAGTGCTCGATGTCACACCCTCTGTGGGCACACCAGCTCCAGCAACAGCAGCACCTCACTTTCTCTCCTATTTTAACTTCATTCAACTCACTGTGCACAAAGTTCCACCCCCTGGCATGGGCAGGGACACCTTCCACTAGACCAGGTTGCTCCAGGCCCTGTCCAATCTGGCCTTGGACACTTTTGGGTATAGGGCATCCACAACTTCCCTGGGCAACCTCAGTTTCCTGAGCAAACGGCAAATGCCAGGGCCTCACCACCCTCACAGGGAGGAGTTTTTTCCTAATATTTAATCCAAACCTTCTGTCTTTCAATTTGAACCCATTCCCCCTTGTCCTGTCACTCCAGGCTCTTGTAAATGGTGTCACCCCATCTTTCCTGTAAGTCCCCTTCAGGTCCTGGAAGGCCTGAAGGTTCAGCTGAGACAGGAGGCAAAGCCAGCTGGACCCCGGCGCAGACACTGTGCCCTCCCCTCTGCCCCAGCCAAACTGCAGGGGTCAAACCCAAAGTGTCTGAGTCCCCCCTGCACGACCCTACTGAATTTATGGGGTGGGCACTCTGGTGACTCAGCTCTCAGTGACTCAGGCTCTCAGTGTCAGCCTCCTCGGGGGCTTCAGGGACTCTCTCAGCTGGGATCTGAGTCCACAGGCTGTTTGCCCAGGAATATAAATACAGAATGAACGTCAATGCCTCTTTCCACAAATCAAGGCCTCTCATTCAAAACATTGCACTTGCATGTTAAATAGAGACCAATTAGACACTCAGAGGGAGGACAAATCTCATTTGGCTAGAAGGAGATGGAGAAATCAATGCAGTGCTGTGGCAGTGGGGAGAAGAGCCTTTTGTGCTGGTTAAAGCAGAAGCAGAACAGGACCCGTGACCTCTGCTCCTGGTCCTGATGCTCCTTGTGCGAGTCCTTTACCCCCTCCCGGCTGCCCTGCTCCTTGGGCCATCACTGACACCAACATACAAACAGCCACTGGTGCTCAGCATCCTCCCCACACCCTGTTTGTGCAGACACCCCCCCACATCCACTGTGTTTGTCGTGATTTCAATGTGCCAGAACGCTCACAGCGAGCTTACCAGCCCTGCTTCCCGAGCAATGTACATGATGGATTTAATCTACCATAGCCCAGCCAGCACCCCCGGAAAAACCACACACCTTTTTGTGAAAAATGGGAGCCTTCTGATGGATCTCTCTAAGTAAAGCAGAGCACAGTTGGCTAAAGCAATCTTTGGAGGCCACTCTTTAACACCACCAGCATCCTCGGGCAGTGGGAGTTTATGAATCTCTCTCTGAAGTTAATGCTCTCATTAGTTCCAGGCTGAGGGAGCAGATGGCAGCAGACTTGCCTTTTCCTGGACACAAGTGGTAGAGTCTGCACCACCCTTTCTTAAAGGCTTTGAGACTTTACAGAGACTAGTAATTAATCTAAAGATGCATGTCAAAAGATTTCTTTCTATCCATGAGGTCTGAGTGTCAAGAAAAAACAAACTTCAGCTTTCTGGCTATGGCCTTTGCTATAAACCATGCAAAATGTAAATGATGATGTCTTGAAATAGGAAAGCTCACATACTTCAGGGACAGCCTCAGATTTGAAATTCATCCCAGGCTGAGCCAGAGGTTTGACAAGACTTGAAAATTTTTGAAGTAAGCTTGGGTCCAGTGCAACATTGTCCAAGATCCAATTTCAAACAGAAGGTGGCAAAATTAAACCTGGCATCAGTTCTGATCAGACCTCTGGAAATTCATGATTTCCCTTCAGAAGACTGGAAACAAGCCATTTGACAACAGCTGTTGCTAAGCTAGGTGGATTTGGCGATTTCAGCTAATTATCTGTTCACACTCCAAACAACAACGGGGAGACCCTCAGCAAAGTGCAGCGGGAGGAGAACGGAAGGAGAGCCACCTCTGCACACCTGCCCTGATCCCGATACACTCCAACCATGAACCTGTCCAGCCACAGGGACTCCTTTAATGCAGCAGGACAGGAACCAGCCTCCAACCTGCTCCTGAAAGTCCTCTGAAAGGATCTGAATTTTGGGGCAGAACTGGCAGCAGTTCATACGTTCCCTGTGACGACCCTGGGAGCAGGAGCTTTTATCAACAGCAGCCTGGCTCCAGTTGGCACCCACTGCTGGAGGATACCTGCCAGGATACCTGTGAGTGCAGGGACACATGAGGAATTCTGCTCCAGCTTCTCTCCCCCAGCTTTCATCTCAGAGACAGGACCTGTCTGGAGGGTAATTGAACAGACTCGCTCTTGACTGAGGCTCAAACTCCCTTCACAGCATAGTTTCTTGATACTCCTGGAGTTATACCAGCAGAAAAATCTAACTTTTTGTTTGCTGATGTTTCTGTAACCGATTTTCCTATTGTGTTGTACACAAAAAAGTGTGTTTCAGAATGCTGGAAAGCATCTAAAATGGCTGTCTAGCTCTTCAGACCCTGGGAGCTTCATTGCAGCTGCATAAATTGATTTGAAAATGTGTGATCCCAGGGTTCTTCCTTAGAAAAGGTCTATAAAGAGGTTAGGTTGGAGAAGTAGCGTGGAGAATAGTTAAGTGACAGGCTTGAAGCACCAGGCACTTGCTGTTCTCACCAGCTCAGACTGTGGAGTCCTGACACTGCCCTGGGTCAGGCTCTCAGAGCACTGCTGTGACTCTGTCTGTGCAACAGGTAATGGCACCCAAGTTTTGCAAAGTTCTTCCTGGGCTGAACTAACTGAACGCTGAGATCTCTGTATAATTGTAATTACAAACAAATCTCAGCAGCTACTTAAAATCAGGCTTTAGGATTTAAAGACTCAGTGGATTTTAGAAGCAGTGTTAGTGTTACCACCACAGTCAAGGCCCTTTGCGTACTCTGTGACCAAATCCTGTAGCTCTAATAATCAAGGGAATGTTTAGTCTTTGAGCTGTAATATTTCTTGCCTTTTAGAATTCATCCCTGACAATAATTAAGTCTCATAAGGATGCGACTTAAATGAGCAGTAGCCTTTGGGGATGGTATTAGCGTGCTAACTGTGTTTGTGGTTTAAATATTAATGTCAAAGTGTAATTACCATCCGCTAAGTTTCAGGCTGGTGTTTGAAAACACATTGAGCTAAGCAGGAAGAATGAGCTGTACCAGTTGGAAGCTTCTGTACCAAAAGGATTAAAACTTAAGAGCCGGAACAGTTTCTCAACCAGCAGAGAGCACAAGGAGACACGCTTGGTGGGTGTTCTGTGTGCAGTCCCAGTGTGTGGTGGCTTCCCACTGCTGGCTGACTGTGGGCACAGCTTCCACCTCCTCCACTGGAGATTGAGGCAGAAACTCAGCAGCAGCAGCACTCCAGTCCCTCCTCTAAGGGGAGGTCAGGCCCGTCCTGTGTCTACCTTACCATGGCAATTCAAGCTCCAGCTGCACCCCAGAGGAAAAAGCTTCATCAAATTGAATGCCACTGGCCTTTTCTCCTTGCGGCCTTTTGCGTATTCCCCGGGGGCTGAGCAAGGATCCTGTTGAGTTCCCAAGTTCCCTCTGGCTCTGAGTGAGGGAGCATGTAACTATTAGTTCACTTATCACATCTGGGCTCCCTGGGAAGTCTGGTGCCCTGCTGGAATTCCCAGGGAACATTCAACATCTGGCAGATTTGAGCCAGTGGAAGAAGAGTGTGCAGAGCACAGGGACAGCACGAGCAGGAGGGAGAGTGGTGGTGAATGCATATTAGGTTTGGAATGGGAGAGGAGGATTCTGGGCGTGCTGGCAGCGGGTAGGGAAGGGCTGTGCTGCAGTGGAGCCACACATTGTGAGCCAGACACAGCAACACTCTACTCTCCCCCTGGGTCTCCAGCATGAAACAGTGAGAGGCTGTAAATCATTTCACTTCATGTCCATTCGTTTCAGACAAATAGAGCAGAAAAGTCAAGGCAGGGAAAGTGGAAAGAGGGCATGAAATGGAGCTGACTGTAGTGGCTCGGTTAGCCTGGCCACTGGTTACAGGTATTAATAACATATGAGCTATTCCCACTAGTCCCAAAGCTTTGTGTGATGTTAAGTGTGGACAGGAGCAGAAAGCAAGGAAGTAATGCAAACAAATCTTGCAGAGTGTTGTCCAGAATCAACTCCTTTTTCCTGTACACTGCTACCCCGACCTTCCAGGAAAGAACTCTCTCCAAGGAATGCTGAAATATCCCTGTTGAGGCTCTCCTTGTGCCCTGGGTAGGATCAGGTGATTCCCACACCTTTTCAGCCTTCTGCACAATGGATGAGGGGCTAAAGGGGATTCTCCAACGCTGTTCTTTGCCTCTGGGGAGAGCAGAGCTCTGAATGGCCGTGAAGGCCTGGTGGGCCACAGATAAATCTTTCATTCAGCATCTGTTGTAAATCCCAAGGAATCTAATGGGATTTGGCAATTTACTCCAGCCGAGGCTTAGATGATCAAAAGAATTTCTTCAAGTCAACTGCACTTAGGAAGAAAACTAGCCAAAATCTCCAAATACAGTCCCTCTGCAGGATGAAGCCATTATTCTTTCTTTCTGAGTTAATACATCTTTGTTTTTATCATCTCTTTGAGACAAGGGGGAGGAAAGAAAGAAAAGTAAAGCTTGAGAGCATGGATAAATTCTGCCTTGCTCAGCTTCTGCCCTGAGACACGGCTGTCTCCAACCTCCCAGTGACACACCAGCCTTCCAAGATTGATCGATGGCTGGATTGCTGGGAAAGACTCATTGCCAGGGCCCTAATAACCAGAAACCTGCCAGAGGAACTGCAAAATTAACTCTGGTTCTAAATAATTAACGGTTAGGTGAATATTTTCTTCCATTAACTATTTCAGCTGTCACTCCAGCTGCAGATTCCTGCCTATCCTCAGTGAGGGCTCATCCCTACACCTGCTGTGGGATGGGACTCTGCACCCTTTTTCAGGCAACGTGCTCTCCTGGGGTCTGTTTCTGGCTCCTCTGGCAACACCCACACGAACATGGGGCATGTTTTAGGAGGAAACAGAGTAATCCAAATGGGATCCAAATCTTCACTTGGAACACGGAGCCTTCCTCTCCCCCTGCCTCTGTTTCTCCACCTGTAAAATGGTTTCCTGCTCTCTGTAGACACCGAGGGATTTTTGCTGATGTTTGGTAAGAGGTCATGGAGCAGGAATGATAAATGATAAAGTAGATTTCCTGCCTTTCCCCTGGCCCTGACTCCTCACAGCCCCTGAGCTGTGCCCTTATTGTTCTCTTGCACCATGGGTCAGGTCCTGCCTGGCACTAAACATTTCCTGCCTCCGTCCTAATCCTGTCTGTAAGTGAGAATAATAAAAAGTGATATAAATACTGCAGTCACTGGGAGCTGGAGGTAGTCATTGCCCCTTAAAGGGAATCAAGTACAGTACAGGATTAGGTCCTGTTTACTTTTTTGTGTCTAGTTCTTCCTGCCTTTTTTTGACTCAGCCAGTCTCCCTCTCCCTTTCCAGGTATTTCCCACAATGTCCCTTCTGTTCAAAGTCTGTATTATCCCAGCCGGGAGGCCAGTCCTGGACAAACCATCCAATTGCCAAGGAACGTGTGCACTGTCTGACTGCCCTGCTCTGATTTTATGCTGGAATTGCTTGTCCTCCCATGGGCAGTGTAAGCTCACAAAAAAAGGGTAAACTGGCTTAAAGTCTGAGCTCCGTGCAGGGGCTAATCCAACTGAAATGCAGCCATGTGTAACAGAGAGCAAAAATCAAATTTGTCCTGCCAGATGAGCCAGGATTGTACTGGTCTTGTACAATGCTTGTGGAATTACACTGCAGATGGCACCTGGAGCTGCCTGCAGAGAAGGCAGGGGCCAAATGGGGAATGGATCAGGTATAAACCTGGAATCCTTCCTGCTACAGATCATCTTCCTAGGATAGAGCCGAGACCTAGTTAAGGAGCTACCCACACTGAACTGACTTCAGGTGTGCAGAAATGTTTGCTGATGCTTCTGGAGGGCTAAATTCACACAAAAAAAATAAACATACCAGAACAGGGAGCTGAGTGAGCTTAAAATAACAAGACAAGACTGAAGTATGGCCCCACTCCCTTCCCAGCTGTGACAGAACTAAGCGATCACCGGGCACTCCCTTACTGTAATTTCTCTGGCAGGAGAAAAGACACAACAACATCAACATGACACTGATGTCCCTGTGATCTGCTCCAGAAAGAGCTGGGGACAGGAGGTGTCTCAGTGCCTGGGCTGTCTGCTGATGACCAGGGCCCTCCCCAGGCTCTCTGCTCTTGCCTGTCAGCCACAACGCTGGGTGCAACAGGCATGTCTTGGCAGAGAGATTGTTTTAATCCTTATGCAGAACCAAATGGCTTATTAAAGCTGAGGTATGTATTCTACATTAGTGGTCAGGACAAAGGAGAGAACTAAAAAGAATGTATTCTCCAAACTGCTGGGTTACACTCACTTCAGGCCCCACGAGTGCTATCCCCAGGTTCTGTGGCATTTGTGCCTACAGAATCCTTGCAGCTCCACTCAGAGAAAATCAGCCCCGGTGAGACTGTTGGAGCTGCAGCCAAATTGTGCTTCTGAGGAGACACAAAAGGCTTTTCGATTTCAGTGGAAACCACTACCAGCATCTAACAGAGATCAGAATTTTGACCAGCTCTCTGATTCTGGAAAACAGGAAAGGAGCAGCACATCATTAAAATAAAATCTTACATAATAAGCAGAGCTGATTTGTCTGTCAGTGCAGGTGACAATCTCTCAGGCTGTCATCTGCCTTGACAGCTGTCACCTGGGACTGACACACTGAGAGAGAGCAGTGCTCTCTGCGCTGCTCTCCCTTGTTCTGCTCTCCCATGCTCATGTCCTAGTCCCCACACTGAAAGCCTTTCTCCAGCTCTTATGTGCATTTGATATTCACATCTATTGATCCAGGTCTTTTGACTCTACCCTACAACATGACTTTTGCTGACAGTATTCACTTGAGATTGATTTGCCAGACAGGTTTTTAATGCAGCAGTCACTGAGGTGGCAGTTCTGGGACAGGGCTGCTTCTGATGTGATTTGGGAGGGATCCAGGTGCCCACCTGCATCACCTAATGCCCCACCCCGTCACTTCAATTTTCCACTGCATCTCTCCTCTCTTCTCCGTTCTGCCTCTTCCATACAACTCGTAACCCTCTCTCCACAATTCTACTTGTTTATTCCTTTGACAACTTCTTTCTTTCAAATACAAACGCCTGATTACTACTGACCCCAGCAGGAAATCGGGATACCAGGCCAGGGAGAAAAGATGTTACCTCCAGCACTTGTGATGGAGTTACTCCTACATACACTAGGACTGACCATAAAATCAAGAATTCCCATCAGGAAAGTGGCCACCATCTCTGAAGGGAAGGATGGAGTGTTTGCCACTGGGCCAAGAAATGAAATCCCCAAACCCTGTGCCAAAGAAGAGATAAGCATCCTTAAGCCTGCAGAAAGGGAAGCTGCAACACAGGGCTATTTCAATCATTACAGTAAGAAGGTCCTCGACATAAATCAAGCAGATTTTACTTTCTTTGATACTGGTACAAATCCAGGATAAACACCACAATTTCACTGGGATTACTTTACATTCATGCTGATGCAAATATTATTAAAATGTGTTAGGATGAGAACCTGCAGCAGCACATCCACCCAGCTGCTGCAGCTCCTCATTAGAAATGGGATTATTGACCAAAGATCAGTACCGCATTTTATCAATTCTTTTCCCTTGTTCTCTCTGTCCCTCATATGAGGGAAAGGAAGGGGAAAGAAACAGCATCAGCAGCTTCTGATTACAGTGAAAGACAAACTCTTCTTCCTGATGTTCCTTGTGAAGTCAGCCCTGGCTAACTGGCTGTTTTCTCCCTTTTCATGAGAGTGACAAAAATCCAGTATATGACAAGGGCACAAGACAGAGAGAATTCTGCTGGAATTGATGAGCTGGTGTGTCATTCTGGTGCTCCCAGAGCACAGTGGCTTCTGACTGTGACAGACTCACTGCCCCTCACTGGGAGCTCTGGAGAGAGTCCAGGAGTATCTGTGCACTGGAGCACATTCCAGCCTCCTGTTGACACAAATATATATGCTGCAAGCTGCAGGCAATTACTGTATAAATCACTGAGAGCAAAATCCACAGTCCCAAGCCCTTAGCTCCAGGAATACACCCTCTGCAGCTTGAGGTAAAGCAAAATTCCTTGAGCAAACTGCCACAGTAATTCCTTTACCTTGCCTCATTTGGTAGGGACAGATGGATGGGTGTATATATAGACACATACATATTGCTTTTCAGGTTTCTGCATATGACTTCTGAGCATCCCTATTGCTTTAGCAGATGTATCACAGGGAAGACGAAGATTTTCCTTAATGATCAGGTTCATATTATCACTGTTTTCTCCTGTCTTAAATCATTTGATGCTCCTTCCCACTCTGTGGGATTCCCCAATGGAATCCACTAAGTACAAACAGCTACAGCTACAACGCTAATTGGTATTTGTACTGCAAACACTGTGTAACTACACGGTCATTTGCAAGTTCCCTTAGATCAGTCATTAATGGTATTTAATGATACCAACACGATTCTCCTTAGTTTAGTTCTGTTTGGACTTTGCAAACTGTTGCCATGGCAGAAAGGACAACAGAGATATTTTATGCCCACCCCCTGCCACGGGCAAGAGCCACTTCTTCAGCTCCTTGCCTGCAATAGACTTGGCTACCAGGATGTTCCTGACAGGATCATCTAATTACCTCCCTAATTGTGTCTTGGGAACATCCTTTAAAGTTGTGTCTACACGCTGCAGCAGTTGGGGATGGCAGCTCAGCATCTTCCCTGCCAGCTGCCCCTGCCTGCCCCTCTCCCCTGCGAGAGCCACCCGGCCCCGCTGTGCCTCTGCCACCCCTGTGGGGTAATGGGCACCACATCCCCAGGGACACAGGGAAGGCAGAACTCTTAGAGCAAGGCAGAACCTGCCTCCTGTTCTTGCTCCTGGCCCTGCTGCATTTCTGGATTAGGAAGATGTATTCAGGGAGTCACGGCCCCATTTGCCAGGCCTGCAGTGAGTTTGTGCAGCCCCAGCAGACTCACATGCCACTGACAGTAACCAGGAGACACAGTTTAGTACCTCAGGGAGCTCAGTGCAGAGGATGGAACCACTCTGGCTGCTGGCCACGGTTCTGAAAGAATAATAATGGGGAAAAATGTGCTTGCTGCAGGACTGCAGACCTAAGGGAATCAAAATGCTATTGATCCCAGCCCATCCTGTTCTGATTACAATCTGCCCTGCTACTGCACCAGGAGTTTTGACGAAATCCATCATTATTAGCAGGGTAAATACATCTTTAGGTGGCATAAATCAGCAGCACTTGCTATGCCAATTTATGCCAAGTGTGAATATAGACTCCTCTGGTGTGTGTTTTGTGCAGAGAAACAGGATATGGGGTCACTGTGGAAGGCTCCAGCATGGCTGAGGCTTGCAGAGCATTTGTTTCACTAATCAGCTGCACCATGCAATCAGTGTCTATTTTTCCTCTCACAAATAGGGATGCATGAGGGAAAATATGATTGTTAAATACTCATGCAGCAGGTTTTAACAACTGCAGATTTGAGACCAGAAACACAAGTACAAATAAAGCTTCCCAGCTGCTTGTGTGGGATTTTTTTTTGGTTTTTTCTAGTTGAATAAATAATCACTTTTGGCTCACAGAGTAAATATAAAACTCCTCAGAAATGGCTACTCAACAAAGCACCAAAGAAGCCCAGCACCTTCAGAAGGAATTCCCCCAGAAACAGCATATGCAGGAGGCAATGAATTAAATATTTCTCTCAGTTCCTCTAGATGTGAGAGACAACTAAAAATCTGAAATAGCAAAGAAAGAAATATTTAATTAATAAACTGAATGAAAGTCAAGAGCGTGGCAGAGAGAATGGCAGATGCTTCACCCCAGTGTCCTAAATAAAAGATAAAAAAACTGCAAAACATTACCCCATCATCTCCACAGTAGTTCAAGTTTTAAAGCAGGTCTGCATGTTACAGCTTTACTAAAGTGCACTGAATAAAACACCAGAAATACTTTGGAGAAGGGATTACCACAAGAGAGGGAAGGAAAAGGCAATATATCATTGGTTTTTCACACACAGAAGAATAAACCCACATAAAGACACTGCCTGGTTTGAAGGTACAGAGCTGAGCTGGAGGCAGTGTTGGCAGCTGGGGCGTTCACCATCAGACCAAAGTGCCTTCTATTTCCTGTTTTTCTTTTGTTTTTTCCTTGTTTTTCTTAGGAACATCAAGCTTTAAACCATTGCCAGACTGGGAGTTGATCTTATGAATCAAAGAAAGGATATGACCGTATAATCTTTCTCAACCCATCTTCTTGTAAGGTGGTTTCTATTCATTTAACATCCCTCCATGGTCTTTATTAGCAAACAAAGTGTGAAGCACTTCACATGCTCTGTGTGAATTTTTATGAAGGAGGAGAAGAGCAGCGTAAGATAGATGTGTCAGCTGGGAGGTCTGGGAGATTGGCTGTAAGAATTTTAAGGAGATCATTTCAAGGAAACAGTAATCAAGGGGAGCTGAAAGGGTGGGAGAATGTCAGAACAAGAAACAAGCTGCTTTTCTCAGCAGAAGGAACTGGGGTGGTACAGTCCTCGGAGGGTCCCAGTCTGGCTGCACCAGTTCCAGAAACTTCAGTTATTACAGCAAACCAACTCCCAGGAAGCTGCATTTTTAGAGATCATTACTGGCTCCAGATTAAGAACGCCCCATAAATCCTGTCAGCTGGAAAATGGCTTGTTTGTTTTAAAAGAAAAGTATGTAACCAAGAAATCCAGTATTTTCCTTTCTCTATTTTTTCTCAGTCAAAACATTTTAACAACATAGCTGAGTTTTACAAGGAGTGTAACAGACAGGCCAAAATAAGTAAATTCTGTTAACATTAAAGCTGTAAAGACATCAAACTATCCCCAAAGATCCACTTCTCCATAGCAGCAAAATCCATGGAGCCTTCTCCACCTCCATCATTCCAGGATAGCAGAGCACTGGATACACCTGGCACTCACATGACCTCTCAGAAGATTTGTGTTCATGACAAACTTTGTTGGTGTTACAGCTCCAGTGCACTCATTAATTGACTCCTGTCCAGACATGAAGTCCCACCATTTCTGTGTTGTGGTGTTTAAAAGCGCAAACTGATGAACAGAGAAAATGAGCACAGCTTGTCTTAAATAAAGGTAAGGAAGTTGAACAGTATAATTCAGTTCTGTTGGCTGTCCTGAAAAAGGAGGGAAAATGCAAGGCTGTGGTCTAGAAAAATGGGGCTCAGGATGTTCTGGCTTCCAGCCACAGCAGGAGTTAAAATAGGCAGGTACAGTGAGGGAGGAAATGGAAATCGTGGGGCCCAGCTGATGGTGCGATGGAATTCCCATTGCACTTTCAAATCCATTGGCAGAGATACTGGAGAACAGTGAGGTGGCATTTTGATAAAAAGGGAGAAGGTATGGTCTGCGCTATTTTGAGATGCTCTCAGCTCTAAACCCCTGCAGTGATCTAAGAGGGTAGGACAGTGTTCAGCATTTCAGCCAGACATTGCTGCACAGAGTCCAGGAGCCTGTGGTTACCTTAGAGTGTGCCTTCCAGAGAGACTGCTGAGGTGAAACCCCAACTCTGTTGAATCTGCTGCCAAAATGTTCAGTAATTTCAGTGCAAAACTTATGCTTGAGTCTTGATTTACTGACTTCAAGCAGAAGGATTGTAGCCCAGCTCTCAGCTGCAGCTCTGGGCTGTGCTCTGTGCGCTGGGATCAGTCAGGACAGCTCACCAGGGTGAGCACCGAGCACATCAAAGCCTCAGGTTCCCTCATATCCTTGACAAAAAGACCCCATTGAAAAAGACACGGCTCGCTGGGCTCTGCTGAAGATGCACAAAGGGGGAACAAAGCTCATCCCGTTCATGTTCTTGCCTGCATGCAAAAATGGCTAGTTCTCTCATCAGACAGCTGTGTGTGTTGTTAAACAAGCCCCACAAGCTCCCCTTAGGAGCCAGCAAAATGCTGAAGGGCCATTGTGCTCACATCTGCACTGCTCTGGAATTGTGAAGGTGCCCTTAGAAGAAGCAACTTAATGACTGTTAATACAGAATTGAAATCACAGGAAACCATCCCTTTTGCCACTCTATTTCCTATGCATCCTCCCCACTCTCCTCTGGTTCATCCATCAATCTCTGTATCTCTCTCTCTGTTTTTTTGTCCCTTTTGGTGCATAAAGGCTTTGCTCAGATGACAAAAAACTATTCCAGTCTCTGGAATGAAAGTCAATATAAAACAGCTCCTTATCTCCATCTTTAGTTTTTTACAACTTCACTTATTCCAGCAGCAAATTTTAACTGACAATTACAGCCTTTGATGTGCATGCAAGGTGCTTAAATCCGCATTACCCCTGTATTAGTCCACACGGAGACTGGCAGCCACTCAGGGGCTGCCAAGGTGGCACTGCCAATGCATCCCAAGGAGAGGCTGCACAGAAGTTCCAGCTACACAGGGCCTTTTTGTCCCCTATTCCCCCATTTCCAGAGCCACAGATTAGGAAAACCACATGTAGGATGTAAAGCACGAAAGTACAGCTGCAGAGGTTAAACCTGTCACAATTATGATGTGAAACAGTGCTGCCTTTACACGGAAAAGAGGATTTACAGATAAACACCAAGTCTTCCCTGTTAAACAAAACCTGATATCCAGGCAGTTTATTAGAAAACAGATCGCGATGATGGCAAGAAGAGCCTTCTCTTATAAGGCAAGCAAAACTCTGCTTTTGGAAATGTGGAACATGAAGGCCTTTATTTTGCCTTGTGAAATTAGTAAGAGTAGATGAGGATTGCTGAATGCAAATTCCTCAAGGGGGAAGAATCACTTATCTCCGAGAATGTTTCTCTCGGCATCCTCTGGCAAGGGAGATCTTTGGAGCAATGGCAGATGAATCAGGGGAATAGCAATGAAGGGAAGGGTAATGGTTCTAGTTGGCCAGCAGTGACCACTGCCCCATGGTTTGCTGATGGCCACAGGTCAGACAAACTGCTTGCCTTGGTCCTGTCTTGTTCCACAATGGTAGAGAACACCACAGAAACATGCACATGGCAGTAATGCCAGGGCTGTCCCTTCGAAAAGCACTCCTGGAGGTTTGACTCAACAGAGAGGTGACAGGAGTGTGAGTGATCTCTGCAGCACCACCTGGAGCTCACGGAGCAAACACCAGCAGCAGCTCTGCCGCTCTCAGAGAAAATGGTGCCTGTGGCCAGGGAAGGGACAGGCTGTGCCAGCCCCCCAGCCCTGGCAGGTCACCCACCACACTCACTGCCTTCTCTGGGCCTGACAAAGGTGTTCAATAGCCCTGGGACAATCATGCCCCCCAAATGCAGACAGGGCCCTCAGTGATGCAAAGGGGCACTGAAGAGCACATGTGTGCCTCTGTGATGGCAGGGGGCTGAGTGGCACCTGGACAAAGGCTACTCACACACACTCTGGCAACCACACCAAGTCACCAGTTGCTGAGTTAAGTGAATCAACACTGTGAGGTTGAATCAGCCACATGCTGGCACTGCAATTCTAATTGTTTTCAAATACACATTGTAATAAAAGTCTAATTAGCACACATCTCCAAATGGGGCTGATGCCATGTAGGATGCTTTGCATTGCTGACAGGTAATGAAGGATTACGTACATCCACCTGCTACTGCTGGGACACTTTTCCTCTCACCATGTTTTCTTGGGTTTGTGGTAGAGGTTTTAAACAAACACAGGAAAACAAGAGGGAGAAAGCAGGTTGACAAACTGCATGAGATAGAATACATAGATCAGAACCTTGGGAATGCAGTCCAGCAGAGAACATTTAAATAACACGTGACTACAGAGCCCTGAATCCAATCTGATGCCCACGTGCAGTCGTGTACTTGCCCACCAGTGTGGCTGCGTGCCCAGCTGGCACAAACACCCGGCTCTGTCTGTGGGGCCCATAAAGGCAGGGCTGAATTACGGACACACTGCTTCTCCTTCCAGTCCTACTGAGCACAAGGCACAGCAAACCCTGAACTATTGAACTCCTGTGGTGACCTCTACAATGTGCAGTGGCCACTGCCTGCATTATTGATGGCACTGCCTGTGCCAAGGACCGACCCAGCTCCCAGCCGGGTCGAGGGCATTGATTATGCCCTGTGAATTAGTGCAAACTGGGTGAACACAGAAACAGAATAATTTGCCATAGGGCCAGTGATCAGAAGATGGAGTAGCTTGTGGAAACAAGAATGTACAGTGCCCTCATCCCACACAGCACATGAATAAATGGGGAAGCACTTGCCAGCCATCTCACCCTGGCACCTGATTCATGATCCTGAAGGCAAACACAGAGAAGCAGAGTGTAGGAAAGGGAGCTCAGCCCCTTCCCACACCTACCTGCCATCCCACTGCCACATTCCTCTGAGCCAGCTGGACCCATGTAAACAGAAGGGAGCCAATTAGCAGCTGATGTGAACGGTTCAGTGGAAAGTTATTATTTAAAAGCTAGTTAAGATAATTAGGGGGCAGTTTAATTAAAACATCAACTGAAACACAAAATGAATGCCGTAGCTATCAAGCCCAGCAGGATGCACAGCTAGCAAATTCCCCTGGAAGGCTGCTAATTAGTGTTTGTGGTGACTGCTAATAATAAATAAAAACAATAATACTCCTGTAAGCCTTAGAAATTTTAGGACTCTGGTTCCTTTCTGCCCAATGCATGTCCACTGCTCAATTCCTACTGCATGCCCAGACAGTTTAGACAGATTATCTCAGAATATTAGAAGATTAGAAAGCTGTACTAACTCAGACTAAGTTTTTTAATGTCTTTGTCTCCCTTTAATCTAACAATCCTTGCCAGCAGAGAGAACCACCAGGTTGGGTCACACTGCAGGGTCACTCTTTTATGCTGCTCATCCATTCTCATACAAGGACCACTGCCATGAACAGGTTGTTTATGATCAGGAATTTAAAGAAAAACCCTTATTTTTTCTTACTTTGATATCAGAAGTGATATAACCTGGGAAAAGTTGTTTGTGGGTGCACAATCAGAGTCTGGGTGCTCCACTGAGAGACATAGGAACCCAGGCAGAACTGAGCCCACCTGTGACACTGAGCCCCAGCCTCCAAGGGGATGCGCCAGTGTGTGCCCTGTCAAAGTTCTGCCAAGCTGGTGCTGTACCACTGCAAAGGATCTGGTTCTGATCTCAGTGGCACTGGTGGTGATCAGAACATCTCTCACCATCTCACTTGGCACACTGCAGGGAACACACTGAGAGTGACACTTGCCAGGAAAAGAGGAAAGGCGAGACACTGCAGCATTTGGGGGGACATGCTGGTGATTTATCCATTTCAGCAGCTCAAACCAGGATTCTCCAGCAACTGCAGAAAGAGATGCTCCATTTCACACAGAAGTTAATTGCCAGGGCTCCAACACAAGATAGGAAGGTCTCGGCAGTAGAAGAGATGGTGCTCCCAGTAGCATGTGCAGGGCCATGAGGAACATAAGAGTCAATGTTTTCTCAGCTGAACAGAGCTGAGCTGTGTTATCTAATTCCTGAGCTATAGATTCCAAGTTGCCCAAGGGGAGGGGAATGCATTAATTACTTATGAATCAATTGATCTGCTGCTATTTCAAGAACCTCTATCTAATGGTGCTGTAATAGAGACGATTCCCAAACAGCAGCTAACTCACTTCACACAAGACATCACTCACCCACCTCCCCACAGAAGAGCAGGGTGGGAGCCTGCAGGACAGGGGACTTCCAGGATGTACAGCAAACTCCTGCCAGGCAATGCCCTTGGGTGCTCTTCACCTCGTTCCTGTATCCCAGTTTATACCAGTTCAAAGCAGGTGTGAACTGTCACCACCGGGAGTGAGACAGTGTTACACTTATCTCATCCTGCTAAAAATGGGGAAAGCAGGCAAAAAGCAATAAAGAAATGGGTCCAGGGGCTGCTCCCCTTGGTGGGATATATTTCAGAGTGTCACCATCAAAATTACAGAGAAGGAAGGTGAACTCTCTATCTCTCTTTCTACCCTCATACATAGAAAATTACACTCACTCCTGGTACGGCCAGAAATAGAGGAATATCTGGGGTGTTCTTTTGGACTATCTTACCTTATACCTGCAAGGTGTCAAAAACGGAACCATCAATTAATTAACAGCTTTGTGAATACAGCCTGGATATCCTAGTCTGGAAATCTAAGGCAGAAGTTTCCATTTTGCTCAGCACTTCTCCTCTAAAAGATGTTTAAGTATTTCTGTCATTCTGTGAATGTCTCGCTCTGCTCTGAAAGAACTTCAGAGGCAATTTAGCTTTACAGGAGCAGCCTTCTTTTGTAGACACAGTTAAGACAACAGAAGTACTACTCATCAAAGTCTTCCTTACTCTGGGTAACTAAAGCACAATTATCTACCAACTTACCACTCCTATCTCAGCTTCCCTCCTAAATGATTAAGTTCTTCGTCAGTCATCAAGTGTCTCAGTGCAAGCAGGGTCAAAAGTCAACCTGTGCTCAAGTTAAGATTTGGGTGGTACATTTATAGGAAAGAATTTACCCCTTATGGTCAAAATCTGCAAGCAACGCTTTCCAGTGGCTTTCTTGCTAATAACAATCTGTCAACACTTATCAAACTTGTATCTAATCATCTCATCTGCAGTGCCTTTTATTTTAGCAAAACATCAAACTAGAGGATATTAAAGAGAACATCTAGTCTTGCACAGCTCTTTTCAGCAAAAGGTATTGGAGCTTTTCATGCAGAAAGTGTGTATCATTATTGCCATTTATAAACAGGAAAATGAAAGCACAGAGAGATTAAATGGCTTACTAAAGGCATTAGAGAAGATTACTGGCAAAGCCAGAAACAAATTCAAGCGCCTCAAGTGTTGCTTCAATGCCCTGGATGACACCAGGTAAAGATCAGCTCATTCACCACTGAACACAACTATTTCTCAGCTGGAACTGGGCACTGCATATCAGTGTCACACGGTGGTTCAGGACAGCTGTGACTTGGATGTTGGCTCTAATTTCTGTTATCCAGTTCAACATCCTATTCCACAGTGCACCTGATCAGGACAACAACACCATCTGATTGCTAGAAAAGCCACTTTCACCAGGGAGCCGGGATTTCTACTTTACTCTCATCCATCCATCCATCCATCCATCCATCCATCCATCCATCCATCCATCCATCCATCCATCCATCCATCCATCTATCCATCCATCCATCCATCCATCCATCCCTCAGGGGTCTGAGCAGCTCCCAGCCAGGAGCTGCCCTGCTCTGCCCTTGTGCCGAGCGAGCAGTAGCATTTGCAGAGCCCAGTTTGGAGAGGCAGGAGGGAGCAGCTACAGGAGGGGACAGGCGGGTGACAGGACAGGAGGGAGCAGCTATAGGAAGGGACAGGGGGCTGACAGGACAGGAGGGAGCACACACAGAGCAGCTGTGGCTTCAGTCTGGGGAAGGGCTGCAGCTGCCCCAGCTCGGCACAGAGAGGGACTGGGCCAGAGCCTGGGAATGGCCATGCTTTGGGGCAAACAGAGACACAGCACTGGTGGCAAGGAGTGGAAGGAAAGGGTTTCCCTGATCTCTGTACTGTCTGATGTGTCCCTGGAGGAAAACATCAGGATTAGAGAGTTAATAAAAGCACTGTGCCTTGAGGGCGATGGCTGCTGACCGAATTGATCCAGCTGTGGCCCTGGTGACCACTGCGCAGGCGCAGGGCATATGGAACATGGGTTCAGCACGTCCATTATTGCACCCACAATTGTGAAGCCACAGCAGCAGTGGTGGCTGAGGGAGCACAGAACTCATCACTGCAGATCTAAACAAATCCGGATTGCATTTGCATTCCCTTTAGATTTAATAAGATAGTTATTGTTTGTTAATTACGTGCCAATTGATTACTGCAGCAACATATTTATTGAAGAGGAATAATTCAGCTGAAGTTGCATATCCTACTCATCTAAATTGAATCAGGCAGATTCAAAGTGATGAAGTGCTGTGGAACATCCATCTCCAGTTTGGTGCATGCACTTCGGAAAAATCTCTGCAATCTGGAAGACAAGCTGCTCTGTTCCACAGCAGCCTGTGCCCAGGAGGAGGTGGCACCCATGAAGGACTCGTGTGTAGGAGGCTGTAAACCCATGCATGAGCCTACAGACCCTGAGAGCCACAAAGCCTTGCTCTGCCAGGAGTCCTTGTAGTGCCATACAACAGCTTCTGCCAAGAAGAACTGTACACGCAAACACAAATAATACACATACAAATAAATGCAAAAACATACAAAAACTCACTCCCAGAACTGGAAGCTGAAGTCATGAGAGCTCTTGTTCCACCTTTCCAGTAAAAAGCAAGTTCTCACTTCCACTATACTCCACGGAGAGCTGAAAAAGCAGGAGGTCTGGCAAAGGTCACCCCTACAGAAGGTGAAGGAGAGGCAAAGTTCAGAGCTTGTGCCAGTTCTGGGAAGGAGGTGTGGGGTGGGTGGGGATGGGGGAAAATTAAATCCCATCTGATGAATATGAGAAACTAAATGATCCTCTTCATGATGGTCTCTGCACACAAGCAGCTGCAAATCAGAGGACTGCTTCAGCCAGGAAATGTCAATTGTATGGAAATGTCATCTTCATTGCAGAGCTCTCCCGGGGCTGCTGGAAACTGCAATTCAACTGCATTAATTTCCATCCCTCTTTCTCTGTCTCACTTTCTCTTTTATTTTTCAATCTTTTAACCTTTATAAAAAAATTTAAAAACAACCATCTTTTCTGCATTCAGTAAAAATTTTCAGCTATAACTGTGCAGAAAGGTTAAAGAGTTTCAATTAGAAAGGTCACTCCAGGATGATTGTGCAGCTGGATTCACACACTGCCTGCATTTGGAAAGTTAAAGATAGCACTGAGTGGCTTCCTGTGCCAGGGCTGACATCTCCAGCTTCTTCAGTCCCAACAAAAATAAACTTTCCGACCTTACTCTTCAAATAGTGCAAAGGCTCACAGATCTCAGGAGACTTTCAACAGAGAAAGCTGTAACTTGAGTTCAAATTGAAGACCAGATCAAGAGGGAGACAAGATGTATAATGGTCACAGGCCAAAGGGAGGCCACTGCACTGTCGGAGCTGAGTGTCTCCAAACTGGGAATCTGGAGCTTGTGACATCTCCAAAGTACCCTCAGCATGAGACAGAGTCCACTTATAGGCTTATCTCACCTCACTGTCTAGGTTCCCATTTCCCACCTCCTGCATTGCACAATTCTTCCCCTACCCTCAACTCTACCTTGTTTCATAGGAAAATAGATTAATGTATTCCCTGGTGTTGAAAGGAGGGAGGAACAACAAGGTACACAGGGGGGACAAGCATATGGCTGGTCAGGAGAGAGGGATTACGTGAATTACAATTGATTTTCCACTGTTAATGAACCATGAAGTGCTTGTGATTGCATCTTGAAGAGATTTATAATTATTCATTGAATCTCAGAAGATAATTAAACTTCATTAAACACAGACATGACAAGCTTGCACAGTAAAGAATAAACCCCAGAGCAGGTTCCTGATAGAAGAGGGAGATACTGCACTGGGAGATGATAAAGAGAACCAAGGGAAATAAAAGGAGGGTTCTTCATTAAGAGCAGTTTTTGTCCAAACAAAACACTCTGCTGCCCTCAGAGTGGCCTTTTCACCTCTTCTTACTTTGTTTTTAAGGGTTCTTTGTTTTACCTTTCACAGACCCTGCCTTTGCCTGACAGAGAGTGCCTTATGTAACACACTTACTTATTCTGCAGCAGTTGCTGTGTGAAAATGTTGAGAGTGTTTTTGAGCCAGTGGGGACTGGTCTTGTTGCATGTTTACCACAGTGTCTGTGATCTGCAAAACACAGACTGCGGAGGGAGCTGGGGAGGAGGGAGGCGAGGCTGTAGCAGGGAGATGCAGTTCATCACCACACGGATTGGAATTCCCAAACAGTTCAGCATTTGAGGTACCAAGGGAGTGCTTATCTCTTTCAAATAGTCTGGCCTTAGCTTGTGACCATGTGAAAACTTAGCCCATATAGTCCATATTCCAGAAATTTATTAGGACGTAATGGGACACATGCTACAGGCTATATGGTATGTTCAGTGCTGGTGTAAATTATGCCCTAGTTGGACACAAAGCATTTGACACCAGATAAGCAGAATCTAAGAATATTTCATAAAAGAAACTTAGTCATCAAAGAGGGAGTCACTGGAGAAAGCAAAAGCTAACAATAATGTGCACTGCTGAGGATCAAAGGAGTCTTGGCCAGCCAGTGGTGGTGCCCAAAGCCATTAATCCAGAGTAGCATTTGTTCAAAGTTTGATTCCTCTGCTATTGGGAGCTGTCAGAAATTACAGTGCCCCAAACATCTGCACCCACTAACGCAGCCAAAAGAACCACTTATTGGAATACTCTCTCTTCTGCTCATACAAGGTAAGGCAAGGTAAGCCAAAAGCCACCCCCCTCCCATCTTGGCTTAAGGTGATCTCACTGCCTTTTGCACTTACAGTGAATTTCCTGAGATACAGAGTGTGAAGGGCACATCCACCTTGTTTTCTCCAGCCCCCTTTATAACACAACTGTCTGTCTGCCAAGGGCCATCCAGCATCCAGCTCAGCCACACACAGGGCTGTTGGGACACCCCTGCTATGGCAGAGCCAGTGCCCAGTGCTCCCAAAGGAAGAACAGGATGCATTTCTGGGAGAAGTCAGCCTAGAAAAAAGGACAGACTTCTCAGACTTGCCCTGGATAATTTTTCTTCCTCTCAGAGGGCTGTCTTCTCATTTTTGCCCTCCTAGAACTGAACAAGAAGAGTTTTCAGTCCTGAGGCAATCTGATTTTATTAAGAATTGCAAATGTTGACATGAAGTTAAAAGGACCTGGAGAAGATGCTTCTTCCCATGGGCTGCCACAGCTTTGCTGAGCACACACGCTCAGTGAGCACAGCACACAGGGGAGGAGACAATGCACTGTGCACTGCATTTCTGCTGTGAACATCTCTTTCCCATCCACACCCTGGGGAACGACAGAGGCCCACAGCTACATCTCTCTCATTTCTCCCTCGTTTTCTATTCCTGCCTGACATAACACCTCCTCTTTCCCTGCCTCAGATAGATTTTAGAAACACAGGTCTTCCCTAGCACAGTGTAACTTAAATCAAAATGTTGCAGCCAGGCTCTCACTACAGTAACATTGCCAGAGATGCACGGCATACACAGACCAGCACAATAATTGGGTAGACAAAACGAAGGATAAACAGGCAGGCAGACACACAAGGGGAATTCATCATCTGAGACCTGCTGCCTATTTTCTCCCCTAGACAATGTCTTTGTACAAAGCCCAGAATGTCTGGCATAAAGAGGATTCAGGAGGCCTATCAGGCCCAATTTCTAACTGGTGGATTTATCTAGTGAAAACTCTTTCATCAGGTTAATAATTCTGTTAGCCAATTAAACTAAACAGATCTAATAAAAGAACAAACCAGTCTTGCTGTATATACCCAGAGTACTTGCTCCAATTTAACTGAAGGAATTTAAAATCGGTTTTGGAGAAGCTGTGCAAAGCTTGCCGAGGGGTTTCTGGTTCTTTCAGAGGAGAGAAGGGCTGGAGGGAGACTGTCTCCACCCCAGCCCCTGCCTGTCTTGTTGTGCAGTGACTCACACAGCCCAGCCTTGCAATGAATGAGCTTCCTGAAGGCAGCGTTTACTCTGGCTCTCACCCCCGTGCTGTAGCACCATGTGTTTTACAGCATTGTCAAACATAATGATTCCTACCCTGGAGAGAAATTGGGTCCCGTTTTATATTTTATTACCTAAGAAAGGACATTTTTTACCTTCCACAGTCCACAGTTGGCAGCAACAGCCCCATAAATCTTGCCAAATGCTTTTTGTTGATATATTGTCCAGCAAGAAGTCTGTGGCCTGCATGGAGTAAACAAGTTAATGGCTTCCTGATCCATGTCGGAAGAGGGAGAGCAGAAGGGATAAGGAGTGCTGCAAAGTCACTGCAGGCAGAGTCCAGCAGCTGGAGGGTGAGCTGAGAGACCACTGGGAGGTTTTTTCTCATGTTTTATCCAGAATAACATGCAAGTTGCAAAACTTCCTGGCCCCCAAGGAAGGGGTCTTACTCCACAAAGCTCACCTGCCAGCCTGCTCTGCCACTGCTTGTGTTTGCTGCAAGACCTCTGGCTGGTTCTCACAGGGAACTGTGACTGGGGGGAAACCTGTGGGACCCCCAGTGCAAGCCAGCAGAACTCATGGAAACCAGGAAAAATGGTAATTGGAAGGAAAGGAAAGGCAGGAACACACTTGTGAATGGATGTGCATAGGAGCAGATTTCACAGCTGAAGGGAGAGAACGGTGTGAGCACAGAGCAATGAACACAGGGGAGACACAACACCCTGGCCACAAGGAGCAGCCTTGGTGCAGTTGCTGTGCCTGCTGTCTGCTGGGACTGTGAGATATAACTGCATTGGATGTGTCTGGAAGCATTCCCTACATGCCTTGTAGATGCAAGAGCATGTTTTGGAACATGTGTTTCCAAATTTAAGTGGACAGTGATGGAAGGGAAGATGATTGTTCTTCACCAAAAGGAGCATCCAAGATGTGCATGGCGCGTTAGTTGGTGCAGGGTGTACGTAGGTGACAGGCTCTACTTGTGTCCCAGCACTTGTACACATGGATACCCAGCTGTCCCTGAGCCAAGCCCACATTCCTGATAGACTTGTCTTTTTTGGATGCTGACAGAGCCTCTCTCTGAGAAAAAGCTATGTTCATCTTGATTCCTTTGGGCAGTTAATGAGCCGCTTCCCTCCTCTCCATCTTTGTCCCTGTGCTCATCCCTGAGCTCCAAGAGCACTTTGTGGGTAATGAAGAGATAAGGCCATAATGACTTGCCATGTCCCACTCAGCCCCGTCCTAATGCCTTGGAACAACCGAGTGCCATTGCAGGGCTCTGTCAGCTCAGCTGGTCTTGGTCAGTCAATGCAAAGGCCTTTCTGCCTCTCCAGGCACAGGGACCATTGAATGGACCTTAATCATGCTAAACAGAACCAAATTTCCCAGTGCCTCATGTTCCAAACTTTACTGCCCCTCCCTTGTCCTCCAGCCATGGGGCAGGAACACAGTCCTACAGACACAACCTGTACCAGTCAGTATGGGTTGGCTGTGATTTCTGAAGAGCTGAAAATTCTCCTGAGGCCTCAAGAATAAAAATACTGCTAACCCTGGCTGGGAGCATAATGAACAGGAAGAAAGATTGATTGCTAAGGCTGTAATTAAGTGAGAGCTTTGATAGCCTCATAAGCTGCAAGAGCCAAACCAGAGTCCTGATGTGGAATTAGAGTGGCACAGACTCCCTTCCTGCATCCCACCACCTTCCCCTCCTGGAACAGCACCTCAGGATTCTGAGCACGCAGCTGCCCTGCTCCAGGCTTTATAGGCTACAAGTCATTTTAAGGGGAAGTGGAAGAAATGAGCTTCCCACAGATGAGCGTGATGGGAGGCTGAGGGACTGACTACAGTGAGAAGGAGCAGGAATCGGCAACTTGCCTCCCACTCGGTGCCTCACCTCCCACTCGGTGCCTCACCTGATTATAAGGTGTCTCTCCACATTAAGCATAGCATTGCATCCACTTACAGCCTGTGAACAGTCTCACATGCAGGGCAGGAGGGCATAGGGAGAGGGGGCAGAAGAAGCAGGGAATAATTATCCACCAAGGACTTGAATGCAATGAGATTTACACCCTTCCACAGCCATAAACATTGCTGAGAGCTCTCGAGATAAACACACTTGCTCAGCAGAGGCAAAGACTGCCTGCCAGCCTCCAGCTGCTCAGCTCCCTGACTGCCAGGGCACTAAGGACAACCCAGTTCTCCAAGGGGTGCAGCTCTCTCCATCCCACTCTTATCCCATTTGTACAGAAGTGATGTCTTCACTGGATATCTCTTTCCCAGCTGAGACTGGTGCTCTGCCAGCCCCTCCATTTTTCAGCACAGCCACCCCAGTATGTTCCCACAGGATGGAAAAGGACATCACACCATCCCTCTCCCTCACCTCCTCCTCCCAGCCCAGCCTGCCACAGGTAGTGCCTCCGTGCTGGAGTGGCTTCTGTGACAACAGGAAACCAGGCTCCTCCTAAACATGCCAAAGGAAGACATTTCCAGTCAGCTTGGCAAAGATCTTCAGGATCACCACAGAACCCTCTTTAGGAGCCTGTCTGCCCCCTCCTCCAGTTCTGGCTCCAGCCATGCACAGCCCTTTCAGGAAATACTCTCCTGCAGGCTGTAACCCATGTTATTCCTGGAGCTCATGGGAAATACATAGATCATGGGAAACAAACTTTGGGCCAATCCTTGAGTTTGCACTGAACTCAGGATAAACCTTTCCTTCCTCCTCTGCACCGAGAGACACAATAAGCCTCAGTCCATCCCACCCTTATCTCTGAGCACACAATTCCCTTCCCTCAGATTTGTCCATGTCTGCTGCCCTCTATTCCGCTCTAACATTTCTGCCTGCTATTTTGACCATGTGCACATAAAATGTTTTTTCTTCTTAGAAGAGACTCAAGGAATAACCAGGAATGTCCTTATATTTCACAAGTTCCATGAGAGGCGGTAGCTCCTCACAGTGAGGTGAGGGAACAAAGGGAACAAGAAGTTGTGGATCCTACCCCTGGCTCTGGTGTTCCTGTGTAAGGAGTTACTGCCCAGGGCTGCCTCAGTTTCCCCACTGTGGCTTCCTCACAGAGGCACTGTGGGACTTCATCACCTCACACATGTGAAAAGCAAGAGCTCCTCAGAGGAGAGGAGCTAGACAAGGACAGAGTCACACTGTGACAGGATGCTTTGAGCTTCCTGGTAACCAGACAATGGCTTGACCAGCAGGACCTGTTGTAAGGGGTGTGTGAGCCTGGCCCAGGATCCACCGGTGTCCCCTGAACTCCACGGTGCCTCTGCCCTGACCGGGATGTCTGACCCAGCACAGCCCCACTTCAGTCTCTGTCCATCACACATTGTTGGCCTTGAAACTCAGAGCACCAGGGGTGACAGACAGATCCGGAGAGTGACAGACTCCCAGAGTCAGCAGAATGCAGCCTGTTGCCATGGAAATTCAAGCCTCCTTTTTAAACATCTGTGCAGCTCAGGGGAATGTGGCCAGCTCCCACTGTGAAAAATCTTTGTAAAGAGTCCCGTGGAGAGTTGGTTTTGTATCCCACAATTACTCTTTGCTCCCCAGCCCAATTATGTGTTCTAGCAGGGAAAGAGGGACCACAGCTTGGCTGAGGGTAGATGACGTAAGGGTGCATTGTCTAAGAGATGAGCCTGCAACCAAGGACATGATTTTCTAACACAAAAACTCTGCAGGACAATTTCAGATTTTTAAAAAAAATACTGGAAGAGATTCACTCCCACTGTTATGCCACAGGGTAACACCAGGCAACACCACTCAGAAGTAGGCTTGGGGGAGATCCACTTATCTGAACTGCTAAGTTAGGTCTTGAAGGCTTATTTATTTGTCCACTATGCTGACAGGTTTTTTCGGATGCTGACAAAGGCATTGTCATAGGAGTGACAGACAAATAAATCAGTAAAATAAAAACAAACACTAGGACAAAAGGGTGCTGATGCAAAATTCCAGCGAACAAAGCAACATTTTTTGGCTACAGCATATTTTGTAACTGCAGAAAATGCAAGCAGTGCCTGAGAGTTATTAACTATTTCTTTAGCCTTTCCAAACTTCTGCGATGAGTGTGTACCTCACCTTACACACATGGGCAGTGTTACATGGTATTATGACCAAGAATGTCATAATTTCTTGCATGACATTGTACACCAGCTGTGTATACTGCACAGACATTGCCATGTGCTCAAGACAAACGTGCATGTCTGTGCCACTGGGTCTACATATACACGTGGGACACTCACCAGTATAGACACAATGCTTGGGAAAGGAGACCATGTTCCTTTCCAAAGTGTAGCCACTCATCAAAAGGTTTGGCTAAGTCTAATTCCCTGTCCTGTTTTCCCCAAGAAATTACTTTGCATCTCCAGGCTCACTTTCCCAATTGCACTGACTCTTTTGTTTCTCATGGAATCACAGGTGTTTCAGTGAGGCAGAGCCCCAGACAGCTTCATTAGCCAAACACAGGCCACACGTCCAGAGCTGCACCCAGAGGCAGGGGGTGATGCAGAAAAGCTCTAGTGAGCAGTTCTTCATTACATTATCCTGTTTGCAGCCCTCTGGGAGTGGCCAGTTGTTGAAGGAGTTGTGATAATAAGCTCTCCAAGGACACTGGCTTTGTGATGTCCACAGCATTTGATATCCTCCCCCAACAAAAGCCCACGACAAAACACCCTCAAGACTTTTCCTTTTAGGCTTCATTCCAGAAGTCCTGAAAGACACTTAGAAGTCTAGTTCATGCCTGGCTCCTCCTGCAGTTTCTCACACCACAGTAAAGCAGCTGTCAAACACTGCTAGAAGGGTGACTGATGCCTTTTCCTTATCAGTGGCCCAAGCCCTTCCCAAAGGGCACCTCACCCAGGAGATACACCACCATTTGTTGAGGAAAACTCCCGAAATCTGTGGTTATGCTAGAAAATTCCCTGTCTGGCAGTTCAAAAAGTTCCTTCTGAACTTTGCTACAATACAAAACAAATTCTTCTCCCCAAAGAAGAAAGGTATTTCCTTCCTGCTTCTCCTTCCTGAAGTCTTTTTCCACAGAACTTCAGTTATGACAAACAGGCATTGTAAAACCCAGCATGTGCACTGTTTCTCTTCTTCTTCCCACCACTGCCAGCACAAATATCACCCTGAGTTGGGGGCTAAGTGCCAAGTTAAATTAATGCTCTCTTTGGGCTGGGGATCTGGGTCCTCCAGAGATCACAAGGAATCTGTGACCATGGGTGAGAAGGAGGGAGGGAGTTTGATTCAGGGACACCAACTGGAAATATTTTCACACTAAATTTCACACCTCCTCCCATGGAATTCAATGAACAGTTACTGTGCTGCACCCCGCAGGGTCCCCATAAAGACAGATCCATCCCATCACGCTCCCTTGAACATCTCTGCAGCTCTCAAGGCTGTATGTCAGGGGGGAACCTTGTTTGTTCTTCCTTTCCCCACTCCCACTCCTCTCTGCTGCAGCGCTTTTCTGGGAAACCCCGAGGGAAATAATTCTCGAAAAGAGGCAACAAATTTAATCAGGACACCCAAGCTGTAGGCAGCCCACAGCCAGACATAGTGCTAGCCTCAGATGGAAGCCAGAGAATGTCAAACTCGACGAACAATAATTTCCATCCTGAAACCAGATGGAAAATCAAATACCACCAAAAAAAAAATCTTCCTGAACCTAAACTTCCCATCTTAAAAAACAAAAATTCAGGTTGGGCTAATCAATAGGTTTCTTTGCAATAATTTGAGACCAAGTCATTTTATGTCAACCTTTAAAAGACCTTTTTTTTATCAATTAATATCTTGCTTGAAAGCATAAAGTCTAAATGTTAAAAAAGAGTATTTTTAGCAATCTATAATGTTTTTGATTAAGAAATGCTATTTGCTCATTTTCCTGCAAATCAGGGCTCCTTTTCTGCACGCTCACCCTGCTATGGGAAGGGATTTGGGCTCTCCAAACTAGCGCTTCAAACCTCCACCCAAACCCTCCTCAGAGGGTGAATCTATGCCTGGCCAATTTGTAGGAATGCAGGCAGGGGCACAATGGCTGGATCTCATCCTTGCCTTCCCCAGAGAGCTCAGGACATGGCACTCTGCTCAGGGTGCCACAGTCAGGGCTGAGCACCACTAAAGGGCTCTGCAGTCTCTCCTGCCACAGCAGAGAAACTCCACACGAGCAGTTTCTCCCTCCTGACCTTCCTGTTACCACCCTGGACTCCAATCCAAACACCTGCATCCCGATGACATTGAGTCGAAATTACCATGAACTCATCTCCAGCCTCATTTTCCTTTCCCTCTTTTCCTCCCTGATTGTGAGGCCTTACCCGTGCGACAGCTTCATTACAAGTGACCTTCAGCACGGCTTTGTTGGGGAAGTGATTTAGAACCAAATTACTGATCTATTCCTTTCATCTCCTCCCTCTTGCTGAAAGCAGCAACAGCAGCCGTGGAGAGGCCGCCTGAAGCCATGTGTTTGTACCTCATTTCCGAAGGACAGGCAGAGCAGGGAGCCATCCCCCAGCACAGGCCAAGGGGAAGGGGCCAAACTGGCCCGGGAGAAGAGCCAACACAGTTGTATCATTTATTCCACGGGTACGGAGGAGTCTGGTTTGCACCAGCCAGGAAACAGCTCTTAAGGAGTTGGGGACTCCACTGAGAACAGATGGAAAAGCTGGAAAAAAACAGGGGGCAGGTGGCTGGTTGGAAGAGAGGATCACTGTGGACCTGGCTGCCGTAGGCTGGGTTACATCTCCTTGGGAGCAGTGGGAAGAGCAGCTGTCCCTGAGTCAGGCTAAACCAAAGAACACTCACATGTCTCTTTGTTTGGGACAAACTGAAGCAATGGGGGAACAAGGATGAGGGTTGAGCTGAGCTGAGCTATGACACAGCTTTGCTGTAGACTACTGTCTGTGTGTGTATGAGAGAGAAAGAGGGAGGAGAGGAAGATGAAGGAAAAAAATAATCAGAGCTGGAGCAGATCACTGAAAAGAGTCAGAATAAGCAAGGGAAACTGGAAAGAATATCAGAGAGATGGCACTGGAGAAAAGGACCATTAAAGAGACCTCTGGCTCCTCAGGGGCACTGACAGGCAGAGAGGGTTAAAGGCAGAGGAAGTGGGGAGTCCCTGCTCTCACTGAGTGAAGTGTTTGCAATCATTACAGCCTAACATGTCACAGGGTGCACCAGGGCAGATCCTTCAATGAGTGTCCAAATCAAAGACCTGAAAACCTGGAGCCACCCATGAAGCTCTCATTCTCCTTTTTAGCAGCAGTATTTCTACCAGCCAACAGCTCCTGAGCAAGACTGCTGTATGATGAACACATAAAAGAGAATCTCTGGGATTCTTCATCCACCCAGGCTCAGGAACAGAGGGGACAGACACACTGAACCATTCAGGGAATGAAATTGGTAGCAGGCTATTTCACACAACCATTTCAGCAGAGTGATTTACCAGTTGGGAAGAATTTAATTTACAAACAGAAAACATAAAAGGAAAGTCAGGACTGTAAGCAAAGCAATAACAGAAGAGCCCAGTAATGAAAGATTCACACAAGAGGAGATTGGCTGATCCATGTGGTAAAGAGCAGCACAAAGTGGCTACAGGGAAATAGCAGGAAGAGATTAACTGCTGACACTGAAGTGCTATTTCCAGCTGACATTTATCTCTGCCTTGGAATTCCCAGTTGGAGAGAAGAGGTAACAACAAACAGGAGGAATTTACACTGGCCACTTTATGCAAATCTAACCTTTCTGCACCTGCCAGGTGGGGAGCATTTATTTACATTCTGGCTGCCTGGCTATCTTGGCAGAGGGAGTGAATCCAAACAGAACACAGTGAAGGTTGAAGGGATGCAGCTTGTGGCTGTAATTTCAGCACTTGTTACAGGCATTACAATTTTAATGTGGCAGGTGAGAGATATACACAGCAGGCAGATGAACTGGCAGCAGCCCTGTGCCTGTGCCAGGGTGTCATTCCACAGGAGCATTTCATTGCTCTCTGACAGGCAGGCTCCAGGACACTCCTCTGTGCCTCAGTCCGTGCCTCTGTCTTACTCATAAAGGACCTCAGCAAATTCCTTGAGCTCACGTAAGAAGAGTGATTAATTTTGGGCCAGGCAGATCTGAGTTCAATCTCCTTTGCCACAATGACTTTTCAAGAGGCAAAGACTTGAGGCTGAGCGGTAACTGTGAGATGTCTGGGGGTGACACTGTCACAATTTTAAATAGAAAGATAACGCTTACATACGCCATCAAATTAACGAGTTCACATTGTGCTTTTAACAAGTGAAAACAAATTACCACTGCCTTTTTTTTGCATGTTAAATAACATCTCTTTGCAATATATAGTCATATTAAGCTTTTTCGCATTAAAAAGTCCCTTTTTGCCCATGTAAATACAATGCAGTTGTCTCTTCAGCAGAAAATTGCACAAGAGCCCTTGGTAAAAAAGAATGATGAAAAAAGCAAAGACCCACATTTCCAACTAAAAGTGTAGGGGAAAACTTTGGCGGAACTTCCAGTGCCTTCACACCACCCTGAGTCACGGTCACAGCCCAGGAAACGAAAAACAGTGCCATAAAAGTAAAATTTCTTTCAAACCCTTGAATTCAAATCTAAGTCAAATGCTTTATAACTCATGAAATTGGCTGCAAAACCAGGAAAATTTTATAAGCACACCTGGGTCAAATGCTCAAGCTTTTCACTGCAGCTGTGAAAGACTCAATTGACTTCTGAACACACCAAAATAGCTTGTGGCATGTTGTTCCTCTAGGATCTCCAGGGCTGATAAAAGAAGATGAAATAATGCTAAGTTCACAGTAAACACCAGGAAATGAGCAACATTTGAGCAAAATCACTGGTTCCTCAGCTGACCCCCTACAACACATGGCAACACTGGGGCCAGACCAATCGGTGTCACACTCCAGAGCCTTGTGCAGACAAAGCTGACAGGCTCCCAGCACTGCCTCCTATAAAATCAGGTTTCTTTCAGCATCCATCATCCAGCCCAATTTTGCTTAGCAGACAAGAACTGACAACAGCCTGAGGAGCTGTGGCTGCAGGGCACGCCAGGGGCACAGTTCTGAACCAGGCACACCCTCACTTGCCCCTGCCCTGCATCTCTGGCTGTCTGGTGCTGTGCAAGAAGGGGGGGAAAAAGGATTTATGAAGGGTCAGAGAAAAAAGGCAGAGAAAGAAAAATCCCATAGGATAAAAGAGATGAGAATTTCAAGGTAGTTTTAAAGCAGTTAGTGAAGTCAAGAGTCCAAGATGATCTGAAGTCATGGCAGTGAGAAAGTAAATAGACTTTTAAAGGCTTAGACTGAGGTTTTCAAAGCCTTTTCAACAACTTGGCTGTTCATTTCCATTTTATTGGATTGTAGCCAAGAAAATCCTGTGGGCTGCTCTGATTCTGGAGGTCTGGATTCGGAAAAGAGAAGCCAGCCTTCACTTTATTTTTTATCTTTTAGAGAGAGATCTATATAAAGAATCAGCAAAACCAGCCAATCAATTGCTTCAGCATCAGAGAGCCTGAAAGAAGGGTCAAGAATTGCAGGCTACAGACTGCTCCCATCCCACTTCCAGACACCAGAAAAAGCCCAGCCCTACGAGCCAGGTGGGGTTTTGCCTTTCCAGTAGGAAACAGCAGTGGGGGAAATCAGTTCCTTCTGTTTTCCAGCTCTCATGAGCTCTGGGTTAAGAAGACTTGGGGCTTCAGTTCTGTCAGACCATCAACTGCCCAGCAGGTAAAGAAAGCAGTAAGTGGAAAGTAATTGATAGCAGAAGGTAGCTCCAATAAGTTTCTTAATCAATACAATTTATAGCAGAGACAGCTCCAAGCACTGCATCAGGGAAGCCCAGCTTAATGTGTTTATAACCTTTCTCATTTTGTTTTGCTCGGTTTTCCTTCCCTATTTCTTTCAGCAGTTTGTGGGTTTTTTTTTGAGAACTAATTTCTCCATGGACATAACAAGTTCATGCTTCATTCACCACTTCCTTAGAACTCCTTGTAAATTGAATTACCTGTGTGGCAAAGGGGCACTGCCCTACTTCTCCAGGCTCCTGAGTGGAGCTCAGACATGTGACCTTGCTTTTAGCAGAATTTTTTTTCCTCTTCTTGGATTTAAAGTGAACACAAATAAGTGGAAAGCAAATAAAAAAGACCCCCCCGTCCCCAAAAAGAGTGAAGAGCACAAACCAAACCACCCAGAAACACCTGTGCTAAGTGCTCCTACCTGAAAGCTGCTGGAATATACAGAGATCCTCTTTCTACTTCTCTAATAACAAGGATACAGAATTTTTCTCCTTCACAGCAACTTCTGCTTTCCAATATTCTTCCTCTGGGAAAAAATGAGCATCAAATTAGTTACATGGACAAACTGGATACAGAGGACTTTTCTCTTTATCAAGAGCATTTTTATTCTTCCTTGTTAGCTGAGATGGGAAATGAAAGAGCTGGTTTACAGTTCTTTCAAAACTTTTCACAGAATCACAATCAATATTTTTCAATACACAGAAAAACAAAACCATGTTTTACCCTGAAAAGTTCTGTTTTGGTAAATATAAAAAGCTGATTATTATTTCAAATAACCAGATGGAGAATCATGACAAGTCCGTATTTGTCAATTACTAACATTTTCCAAGAAATTTTTAATTAAAATCCATTTTCCAGTGGGTAAAAACTCCATGCTTTTCAGCAAAATGCTAAAAGTACTGAGAAAGAGTCTTGGGTAAAATTTTTGGCACCACAAGTGAACCTAAGTAGAAAACCTGTTCCATGGGAGATGTACAATTCTGCTCCAGTGACTCAGCAGTCCCAGACACATTTCCAAGCTGCTGCTTGTTCTTCCAGGACTATTATATAAACTTGTCCTTCTTCAAGAAACCTTTTACTTTTACATAGAAGATGGTTTAGGGAAAAAAAAAATGTAGTCAAAGCTTTGCTCAGTTCCAACTGAGGAATCCAAAAGGAGGACGTTAGAACAGAAGGTATCAGAAGCCATCACTTGTCCTCATACACAGAGCAGGGAGCAGCAAGAAGGCATTCCCTAAAGAGCTGATTCCCTGCTCCTGCAGGACAGAGGCACAGTCCTGGTTGGACCATTGTTCTGAAGCTCTTTCACAAGAGCTCAGCTGACTCTTTTTTTCTCAGAGAACCATGGCCTTCTGGAGCTCACTGTGAGCAGCTTTTCTCTGTGCAGGGGACAGCTTCCATGGGACAGATCTTCCCAGGGGGATAAAGGAGAGACTCCTTCAGTGGGGACCTTAGAGAGGAGTTCAAATTCTCCCATGGGCAAAGATCCAGCCCAAGAAGGCCTGGTGCACTCCAAGCCCCCTTGGCAAGCTCTCAGGAGGATGCTGAGAAACATTTGAGCCTGTCCCCAAACCCTAAGCAGGGAGATTCGTCTTCACCCCTGGGAGCAGAAGTGCTGTGTCAGCCCTCAGAGAGCTGCAGAAGGTCCTGGGGCCTGGTGGGGAACTCTCCTCACCTTGCCAGAACAGGGCTTTTCAAGCAAAGCCCACCTGCAGCAATGCCAGGAGGAGATGCTGTGTCAGGGAGACAGTTTCCCTTTCCTTTTAAGACATTTTAAGCAAATGAATAATTCATCCTGGATGACTTTGAGCCGAGGCAATGCTCCATGTTACCACCTGATTATATGTTCCATAAAAAGAGATGACAGCAATTCATCTCTCTTCTCTAGCCGGGTGGGCTGGTGGGGGGATAAATATGCTGCCACCAAACTGGAGTGATGAATCATCCCTCAGAGCAACCAGTGACACTTTTACTGATTTGGCGTGTAGTCCTTCCCAGTGGAAGTGGTAGGGACAGGGACACCAGCATAAACCTCTAGGAAAGGAGGGAAGACCATGGGCAATGGAGGGCTCAGTTTTCTTGGTTCATCCCCCAAGGATGGCAAAGCCATCTGGGCAGAAGAACCTTCCTCCTGAGAGCAGAGGAGTCTGCAGAGATCAGGTGCTCAGGTTGCTCTCTGGTGATGAGGAAATGAGTGTTATTCGGCTTTACTGTTGACTGAACATTCCCCAAAATCCTGCTTCCTTCTGGCATGCAGCACATGCCTGTTGTTCAGCTGGGAAATGGGAGCGGGAGATTTGTCCTGGGAGTTAAAGCACAGCTTTGCTTAGAGGAGAGGAGCCTGGCAGTGGCTGCTGCTCTGCCCAGAGGGAAAGTCCACTGTGCTGTTCTTTACCTGTGCCCACTTAGGCCAAGCCAAGCCTTTCCCAAGAGGGGATCATTAGCTCTGCCAACACAGGGCTTTTGGATGATCTGAAACTTCATGTAACGAGGGCCAAGTCTGAGAAGTGAGACTTCCTTTCCTTCAACAACTTTGTGCCCTGCTAGCAATAGGAGTCCATTATGGACATATCCCATACCCATGCTTCGTGCTGTGCCATAAATCCTCTGCACCGGGGCACCCACAAGGGCTGGAGGAAAGGAAACATTTCCTTGTGCACATCCACAGCTCCAGCGCCTTCACCTGCACACTCCGTTCTGCTGCCTCTGCCCTCCCACCGCTGCCAGCCTGCGAGGGGCTGAGACAGCATGTAAATGTGCTACAGACACATCCTCCCGCCCCCGTGCTGGCTATGGGGAACATAAAACACAGCGGAGATTGCTGCTATTTCATTATTTATGAAGCTTTGGTTATTTCGTATATAAATAATCCATGACTGCAAAGTGTTGCTGGCACTGTAATTGAATATTCATGAGGCATTTTTGTTGAGAATTTTCACCATCATTTCAAACCCAGACAGAAAAATAAAAATCATCATAATAAAAATTTCATCTGTCATTTCGCAGTTTCAACCTCTGGGAAACTCAACCCCTGTCCCACCCTGAGGGCTCTCCGTGCAGGGGGGAACAAACCAGGAGGGCTAATCTGGCAGGGACGTTCATTCCGCATTGGGAAGAAGTGGAACCTCCTGCCTCGTAGCTCTGCCTGCTGTCCTTTAACGCTGTCAGGATGCTCCATCTGGAGCTGCCTGCACGGAGTTCAGGCAAGTTCCCTCTCTCCCTCGGAGAAACATTTCTCTTTTCAGGTTTAAGCGCGGCGGGAACCGTGGCGGAGAGGCGGCCGAGCGGGCTCGCTGGCATGGAGCAGTGGAAGCGCACTGCTGCCCCCCGGCGGCACACTGCTGCCCCCCGAGGGCACACTGCTGCCCCCCGGCGGCACACTGCTGCCCCCCGAGGGCACACTGCTGCCCCCCGGCAGAACACTGCTGCCCCCCGGCGGAACACTGCTGCCCCCCGAGGGCACACTGCTGCCCCCCGAGGGCACACTGCTGCCCCCCGGCGGCACACTGCTGCCCCCCGAGGGCACACTGCTGCCCCCCGGCGGAACACTGCTGCCCCCCGGCGGAACACTGCTGCCCCCCGAGGGCACACTGCTGCCCCCCGGCAGAACACTGCTGCCCCCCGAGGGCACACTGCTGCCCCCCGGCAGAACACTGCTGCCCCCCGAGGGCACACTGCTGCCCCCCGGCGGCACACTGCTGCCCCCCGGCGGAACACTGCTGCCCCCCGAGGGCACACTGCTGCCCCCCGGCGGCACACTGCTGCCCCCCGGCGGAACACTGCTGCCCCCCGAGGGCACACTGCTGCCCCCCGGCGGCACACTGCTGCCCCCCGAGGGCACACTGCTGCCCCCCGGCGGCACACTGCTGCCCCCCGAGGGCACACTGCTGCCCCCCGGCGGAACACTGCTGCCCCCCGAGGGCACACTGCTGCCCCCCGGCGGCACACTGCTGCCCCCCGAGGGCACACTGCTGCCCCCCGGCGGCACACTGCTGCCCCCCGAGGGCACACTGCTGCCCCCCGGCGGAACACTGCTGCCCCCCGAGGGCACACTGCTGCCCCCCGGCGGCACACTGCTGCCCCCCGAGGGCACACTGCTGCCCCCCGGCGGCACACTGCTGCCCCCCGAGGGCACACTGCTGCCCCCCGGCGGAACACTGCTGCCCCCCGAGGGCACACTGCTGCCCCCCGGCGGCACACTGCTGCCCCCCGGCGGAACACTGCTGCCCCCCGAGGGCACACTGCTGCCCCCCGGCGGCACACTGCTGCCCCCCGAGGGCACACTGCTGCCCCCCGGCGGCACACTGCTGCCCCCCGGCAGAACACTGCTGCCCCCCGGCGCCACAGGGTCACACGGGCACAGCGGCTGCGGGGTGAGGGATGTGCGGGGTGAGGGATGTGCGGGGCTGCCATGGCTCTGGCAAGAGAAAGGAAAGCGAGGAATTCCCATTCCGGATTTGCAAGGAAGAAGTTTGGACGTTTCACAGGAAGGATTGCTGGTGCCTTTGCACCAGGAGGATGAAGTGCTGCTGCTGCAGGGGCTCCCAAGGACAATATTGGCAAATTCCTGACACAGGCAACGATCAAGCAATTCTTGAATCCCAGCATAGTCAAACGTGCAGCTCCACCTGCTTCCCTTCCTAGGATCCCCCCTTCTTCCTTCCAAGGCTCTTTCTTCACTGTGTCTATCCCACCCCCAAAAAAAGGCAAAGTGAGGACTAAACAAAAGTGGCACTATCCAGACTCTTCCCTTTCCCTGCTTGCTATTCACATCTTCTGGGAGGAGGCTCCACAGGTGCCAGCGTGGGGCATAAGCTACTGTCCCAGTTCTCCTCTACAATTTCTTCAGATCACAGCTCCTTCTTTCCCAGGGCTGTGAAGCACTGTGTGCACAGAAGGGAAACAGCAGTGGGAGAAACAGCATGTTCCTAACCCTTCTAAGGCAGCCTCCTCAAAGCCAGACTGGGGTATGTGAGAGCCTGGAAGGCAGATCTGAGATCCACATCCCCCAACCTGCCACTGGCCACGTGCAGTTGGGGTATGTGGTGTCACAGCAGCGCGTCCCCAGTGGGGCTGGAGCTCTGGGAGCACTTTGCCTTCCCAGAGTGATTTATGGGCGCTGTCAGTGCCGCAGACTGAGCTGCACAGACAGCTGGAGCGTGCAGCACAGAGAGCAGCAATCCATCAGCACCGGACCAGAGTCACCCAGGAATCCATCAGGAGCTTCGTTATGGTGACATCTACACAGAGCCAGAGGGAGAAACAAAGGAAAAAGACAGAGACAGAGCGGAAAATCCACCCAGGATTTCTCAGAACTTCAGAGCCACAGAAAAAAACAAGAGAACAGACTTGAAATGTAGGTTTTGTGTGTTTGTAGTAATTGAGGTGGCCCTGCTTTAAAGCCGAAAATTAGAACACCTCACACAGCTGAGCAGGGCTTTCTGGTGTCAGCAGCAATCAGGAATTGCTTTCCCATTTGCTGGTAGGTATTACTCACTCCCAGGTGAGTAACTGGATGGTTTTGAAGGTAAGGGCATTTTATTGTTCAGGAGGTGCCACTGGCAGAAGGAATCAACCCCAGCTCCACTACAGGGGAGAAAGGTGATGCCTGTACTTCAAGAACTATATAGCAAGCTGCAGCAGTTTGCTACATGGCACTGGAGTTTGGACTTTGATCTAGTGCTGCCTCCTCAGCAGGAGCCAACCTGCCCCTCAAACAATAGAAACACACAGAGACACAGAGCCCAGACCAGCAGGGACACTGGGCCAAACCACAGAAACACACAGGAGAAGTACACAAAGCCCATACAGACACCCAAGCTCAGAAAAATTTATGTACAACAGGTTAGCACACACCAAGGAAAGGGGGACACACAGGAGTACGAGTGTCTGGAATCTACAGGTATGGCAGGAATGTAGAACATGCACAGACACCACCCCGTGCTGCGCCATGATGAGCACGAGAGCACACTGTCTTTGATCTACAACTCAATAATAAGATACACGCCAAGTTCCCCAGTAACACAACTCTCTCCATTCCCAAACTCCATAAAAAAATCCAAGAGAACATGATTTCTCCTAAATCTGTGTTAAGCACCAGGAAGAGAGATAAAGAAAAGAAGTGAGCATCTGCTCTTGGAGGAAATAAAAGCAAATTACGTTTGAATAGGGAGCAGCAGAACAAAGCACATTATTTCTTTTTGCTCCAGGGACAGACACCGTTGTTGTTTTGAGTCATGTTGATTACAGGTTAAGCATGTGCTCCCAAAGCTCGGGAAAGGTGGAGGGTGTGTTGAGACCTCTCAGAACAGCATAAATCACCTGAAAATTTCACAAGAAATAATATTAAGTGATCAAAAGGATTCAGAAGCTGGAAGTAGAGACAACAAATGTATTTGGACATCACAAGGAGATAAGACTCAGTAGGTGGAAGAGATGGAGGATCAGGGAGAGCTCTGTGGGAAGGAAGCAGAGGTGGGCAGGAGCTGGAGCAGCTGAATGACTGCACAGAAGAGTGAGGGACTGTGACAGGGGCTACAGACATCCTGACCCATGTTTATTTCTGAGATGTGTCTCTTCTGGGGTCCTTTACTTGCCCTCAGAAGAGCCTGTCCCCAGCTAAGCCATCCATGCAGACATGGATGCAGACATGCAGCATGTGCCTGCCCTGAGCACACAGGGGAGTGTGGGGACAACACAATTTCCAGTGTCACAGGAGCTGCTTTTGCAGCACAAGGCAGGCTGAGCTGTCTCCAGTTACTTCCAGGATCCTCCGGTGCCATCTGAGGCACACGGACTGTGTGGAGCCATTTGAGTTTATGATCCTTTTATCTCTCGGACCAAGGGATCATACGCTGCTTGTCCCAAGAAGAATAATGAAGCCTCATACATTACACATCCCCCAAGGGACTTAATTTCCCTTAATCTAAGGGGAGGATTTGCCTTCAGTCTTCAGCCCTTTTATTATCCATTTGTTGCTCCATCTGCAGCACAGATCATAAAGGAATTTTTTATTTTTTAAGTCAACCTTTGCTTGGGGCTCATTAAGGCCTTACATGAAGTTCCAGGCTGCTCACAGCTTAGAGAAATAGAATGAGCCAGAGGCACTGAGGGCTGGATGGCCTTGTCCCTGCTCTTAACAGTGCACTGCAAGGAAAAGGGGTTATCTGGCTCATAACCAGGAAAATTAAATGATGGCTGAAGAGAAATGCAGCACTGACACTTACCCTTCCCTCAGAACCATGTTTGCTCTGAAATACGATGCTCTGACAAGCAAGAATGGTTGTGGCTTGGTGAAACACTGCTATTCCCACTGTGGAAGCAGCAGCATTAAACAAGGAGCTAAGACTCCCCTGTGCTGCTCAAGGTGCAAAGATGAACCACAAGGATTCCCATCCCAGGGAACACATCCAGTGTTCTCAGCTGTGTTAAAGGTGTCAGGCACATGCAGGCTGTGGCTACAGAACTCTGCTCCTGGCTCTTGAACTGATCCACAGCCTATTTCTTCATATTTCCTACTGGAGCATATTTCTTCACTTGTCTTCTCATTTCTTTCCTCATCTGCAAACTGGAGTCTTACAATTAGACTGGATTATTTTAAAGGGTCTAAGTGTCAGAGTGGTACAACTCAGCATGTAAAGGGGGTTCTAGAGGGTTAAACATGACACTCTTTTCTGTGTTTTTTTTTTAACAATGGGTGAAGCATGTGACCCCTCCTGCAGTTGCCCCAGCTCCTTTACCAGCTATACACATACATGTATGTGGCATTGCCTCTGAAAAGGCTGCTGTTTTATTTCCTGCCCTTGCTGTTCTCACTGAGCTAGAAACTGGCACTGAACTGAAAGTAATTTCCTTTCATTTTAAATAAATAATAATTTAACAATGTATGCTGCTGAATTCATTCTTGCGTCAAAGGGGAGATGATTGCACTTCCAAGGCCGGAAAGACAGAGCGCCGAGGAAGGCATGGCTTTATAATTAAATTTGCCTTTTCTCCTTTCATTGTGCATATCATTTAAAATAAAAGAGTTTTAAAAAAAAAGAGAAAAAGAAAAAAGAAAAGCACAGGCAGAGCATTGTGTCTGAACCCCAGGAAAACAGAAAAACTCTCTTTGCTTTGTCTTGCTGCTGCTTCCACATGACCACATGGACAACACAGGTGAGGGGACCCTTTCAGTTCTGGTAGATGCAGCACAGCAGGAAAAAGCAGAGGTAATTCAGCTGCTGCCTGGGCCAAGAGCAGAGCCCTGAAACCTTAAGAAGTTGCTTGGCATTTCCTTTGACATCTCCTGCCTGTAACATGCTATTAGGGCACTGCTCACATGTGGTAGAGCCCAAGTGCCATAGCAGAGGGCACTGTGACACGCTTAGGATGATTAGGCAATTCACTGCAACCATATGTGCTTTAATCCCATGGATGGACATTCCTTGATCTTGCAGACAGCTCACTCTGAGCACGGACCTTGGTCCAAGAACTGTCTCAATTCTGTGAATCTCTTCTCCTGCCCCTTCCTCCTCTGTATAGGGAAGGTTTTTCTCTTTGCACCTTCTCTATTTAGTATGGCAGAAAGGGAGGAGGAAATCACCTTCAGCTTTCCTCGCCATCTGCATCCCAATTGTTCCAGTGGGATTTGGGCTGCATTCCAAATTGTTCCATTTGCAGCATATCTGGGGCAGTGGGAGGACAAGTTGACCATGACATGTCTCAGTGGATAAGACTCCAGAGCAGCAAGTTTCTGGGGCCCTTCTGTTCTGGCTACCCCAGCAGCGGCACTGTGGGGCTGTGGAGCACCCTCCTCACACAGCACCTCCATTTACCTGCCAATCTGCAGCACGGCCCACTAAAAATAAATAGCTCTCTTACAGACCAAATTTAAACACAAGGAAACAATAAAACCCACAAAAGTGGCATTACTGTGCATTATAAAGTAACAACCCCCTTTTTTTTTCCAATTTGTTTCTACCCCAGATAGTGGCAGTGATCAGCACTTTACAAAAGATGCTTCTTCCCCATCCTGGCATATGTTATTACTGTTATTAATAGCCCGCCATTCCCGGGGGCAGCACTCTGTACAGGTACATTTATTTCCTTCACAGCCCTGTCACCCCCTTGCTGGTGCTCCAGCTCCCTACAGCACATCCCACTATGAGGCAAGGGAGGCAGATGGAAAGTTAGGCACCATTCTGCCACACTGCAGACACAGTTCAGCCTCATTCTGTCACTCAGGACGTGCCTGTTGTTAGTTTTATATCATCATAATGGCATTACCTGTGTCTCATACCACTATTACTTCTGCTCCTTCCTCCTAAATCAAAACTGCCCTTACGAGAGAGAAATACTTGGACACTCACTTTCCCACTGAGCCAGCAGGACTGGGAGTCATCAACAACTTGCTACTCAGAAATGAGGCAAACTCTCCCCTAGTTTGTTTTTCTGTTTCCCAGTGCTGACATACCTTCTGTCCCCGAGCAGGATCTCACGTGTCCTTCCAGGGGACACGGGCTGTTCCCCAGCAGGGCTGCAATAGGCAGGTACGTGCCAGGGTGTTACTATGGCCACCTCACCAGGCTCAGGCTCCCAGTGGCTCCCTCACGGAATCCTCTGGCAGTCAGACACAAGCTACAAACTGAGGCTTAACAATATTACCTGCAACAGCTGAGCAGGAATAACCACCTTCCCCCTCGGCCAACCCAGGTGAGACAAAATGAACAAGCAAGCCAGTGCATGCCTCTGTCTCACTGCCTCTCTGCCCTACCTCACCACACGCTCTCTGGGGAAGAGACAGTGTCTCCCAGAGTAGAAATCCCAGCAATAGCCCAGCCTCAAATCCTGGCAAAACAAGAGCAAGGGGAGCATCTTTGGAGAAATTGGCACCTTAGGGGGTTCTTAGGCTGGATCAAAACGCACAAAGTACATTCTGTCCTGAGAGAGATGTGCTGAGCTCCTGCCTTGGCCTAATTTGCAGTGATCAGTGCAGGTCACGTTTGCCTTCCCTGGTGGGATGAGGCTCTGGGCAGTCACTGCAGTGCTGAGCTGTCAGCAGTGCAGTCCAGGTTTGTGAGCACTGGAGAAATCAATACCCTTGGGAAGCTGCCCATCGATACCAGTGCCCGCTGGCCACGTTCATCACCAGCACAAGGCAACAAGTAGAGCCATTTAATAACACAGCTCATTAGCCTTCTGACAACAGGAGATGATGGAACTAAGGCCTCGAAATACACCCCCATGACTCTATTTGCATGTGCAGTTTTAGGCTGGGTATGCTGTGCTTCCCAGCATGTGAGGAATAGATGTCTGGCACAAGATCCTGAGGGAAATTTCCTGGGAAAATCATGCAGAAGGGAGCAAGACAGAATGCTCAGAAAGCTGCTTGGAAAATAGTTTACATGAAGCTGGTAGAGATGACCTAGAGCAGACAGTTTCTTCAGCTTCCCAGCGTCAAGAAAGCAAACAGAGCTCCTGTCAGGACCATCGTGCCGTAGACAAAGGCTGGAGGAACCAAATCCACCCATAAAATGACAAGGACTAAAATCCTGATCTGTTTGACATTGGTGACCCACCCATCACTGGTTTTGAGTTGTGGGATGTTATCCACAGCCCCTGCACCCACCCTTTATAGTGCCAGAAGAAGGCAGAGGGGATGTGGAGGCAGGAGCAAGGCTCCAGTTGTCGTTGCCCAAAGGAACAATTGGTCATTAACCTGCATAATGCAGTCCCCGACCCAGCCCAAGGTAAAAACAGACCAACACATTTCTGCAGCAAGCCAGGCCACCTGAGAGATCATACACCTTTGGGAAAGACCCCCTAACCTGATTCAGAGACTCCTACCACAAGACAATCCTAGGCAAGTTACTCCAAGACCTAATTACACATTGTTTAGATTTTATTCCCAGGCTAAGTGAGTCAGACTAGACACACTTCCAGCTATCCAGCGTCCAGGCATTGGATCTCACTGTGGCCACTGTCTGCCTAAGATTAATGAGCTTTCTATTATCAGAAATCTTTTCCTTGTACTTACAGACTATGATCAAGTCACCTCTTTAGCTTCCTTTGTATAAACCAGATGCAACTTCTTGGCACTGTCACATTTCACAGAGATGTATAAGGATAAATATACACAAGTTGTGATCCGAACATGATGAAAGACAGAATTTCCACAAGTACAGTCATTTTTCAGAGCTGTTCGGGGAGTTTATCTGTACTGGACATAAAACTATGATAAAAATTCACTGACTTGGGCAGTTATTCCTTTGCCGTTGGCCACGTAAGTCAGAGAGAACAGATTCAATTGAAAAGCACAGAAGTGTGTAAATGTTTGTGTTGACTCCTCTGAGTGCTTGTGCATGAACCAGTAAAATGAACCTGCTTAAATATTTAGGAAAAGGAGTACCGGGGCAAAAATACAGTCAGGTTTCCCCTAATATTCTTCTGCTTCTAACAGGAAGGGCAATATGATTTTGGCAGAAAATGCAAACACTCTGTGCCTACAATAGGCTTCAGGTTTTCAACAGAGCTCAGCACCTGGGTGAAACCATGGTGGAACCATGCACCTCTGAAATCATGCAGTTCAATCAGAGTGCTTGTTTGCAATATGCAGCCTGCATTCTATTCTCACTCCAGCTCTTTGGCTGTTGTCGCAGCTTTCATTTCATTCTTCACAGGTTTTCCCTTGACATCCTTTAGGAATGTGGAGACTTATTTCTCTTTCCCCTCTGCCACATGAGAGCTCATAAAACAGCACAACAGGCAAAAGATCTGAAATTAATCAACAAAGTAATGCAGCTGAACCAGAAAAATCAGAATGAACTCAGTTCAGTTCTTGCTGGCCATTCCTGGCTTTCTTATTGTCTAAACAAACATACTTCCCTCAGCTTGAAATTAACGTTCCTTTTAAATGTTTTCACACTCTGAAATTGTTTCTAAATGTGCATATTAGGTGGTGCAACAACTTACTCAGTTAATCTACACAAGCTAACATTCATCTCAGCAAAAGCCCATTATATTTAAAATGCCTTCTTCTTCATTTCTCAGGATCATAACACTCAGAAACACAAATGAAAACACCAAGCTGACTCTTTACCTGGAACTAAAGCAAGCTGGGAAAAAAATGATGGTTTGGAGAACGTTTTTGATATAACTGCATGCCAAAAAAGGCAAGTCTGTCATGCTCTGTCTCACCCGAGGACCAGTCTGGAGATTCCAACAGACCTTGCTGTCAGTCACTGAGTTTAACACAACAACATCTTGGGTGTCCAGGACACTTCTGATGGTGACAGAGCAGGTCAGTGCTAGTGTGCAAGGAAGACAACAGCACTCCAACCCTTGCCAAGGCTCCTGGAGGGTACAGTGCTTGCCCTGACCATTGGGAGGAATTCAGTGCTGCTACGGTTAAACCACCTGCAAAAGCAGCACAAGTTGCAGTAGCAAAAGAGCCTTTTGCAGGTGTCAGTAGTATCTGTACAGAAGAAAATCACGGGACCTCTCTGTGATTTTTCATACCCTTTCCTGGTAAGACTGTCTGGTAAACACTTTAGATTTGGGGCAGAATACAAAGTGACTTTCAACTGCATATCTGTCAAGGGCACAGAACTATGACAGGCAAGAGTTTGAAAGCACTCAGCTGCAAAATGGGAACAGAGGTGATTTTAGGCATTAGTTTAATCCATATCTGAGACAGAATTGGGTCGCACTCCTGGGAAGATGCTCATGAAGCATTGGCCAGGGAGGAGGGAGACAGTAGCCCTTGTCTCATTTACCAGCAGACTTCCAGCAGCGAAAAGGCTTTGCTCAAGCTATGTAATGTGTGAAGTCCCATCAGGAGATGTCTGACAGGTTTAAGTGCATTCTCGTGTTGTTCCTGGATTGTAACTGCAAGGAGTAAAGAGGTTTTGGCAATTTACTTTGGGTGGAGAAGGCAGAGGGCAGGTTTCAAAAGGGTTTGAACAGCTGGAAAGTAGGTAGGTGTGCCTGGGGCGCTTTTGGGATGCTGTGGACTGGGTTGGGCTGGATATGCACATATTTGGGACTGGGGACTGCTCCTCTGTGGTGGCAGTGAGCCAGTCTGGGTGGTGAGAGAGGCTCCACCACCCGCTCTAGAACCGTGTGGATCCTGCTCAGATGGCTGCTGCTCCCCCAGAGGAGAGGAGGGCTCAGCCCACAGCCCTGCAATGCAGAACCTGTGCAGAGCCCCCGCACCTGGTACAGGGGGAAGGCACGATGTGCCTGGTCCCAACCCAGTCCCACCCACCTTACCCAAACCCGCAGCTCAGAAACCCAGACCAGCTGGCAAGTCTGTCCCTTCTTCCTCTCCTCTCTCCACCTGTGTGTTTGCTGGGGATGGTGTAACAGGGGCAGGAATAAATCAGGTGCTATATCAGAGTGTTCTATCCCTGACTGTGTAAAGAGTAGCTTTGGTGACTTCCTGATGTGATTTACCATACAATGACAACCTTTAATGTCCACCGGTGTTATAATCTACTTTATCTTAATACAATCTTCCCCTGCTGAACCCTCCAGTCTTAACAGCTATTTTCAATGGAGGTTTTTTTATTATTATGACTTGATACTGTGATTACTGTCGCACTCCTGCTCTTTGTGGAAGGGGAAATTAATACGTTTTTTCTTAAGCACTATGCAGCAGAGCAGAATACCAATCAGCCTTCAAGTTGGGTTCCTGCACCTGCTGGATTCAATTACAAACCTCTGCTCTGACTTTCCAAGACACAGCACTTTTCAGATCAACAGCAAGTCAGCACATAAGGCCCTGCTCCCCTTCCTGTAGGCTCTCATTGTGGGGAGGAAAAGTAACAGGCACTGAGAGGGGGAATATATGGCTTTTTGTAGTTATCTCCACAGACATATTCCTGTATTGGGGGATTGGCCTCATCATGCCTTGGAGAAGAGGGTTTAAAGCACTGCTGTTTGTATGAATTATTCTCCTCCTTTGCCATTCTGGCTCGGTGTCCCCACCTCCTCTCAGAGCTCACTGCACGATCCTTTCTCTGCAGGAAATCATTGCCATTAGGCCAGGCCACATCTCTCTGCTCAGCAGTGATGACACTGCACTCTGTTCCCAGTGACGAACACATTCCACTTGATGGGGGTCAGGCCACACAATCCTTCCACATCACCGAGTCCTGTCACTTAAATCCTAACACAGATGGAAGAGGTTCTGTCTCTGCACACAGAAGTTGCTTCTTTCTACAGTGGAAACCACTTAGCTCAATGACTGGTCCTTTTTTTCCCCTTCTGCCCTCACTAGGAGAGGAGTCAGAACCTTCTGCTCTCCCTGAGTTCTTCCATCTCCTGATGAATAGGGTAGTTTGCCTTTTCTGGTCTCCACAACCCAGCAGTGACCCACTCTGGAGCATTTGTGTGAACAAGCCGTGAAAGGGGGAGCAGGAGATGCCCTTCTACTATGACAATGTCTGTTGCTCCACTACTATGGATGCGCCTGCTCTGCCACTGAAGCATTTCACTGCCAAAGGTGATGGCTGGCACAGATCCCACTGCAAGGACTGAAAAACAGAGTGACATTGTGTCTGTCACTGGCTTAGGCTGTTCCCTCTTTGCAGCTTATTGCTACTGCAGTGCACAAAGCCTCCCCTCTGCTGGGCAGCATTTCACACTGGTCTGCACAGGTGTAACTGAGGGGGAGCAGCTGACGGGGAATACCCTTGGGCTCTCATTTTTTTAGTTTTTTTCTTCTAAGCCTCCTCGAATAGGGGACGCACTTGAAACAGATGTTTAACCCAGGAGGCTTCCCCAAATAGATACCCACAGACACCAACAAAAACAAGCAGCCAAAGGCACCTCCCAGCTCCCTGTGCTGCAAAAGCCTACATTCTGCAGCTGTAAAATCCTACAGGAAGAGACCAGGGCACGGTGCCTGTGCCCAGGCTCTTGGGGAGGATCCTGTATCATTTGTCAGTCCCCTTCCTGTTCTTTCAGGATGAACAAACCCTCATCATCTCCCAGGCAGCCCACTGCTAAGGCAGCAGGATCAGCTGGCTGTGTGAGCAGCCAGGCTCAGAGCCCAGGCTGCAGAGCCAGTGCCAGTATTGATCAGGAAACCTGAAAAAAGTAAACAAACTCTCTGTAATTACTCAACTTGATGGATGCCAGTACGTTTGTTTGCTTCCTGCAAAGATGCCAATAGCCTAACAGAGCAAACATAGCCATTATGTAATAAAACCATGCAGGTAATTAAAAATATCCTGGCAGGACTACAAACAGGAACATTATCTATTAGCTGTTTCAGTGGAGCGTGAGGGAAAGGACACTGAAGATTCTGTTTCATTTGATGGGAGACAGATTTAATGGATACTTGAATAAGAGCTGAGCCAGGAAGGAGTCACACAGAGTTCAACATCATCCTCTTTTCTGCCATTAAATCTCCCTTGGATATTACAGCATTCTTAAAGAGCTCAGATGAAATCAGAGCCCCTCTGCACTATTCTGTATCAACACCTCAGAGACTTTATCTAAAAACAGAGAGAAAAATGGGGAGGTGCCTTGCAGAGGACATCAGGCACCTTTTTGCTCATCTCTGATGTGCAGCCTCCACCTCAACACGCTGCTGATACTGGTCCAGTGAGGGGCAGGAACAGGGAGCAACAGAACCTCTTCAGAGGATAAAGCACCTCAGCACACCACAGCTGGCAGCACAACACCTTCATACAGCTCTTGTTGAAGACAGAAAAATGCAAGTATAGGCTTCAGTGAGACTTGGGCTTGGCTGGAAAAATCACAGATTTCTGACAACTCCTTACTGAATATTGTAAATAACTCCGATTTTCTTCCTCTAGTGTACCTGAAAAATACCATTCTCCTATCAAGAATCATGATCAAGCAACTGTGACCTTCACAGGCATCAATATTAAAGGGCAACTGCTCCAGACAGCAGCTTAAGAGGAGATTTTAGCAGAAAGGTTGAGCACCTCTGCCATGTGCAGCACAGATGAGGCAGCATTTAAGTTAGAAAGCAGCATTCAGTGACCAAGGGGGCCCTGCTGCTATTTCTGCCATCAATCAGTTGGGAAGCCTTGGGTGACCTTTCCCTGCCTCACTTTCCCCTCAATCACAATTAATTTGTTGATTAATTAATGCTTCCACAGCACTGAGGTTTAACAGACAGTGCTCTGGGCATGTGAGTTGTTTCTTTGGCAGACCCTGATGCAAAGGACTGACATGAGCACAGATCACAACCAAATGTGGTAGTGGGTAAGTCATGGGAAGAGACAGAGACACCAGATTACAGCTGTGTCAATTGGGTGACTCCCTAGATCATAATAGTCACTAGGGCTTCAGCAGAGTTTTTTTATAGCTGCTGTGAGTGCAGAGTCCCTGGATCTCACAATGACAGCTGGGAGAGGAAATATGGATTTTTTATTATTTTACCTCTAGGGAATGTTTCTTGCTCACAGGAAGAGATAATTAAATCAACAACTAAAGCCATAAAGATTCCTGAATCATAGACAATGCTGCATTGTACCTGTCCTCTTCTGCCTTGCTTATGGAGTGCAGAACTGATCGTGCTGATCTAAGAAACTTAACTGCTGCATGGAAATCACAGCCAGCCAAACCTGGTGGTGGGAAGAAACTGCAAAAGCAGCCAGGCTGTCCTGGAGAGGTATGAGGTGTGCAAGGATGATACCCCCTTTCAGACAGCTCAGCTGGAGCCCAGATCATCTGTGGAGGCTTTGACACTGCAAACTATCCTGGTGTGAGCAATTCCTTCCAATACTGCTCCTTTGAGCTTAGGAGACAAGCAGACCTGCACTCGGCAGGACCAGTTACCCGGGAGCCAGAAAAACCAGCACCACAGGGCCTGTCCAGCCTCAAATGGAACAACACCACTCGTTTTCTTTACCACCAAGAGCTGTCTCTCACCTGTCACTACAAAAAAACCAGCAGAATCCCTTACCTCCACACAACAAGTAATAAATATTTCTTACTGTTTATAAAAGCATCATTATAGAAAATTTTAAGTGCAGTAAAGGAAAACTAAGGCAGAATTTCTCCTAAAAGCCTTTTTCATGGCAAAGCAGGCTTATCAGTGGAAAGGAAAATTCCCAAGGCAGCTTGTATTCTAAAATGGAAATAACATCTCTCAATGACTTTTCCCTAGCACAAAAAGGTTTGTAACAACACTGCTGACAGGATCTGAAGCTGGAACTCCAGATTTTCAGCTTTGACAATGGAATTATTGCACATTATTCTTTCTAAGTAAATTAAACCCATTAATCATCATAATTAGGAACGCTCTGTGTCAGTGATATGGTAACAGAGCTAGTCATTATACTCTGCTATAAGGAAGCTAAAGAATGATACTACAGCCACTACATGGTGCTGCTGTCACTGTCTGGCTGTGGAGGAGGATGTTAATGCCCAAGGCTTAAGAAAGACACCGACTTCAAAGAGATGTGAGGGCAGCAAGACACACCATCTCTCCCACACTGGATTTAAAGCCCCTAGGATGCTGAGAAACAACAGAAAAGAACTAATTCATCCTTAGTGTGATTCTGCCTGAGTCAGTTCAAGCATTGCAGAAATTACTGTGGCCCACGAGGTTTCCATCTTGATTTATACCTAGATATTTTTTTTTTCACCTAACACACTTGTTATTTGAAATCAGTTAGTAAAATATTTCACTAATTTCATTTTCATTCCCACTCACTAGTCGCACCAGGTTGCTTAGTTACAATTGTCATTTGGAATTATTTTTGCTCCATGACTCGACAAACGGTGAGTTCCTTGATTGATTCTGATGTTGATGCTGACAGAAATTGAATATAAAATTTCATTTCCTTCTGCCTAGAATGATTGGATGGTATGAGTGTTACAGAAAGTGAACACAAAGGAATCAATCTGGACACCTTCCTCATAAAGACAGTATGTTCCTCCCAGTGATGTCAGTGAGACAACTCGCCTGGGGTGTGAGAAAGGCTGAAACAAACTGATGCAAAGAGATGACTATTTGTCCTTTTATTCTGTGATGTGCATGTTCCTGAGGAGACCATGTGCTTGAGAAGATACCACTGTCCTGTAGCAATTGTCCTTACCTGTCACACTCCCACAACATGCTCTGAGGAGAGGTGCCCAAACTGTCCACAAATATGGGATAGAGCAGACCCTCAGAGAACACTGTGTCTCACTGACTCACCCCAAAGCAACCACCCTCAACTTCGTGCTTCCTCATCCCCCGTTCTTTAGCCCCCCTTCTCTAACACATGCTCCATCCATTCTCTTCACATCACATCTTCTTCCGACACGTAAATTTGCCACCCTCCCACACCAGCTCCCTCTAAACCAGCCAGTTTAGTCAACAACAGCGTTTGGCTCTTCTAACTCAAGCATTTCTTATGTTGTGAGCTCCATCTAGTGATGTAACCACAGCCTTATCTCCAGCCAATCTTGCCACTGCGTGCCAGGTACAGTGTGCTGGACACCAGGGATCCGGGATTGAACGGCACTGGGATAAAAAGCCTTTCTGCCTGCTGGAATATCTCTGCACAGAACACTGTTCCCACAGGGACTGGGCGGGATCCTGGCATTGCAGAATGGAACTTCTGGATGTGGTTGAACCACAGTGACTGCACAGCCTGAGGGAAACTGTTGTTTCGAATCATCTCATGTAGCAGCAGAGCACTTGGGCTTCCTTCGCTGCCAGCACAAAGCCTTCCATCAGCACTCGTTCCAACGGAGCATCAGAGGCCAATCAAAGGATGGCAGAGAAGAATAAAGCAGTTTTCCACCTGCATATCGGGCTGCCTTTGTAACTGCACATAACAGTGATGTTACAGCTTTGAGAGGACAATTCCAGTGGGACCAGGATTTGGTGGAAGTGCTCCCACTGCTGTACTATATTGCGTTCTGGCTCTTGCCCACTTGCCCCCACACACCACTAACAAGCTGGCATTGAGGCTGACACACTTTTGGATTCACAGGCAAAGCTCTGAGGATCAAGGAGGATCAGGTTCCCAGGAGGGGATGAAATACAGCTCCTTGGAATGAGACAGAACTTCCCTGCAGGCCTGCAAATCACCACAGAGCCTCCTTTCCTCAAGGGCCCTCTCCACTGAATGCTCAGCCTGTGGTTTCCACTGAGCTATCCTGTCCTCCCTGAGTACCCCTCCTCTCTTTCTGGCCGGGTCCCAGTCCAGCAGAGGACTCAGTTCTGAGCACAGACTTCAGTGAGATCTGACTCAGGCCCTTTTAAAATGTCCACTGTACCATAACAATGCAGATACAAAGAGAAATTCACATTAGGTGTCCTCCAGCTGCCCTCCCCCAGTCTTTCCCTCTTTGGGAGACTGGCAAATTTGGCTTCCTGTAGGCATTTTACTGGACCATCAGCATGGAATAAGGGGTACAAATCAGATTATTCACTGCAAGATGAAATCACAGAAGTTCCACGATAAATTGGAGTGCAATGTCATTTACCTGCTTTAGCTCATTCCCATTTGGGAGCAACAACTTCACAGTCAAATCTGTTGTTTAGTATTTAAAATGTTCTGCCTCCCCATTCCTTCTATTGAGATAGATCACACTACTCTGAGACAAAGTGTTCAATAGATTCTCAGACTGCAGAAGAATAATATAAACCCAAACCAGATAGTTCTTTAATTTCCAGAGATAATAATTTACCAAGATATTCTCAGGCAGAAGAAATATATCTCTATATATCTATCTCCGGTGTTTAGGATTTCATCCCTCATTTTTGTAAAATTCATGAAAGATTTATGAGTTATTCAGCTACTCTGAGTTCCTGGGATATTGTTAATAAACTTTCCCCTTATTTCTATTGTTACATCTCATCAGCCCTCAGCCATTTCAGGCTTTTGAAGCAGACGGATTCTTTTTTGTTGAAGTATTTTAATATCTGCTTCATGAAGATGAACATCAAGTTTTTCTATTCCATCATATTCATCATTTTCCACTCTCCTGTCATAACTTAGAAGCCAGGCAGACGACGCATTAATCCCTTGTTAAGACAGGAGTGGAGTTGGATGAAGGGAACCTCTGAAACCAGACAATGAATCTCTACAAGTGCTCCAGCCCTTAAAGAACTCAGCAAAGGTAGCTTTTCCTGAAAGTAAATTCAGGACTATTATCGCCACAGATGACTTACTGATGCACTGCCAGCATGCAGTTCTGCCAAATAAAAGTCTTCACAGGCTTTTGAGGACCCATCCAAGTGTAAGTCTTGTGCAGCAAAAAGAATGCTGAATTTGACTATTGACTACACTGCAAGACAAGATTCTCCTCCTAGAACTGCTTCCACACCCTCCTTTCCCCCTTTCACCACTCATTCTCAATTCCTAAGCAATTCATACCACTAATGTCAAGTCAGTGACTGTGGGTAAGACACAAACTCCATCCTTGGCCCAGCAGAGGTTTCTCTCCTCTGCAGGTTCTCAGAACTGAGATGCAGTGCTTGGTCTAAGTCCCACTCACTTCCCAAAGGAGGGCTGGCATGAGAAGGATGCAGCTGCCTGCACTCACCGCAACACAGGCTCCAGATCAGCCCACAGTGTTTAAGATGTTTTCAAAAGAAAACACACAACAAATCAGAGGAGCTCTTATCATGGTTTCTCAAGAGGCTAAAACAAAGTTAACCCTGTCAAATACACTCTGCTACCCATGACCTAGATTTTCCAGTTTAAGCTTCCAGCTTTCCATGCCGTATCTTCAATGTACCCTCCAGGCCATGATCTGAAGAAACTAAGTGTTGTCCAGGATGCAGAGCACAGCTGCTCAGCCTCAGTAATAGAGACAGAGAGACAATCTCCTTGTCAGAACTAATATAGAGGTATGTGCAGCTTCTCCAGAGCCTTCAGTCTGAGAAGATTCTCCAGAGCACAGAGTGGATGAGCCCTTTAGATTTTAATCCTTCTGCTTTTAATCTCTTTTTCTTCAGTCTTATCATGCATTGCAGCATTTCCAGTGATTAAGCCCAAAACAGAAGGAGGTAAAATTCCCCTGCAGACAAGAGCAGAACAAAAGTAAGGAAGTTCTGATTCAGCTTCTTGCCAGAAAGTCCTTCCTAGAACCAGGCTGGGGAGATCGCCAAGGAAAACACCCAGACTGCCACCTTAATTACTGACAGAAGCTTTCATCCCAACAGTGTCTATGTACCTCAGAGTCTTAACACACATCATGACAGTGCTCTGGCAAGATGAGAAAGAGTATTCCTCTTTTATAGATGAGACCAGGAAAGGGAAATAATCTGCTCCACTATCAGCCACAAAACCTGTTGCTGAGCAAAGAATTTAGCATGATTTGCAAGCTGCAGACTAATGACTTAACCACTACTGCTTCTATAATTTACCTCATGAACCTCAGGATGCAGCAAATCTTCTCCCTCAGTAACACTTTGCTCCCCTTCCCAGGTCAGATCACTGCAGATTTGCACTGAGTTTTGCTGTTTGAGGCTTTAAGTGCTGAGAATCCTCTCCCACAACATATCAGTGTCATTTTTACTGGTAGTGGCATCATTCAGAGCATCAGCCAAGCAGAACACACTTGATCTCACAGCCTGGTAATTCCTGTCTCCTCTGCACCCAGGGGAGGCAGTCTGGGCCATCCACAGGTGTGTTGAAGCACCGTGAGGCAGCACAGCTGGATGTCAGAGCATGCAGGCACAGCACAGTCTGCTCACGCATCTTCCTGCCTGGTGTTCGTGTGACCCTGGCAGAGCAGGGGTTCCTGCAGGCAGGGGGACTCCAACCAGAACACATCCTGGGGATTAAGGAGCCAGCTTTCCACACACTCGTCAGAAATCATGAGAATTGAGAATGCTTGGGATTTCACTTTCTTTTTACTCAGAGAGCATTCTGTTCTTAATTACAGTTGGCAGCCACAGTGGCCACCTCGTTTGGCTTTGTCAGGGTTGAATTCAGTTACATTCAGAAGGGGAAACAACATACCTTCCTTAAATCAAATCACCTTGGACACCTGTCCAAAGCTACTCTGGACAGCTGCTTCTTTTGTGAGGAATTCCAAGGAATAGGAACAGCGTAGCAGCAAACGCCTTTGGGCTTGGAGATTCCCCAGTGCATTTTGGCAAAGAATGATCTTTTATCGCTCTCCTTATCACTAAGCCCATCTTAAAACAACCAAAAAAAGTAAAGGACCATCAAATAGTTTCACTTTCTGGTTCTTTTCTCTGTGACACCCCAAATCCTCTGTGTGGCCCCAAGCAGGCTGCTCCAGCCCACTGCTCCTGAGTTTCCAGGCTGGTTCAGTGGGATGTGCAGCGAAGCTGAGAGGCTGCAGACAAGACTTTATCCTCTGCTGGAGAGAATCAGAATGAGTCAAGCCATGTATTACAAGTGCATTTATACTGGCATTTAAGAGAGATTCTCCTAGATGTTTTAAGAGCTGCAAGAAATGAATTTTACATCTCTTGCCAGGCGTAACATAATCACACCCTAGAAATATCGTTCTACAGTGTTATCTATTCCTCCCAGGTAGGCAACACACAGAGAAAGAAATACAACTGTGCATGAGACAGAAATCAAATTTTGGAGCCCTCAGCTGCTTTTCTCCATGGCACCATGGTCCTTCCTTTCCAGCATTTAAACACAGTCATAGCACAGGTTTTCTCTCCCTGAGTTCAGGATTTTACTGAGCACCTGTGCAAAAATTTAACTAAAGCTGAATCTTGACAAAGATCACCCCTTTGTATCGCAAAAAGGTATGTCCCATGTTGTTTCATTCTGCATGTTATTCTCTTCTTTCATGATTATGTACAGCAGAGCTTTGTGAAGCCTGTCCCTGCCCATTGCCCAGCAGCATGGTGGATACATTTAGCATGTGATCCCTGAAACAATCACTATCACACAAGGTCTCGGTGCATCCAACCCAGCTGTAATTTTAAAACTTGCAAAGAGAGAAGACAACCTGGGAATTTTTGTTAAAGCAGTCTGGAAACTGTAGAAAATCTAGGACCTTCTTTCTAAGGAGACTGTAGCAAAAAGATGCTCCTTACAGCTCTTGGTAGCAATAGGATCCAGCTAATACCGAAAAAAAAAGGCACTGAAATTTTAGGGATTCTTTAAGAAAACCTGAGGATAACATAACTTAGAGGAGATAACTAGGATTTGGCCTGTCTGTCTCCTAAAATATTTAGATTTGCAAATTAGGATTCCTAGATTATAGAGGCAGCTCTATAGAGGCAATCTTGGCAGCTCCAGGACCTGTGGAGTTCATTTCAGGGGCATTTGAGGTCTGACGTATTCATCTGACTCTTATCCCTATGGTTGTCTGCCTGTCAAAAGGGGAACTTTTAATCATTCACTTCGAAAACTTACCATCACAACTAAAGCCTTGATACACTGAGATGGACAGAAAAGAACTTGCAGAAAATCTTTAGAGAGAAAACACAGAACGAATTTAGTGTCACTGTCTATCCTGCATCTCCTTTTATTCCCCTTCCCAACAGCCCTGGGAGCTGCTGGGATTTGAAGCACTCGGCTTACTTCAGTGTAGATTGGAGGAGGGGAGGGCATGTGAACCACACAGCAAGGACAGGGAAGCTGACAAGGAAAGCGAGAGGGATGCAGGTGTTCTGAGTACACAATGTTTATGGATGACTTATTCAGTAATACACCATCAATTACACTGATGCTGCCTCAGCTGGATGAACTCTTGGCAGACAGGAGGCAGCTGGGGAGATGGATCTGCTTTTCTGTCAGTCGTGATCAAGACCAGCATTCCCCACTCCTCCAGACAGGTACATGAGTGCTCTGTTGTGCACAGGAGTCACTGAGAGCATCATACATTTCTGCAGGAGGCCACCAGCCATCTGCTGCTTTCCCTCCTGACCTGGTAGGGGACCAGCACTACTGCTTCACCCTCTGTGCCACGATACTGCTGCTGCTCTGGCACAAATGCTATGCTCGTTGGGCATCACTCCAGACCACTCCTGAGCTCAGAGGAGGATGGGGACTAAGGTCTTCCAAGTGTTTTCAACAGCTTCCTAGAAAGCACTGCACTGCGAGTGGAGCAGCCTGCCTGCAGCCTGCAGAGTGCTCTGAGACCCTGGAGTGAAGGGTTCCCACGGGGCACGGGCTTATCAAAGCACAGCACCAAACACAGGATGAATCCTCACACACCAGTGCCACAGCCCCTACAAGTTCTACCTGCACAGTACAAGAAGCAAAAGATGATGGCTCTTTGTTTTCTCTTTGGGCCTCATAGCTGGTCAGTGTCATCACTCGGTGGCTGTTTGTGAAGGGAGTTTTTGTGCTTGTGAGTTTCTGCTCCTGCCTCTGAGTCTACAATAATCCCATAATTGTGATGCCAAGCAGTGGCTGAGGACCATTTTATCACAGTCTGTATAATGTGTAAATACCATTAAGTTAGACGGATTTTCTCATTAATTCTCCGTCCCAGTGACAAGCCAGGAATTAACACAATTGATTTTCCAGTCCCTGCTCATTATCAATCATCCAGGAACTTAGTCACATCTCATCTGTCCCACCTGGGTCCCAGCATATATTTGTAGACTTCAACATATATTAAAGTAATAAAAAGCAACCATCATAATGACCTCTGTACTCAAAACCCCAACAAGAACAAACCGTGTACGCTCCTACTCCTTTGGTGGCAAACTTCCCACTCTGTACCAGTGTCCTACAGAGAACCAGCAGTGGCCAGGTTAAGGAACAATTCACTCTACACCACCTGTTGTGCTGATATTTTCTGTCTTGTAAACAAAATAAAAGCACTTTTCTGTGTTGCTCTTTAAAAACTTAAGGAAAACAATGATTCATAGGGTGTTTCCTTCCTGGAGGAAGCAAGTTCAGGCACCTGAAGTGCAGTTAGTCCCACAAGCTCTCTGCCCCATCCTAGAAGGCCTATAAATAAAGGGCTTGTAGTCTTTTAAATCAGCACTCTTTGGCTTATCTGGATCCAGAAAATACTCAAGACAGGCTCAGAAATGGAATTATCACTACATAATAATAACCCTTATGGAAGCTGTTTAAGGGTAATTCCAATCTTTTTTATTAGGTGACTTTCGAAACTTCCAGTACAGGGAGGTGGTGCAGGTTTGGAATATTAAGCAATAAGAGGTTAGAAGGATATTTTAGTCTGGGAGGTGTTTCTCCAGATAATTGGATTCCTAATCCCTGAAAGGTCATGCTCTCAGTTTGCTCTGCTGGGACAGAAGGTGCCCAATTAGACTCTTACCACCTGATCCAGTGCAGGCTTTGGTATTGCCTGCAAGAGACAGTTTGCAAACCATCACAGCAGGGGAAAAAATAAAGATGCTCTAGATATAAGGAAGTCAGGCTTTGATAGATCAGCTTTTGCCTCGTGCTTCCCACTGGACAAGAGAGTGGGATACACCTTTCTCCCAGATACTGTAAAACAACAGCTCACAACACCCACAAACACAAAATGACCATTCTCCAAAGGGATTGTGTGCAAGAGCTGCTCTAGTCTAAACAGAGCCAGATACTGGCAGCCCACCTGGTCTGGGCACTGCTGCTCTGTGGTGTCAGCTTATTCCCAAGGTTATGGCAGTGAAAGGCAATGGCATTAGCAGAAAAGCATGAGGGAAGGGGAGGTGTTCTGTTCTTTATAGAGGAACCATATTAAGTCACACAATAATCTCTCAAGGACTGTGAAGTGCTTGACTGCAGCACAGAGGAGCTTGTAAATACAGTGGAACCAAGCTCTTGTAAAACATCTTCACAAATGTGGAACAAAACACAGAGAGCAAGTCAAACACACTATTCCCATCTCTGCAGGACATTAACAGGAACCATCAATGGGCTTAAATCTGGGCCTAAACAAACAAAAAATGAGGACCCAAAAGCTGCAATGGTGTGTAAGCATCACCTCATAGAAGTTCATGATGTTCATAGTCCAGATTATGCCTGCTGTGTTCTTGGTAGTAGTAGAGCTATCAACAACCACTGAATGTCTCATGCAAGGACTCTACCAAGAAATGAGGAATGAGACACTAGACAGAAACAGGTGCCGAGAGAGGAGTAAAGATCACAGACAATCAGACCAAATGATGTCACCTTCCGAGGACCTAAAGTGGTTTTGGCAGCACATGGAGAACTGCAAAACGAAAATTCAACCCTTGCAGTTTCTGGAGATAAATCAAACCCGCTGGTTTGTTAATATGGGTAAGGGTTACCGTACCCAGACCACTTGCAAGTTGTTAACTACACCTTTTGAGCAGCCAGGGATCTTGCCTGCATCCTCTCACATACCAGTGCTGCCTCAGGGACATTTACTGGGTTTTTTCCCTGCACTGCAGATCACAAAGGTGTGCCCTCCATTAGGTAAAAAGAATTTATATTAAGTGTGTTAACAGCTTGCATGAAAAAATTATGGAGAGTTTTTAAGGTTACACTGAAACTAAAACAAAACAAAAAACTCTGTCAGAAACCAAGACTTTCTCCTTCATCACTGGCTGAGCTCATTTCCCCCTGCAGCCTGGTAAATACATTCATTCGTGTGTAACAAGTTTTATGGCAGAATTCAGACTTGAACAGATTTTTACAGCCCAGCCTTGAACTCTAGCAAGCACAGAATCCCAATTGGTGAGGCAATAAGACAAACTGCAGCACCAGCCCCAAAGCCCTGTTCCAGGACAAAGCACAGGGACACTGGAGAGGCAGAGAGGTGACCGGGATCAGGGCTGAGCTCAGTGGATTGCTGCCAGCCAGCTCTCTCTGACCCATCCCAGCCAGTGCTTGGCACCTCTGCCAGGTCCCCTCAGCCCTATTCCATTCCCAGTCTTGGTTCTCCACACACAGCTCCCTTCAGACCTGTCTTGTAACCACATAAAAATGCTGTTCTGTCCATCCAGGGCAGAATGCTGAGCACTGACTGAAATGATACTCATGGGCCAGGCACCAAGCCAGGGCACTCTCTTCACTGTCACTCACTTGGCAAGGACTGGAACAATTTATAGCAAAATTAAGGGTAAGGACTTGATAATGAAACTATTTAATTTCCACCTCCGATTCAGCTGCCACCTGTAAAACTGCAGCCAGGAATGGGCTCTGGAAATGCATTGCGTGACCCCCAGACTTTCACCAGGCACTGCCCTCACCTTTATGCCTTTGCTTCTGCGCCCTCCCACATCAGCTTTGTTACTGTACAGTCTCCTCCTGATTCACTGCCACAAGGACACAGCAGCAGCAGTTGGCATCCCTTACAGACAGGTATCCCATGCACAGCTCGAAGCTCCCAGCACTCACGTGTCCTTTCCTGTCCTAGCGGGCTGTCACCCAGGAAAAGGGAAGCAGTGCCTGCTGGAACGACGGAACACCGTGTTCTCTTTGCACAGCTGTCTCACATCAAGGACAAAAAATTGGGGCATAGGCTTGTTTGGCCACTGACATTTTACAAATGCCTGTGCTGGTTTTGTGAACAGTCCTCCTCACAGGAGCCAGGCTCTGACATTCACAACTGGACTGGCACCATGTAATAGTGGCCCTTTCCATCAATGTCAGCCCAGCCCCAAGGTGCTTTATTTCAGACAAACCGCTTAAAGCTACACAAGTTCCAAATGCAACATTTCTATATGCACCCCCCATGGCTTGACAATCTGGGTCATTTCGACTCTTAAAGCTCTTGTTCTGTACAGGACAATTGAACAGTCTGTTTCCACTATTCCCACAGTAGCACAGACATTCCTACAGCACTGCCTCCCTGGACTCAAACTATTCCCTGTGCTTCCCTATACATAGACAGGGATTCGCAGAATTTCAGTTTTCCCCAAAAACTGTCAGTAGGAGAATGGTGACTAGGATGGTCAGGTTTTGAGTGTAAGAGAAAGAATCTACATTAAATTCCATTTTCCCTGGAAAGTACAAAGCCTTACTTCAGTAAATGCTGAAAACATTTCTTCCCTTTAACTTTTCCAAGAAGATGCTTTTTATACCAGTCAGAATGCAACACACATTCTCTCCCACACACATAAAACATGGATCTCTAGAAAACAACAATTTTTTTCTCCTGTGGGTTAGCTTGCTAGAGAGACTGGTATTTGTCTTTTTATGTCTCAGTCCTCAGGAGACATTCAGGGCTCCTAAATTACTTGGATTTGTTTCTTCACCATCTGGAGATGAGTTAACTCTCGGTGGGAATGTGCACCACTCTCAGGTATGTGCCTGCACTGAACCCTTCCTGGCCCAGCAGTCCCCTGTCCACAGGTTATCTCACATTTGTGATCTACTGAGGCTGCAGAAAGGGACAAAGGAATGTAGGATTTGGCTGTTTCTGGCTATGAACATTGTTCAAAACTGGAGATTCCTGTACACAGACACAGGGAACTGACCAATTTCCTGCTTAAGGGTTTCACTGGACAGCAGAAGACAAGGAGCAGGACAGCAGACAAATACACAGAACTTGTAATCTCATACACTGGGGTAAGTCACCTCCCTTCTCCAAATCCCAGGCTCCTCAGTCATAGGAGTCACACCATCAGCTTTGTGAAAATGCTGAATATCTCGGGATGAAGCAGCACTATTTAACAATGCTAAAATACCCTACATGTAAAAGAGATCCTTTTTTCCGTGGAACACTTGAATTTCTGTGTATCCATATCTTATGCAGGGATACTGACAGAACCACTCCTAAACCAGGAGTGGTTTAGGTTCAGCTTCCCTAGCTCATCCTTTCTCCTGCCTTTGAACAAGTTAAAATCGTGGGATCCCTGAAAACTGGGTAACTTGGGATATGGATTTTAGAAGACAGGCTGTCACTGATGGAAGGAGGACAGAGGCAGGGAAGCTGTGTGTGCCACGCTGACCCACTGCTGCTCACGGAACAGCAGGTGATTCCTGCCTTGTGAGCTATTGGGGAAGAAAGAAAAGCCCTCTGACATAAAGTAGCCAGGTGTTCAGCTTCTGAAGTTCTTTAAAACATATCTGTCCTCTCCAACTCCCTTCTTGGTCTTTGTCCTTAATTCTCCTCTCTCCATACATGTGCAAATGTTGTTCCATTTTTCTGGAAAGCTCAGCTACAAAGGTTTGCAGAAGCAGAGGTGCTGCAGGGGATTCACTGAGAAAGGAGCTTTAGGGAAAGCCTACAGCACACCACTGGGGAGGGAGCCTTGTGTTTCTGGGTGGCTAATTAAATTCTACTTAAGAACTAATTTAAGGAAGAAAGACCAGATGAAGAATGGTATGGCACAGCACCAAGTGTACTCTTAAGGCATTACTGAGCTCTAGAACACACACACAAAAAAGCACATGAATCTCTAGCGTGTTATTCCCAACCTCTCCTTTATTTATATTGACTAGAGCTCAGGTTTATACAGTAGCAGAGCTATCCCCCACAGGTTAAAATATGACTCAACTGTGGCATACAGTGGCCTTATGCCATGCAGAAAGTAATTTATACTCTATCTGAAGTCATTTCATCAACCCTTGGGACAATGGCTAATGAGGCTGGGAAGATGGTTTATTAGACCCTCTCTCCATTAGGTCAAAGTCTGAGAAACTGCTTATTTCCCATGGCACAATGATTTGTGTAGATTGTGTCTGCAGATGTATTTGCAAACACTGCATGAGATGTAAATTGCCTGAATTTGCCTTTTATATCAAACAGGCATTTTGTTTACTCCCTTATCACTGTAAGTCAGCTGACTTGGGGTGCAGGTTTTGTTTTTTTGGATTACTGGAATACCTAAAAACATGCACCATATTTATTCTTTGTGCTAAATCAGTGACAAGGCACACAAACCAAACCACTCCCTAAAAGAACTTAATGTTCTATGCATCCTAAAGAATATTAGGCTTTATTAAAATTGCTGGGCTATTCTGCATTTCCCAGTTAACAGGCTGGCCATGGATCTAGCACTGGAACAAAGACCAGGTGCCAGGATCTTCCACCTCAATTAGTACCTAAAATCACTGCCAGACCAGCAGAGCTGCTCAGCGCCAGTCTAGCCTAGGACAAGACAGCTGAGAGGGGCCACTCAAGAGTCACACTGGATGCAGACCTCAACCTCTCCTGTTGCTGAGCTCTCAAAACTTTCAAGCTCTTGGGCAGCATCTCAGATCCAGTGTTTTAGTGAGGTTCTCCCTGCTTTCCTTGCTCCCTGACAAACTGCCTGTGACACATCTCTCAGTCAGCACGTTCATCTTGATCCATTATTGACAGAGCCATCTGATTAATGAGCAGATTCTCCTCATTGCTGTTTCATGAGAAAGCAGCACCACGGATTTTTAATTCTTCAAATCACTCAGGCCCTGGCAGGTTGATGAGAAGTCAGCAGAGAACAGTCAGGAGTTATAACTTTGTTTGGATTTGTTCTGGTTTTTAAAAAACATTTGGGTCTTTGTGTGCAGAGGTTGTGAACTGTGGTGTGTGACCTCTCTCAGGATGGTGCATGCATGAAACCTGGCACAGACGCCCAAACACACGTTTCTTTCCCAGTGAATGGGTACACTTGGCTGATAAAACCCACTGTGCCTGCAGATTAGTGAGATGATGAAGCCAGTCACGGTCTCTCAGCTGACCCTAAAGGAATGCTCAACTATGTCCTTCAAGTTATCTGCCATTCAGAAAAATCCATGTGGCCACTGAAACACAGGGATTAGAACATGGACTTTCCTGCAATCTAATTGTATAACAAGGATAAGCATTGACAGTATTGAGGGTTATCATCATCATAAGGTGTAAAAAAACTTGACAAACATGTTCATTTTGGGTCCTACTCTGGGTTGCACAGAAGCACGAAGACCTTATTTCAGACAGTAAAACAAATCCTGTCCAGCCCTAGGCCTGCGCCTTTAGACATACAGCTGCAATAAGCTGGCCCTGCTGAGCTTTATTGAATCTTACATGGTTTAGGCAGTGCTGGGAGCTATAGATTTTATCTTGGCTACATATTTAACTCCCCCTTAAAATGAAAAATAGCTTTAAGAAGCCAGAGCAGCGTTTCATTCCTTAAACATGTAATTCAGCAGGCTCAAACTCTAAGTATAAAGTGACTGAAGGCGATTCAGATAACCCACCTGTGACCTAAAAGACAAAGCAGGATGTGAGGGGAAAGGCCTAGTTATGAAGGTACCAGACTGTACTCTCCTCCAAGGAGCATGACCTTGATTAAGCAGCAGTGACTCAGCCTACTCACCCAAGTAATGGGGAGAATATAACCCAAGCTCCTAAAAACACTACAAAAATATTAAGATTTTCCACTGGGGATCCAAGATGTGTTAAAAGCACTTGCCTGAACAGAAGTACATTTCAGAGTATGCAGAGTGTACTGCCCCTCCTGCACAGCTCACCCACACTCTTTTGAAAGCTCAACCCTCAGCATCTGACCAGAATGAGCTTATTAAGCCATCAGCAAAAGCTTTAAGAGCTGACTGGCTTTCCTCAAATGCCCCTTTCTGCCTGTACCTGCCTGGGCCAGGAGCATCTGTCCAGCCATAATCTGCACATTAGAAATTCATCTGCAGCCATTTATTGTCCAAGTTTCCTTACACCAGAGGAGATCCAATGAGGTGCGACCAAATACTACAAAATCTTGCAAACACAGCTAACCTGCTACTGCAGGGATATGGTGCTGCAGCAGCACTGGAAGAGCACTGCTGCCATCTGTGGGCACTCGGAATTGCAGCCTCCTTCCCTGGGAGGATCCTGGAGTAAAGCCCCTGTGTCCTGTAATTATCTCCAAATGCAAATGTGTAGCACATTGATATGAATATACTGGAACTATTCTGAAGTCTGCCATTAGTTTGCTACTGAAGTGTTTACCTGGTAATAGGGAAGGATAGGACTATGTGATTTATAAAAGGACTCTTACATAAAAAAGTATGATTTTTCATACTATAAACATGGTGGATGAAGACCCTCTTCCATTCGTGAAGATACTTCAATCCATGTGCAAAAATACAACTTGACTAATACAAAATAATCAAACAGCATAATTAACAGAATAACATTCAGACATTTTATTGGGTCAGAAGAAGGACCAGGAGGTGCTTCAGGACACATTCACAGATGGGCTATAGATCTGTTCATCTACCAGTGCAGACTCATCACACTGCAATACAGCTCACCAAGAGACCTGGAAGAAGTTTTAAGTTTATATTCGAGGAAAGTACAGGGGACAGGGAGAAGAGGGGCAGGGAAAGAGACCCAGCATCTTCATCACAAAGCAAACCAATAAATGAATCTCTCTTACTACTGATTATATGTGAAGATTATTTTGGTCTAATTATTTTGGTTAAGTCATCCTTCAGGTTATTTCATATCTAAAAAGTTTTCTAGTACTAACAAGCTTTTTGGAAAGCACACAGAGAAGAAGCACTTTTTACTTTCAAAGCTCTCTATGACAATGATGTCAGCTGAGCATCCCTGTGAGGTAGGCAAAAATCAGCTGTTTTCTGAGACACAGAGAAGTTACATGGTGAAGAACACATCAGTTGTTACTAATATTCTTAAGAACCTGGAATGATACTGTTTTTCACAGACAGAGAATTGGGGGGAACCAGCATCTGCTAGTAAGGAAGTACCAAATTTTCATCTCATTTTTACTATTACAATACAGACATTGTACCAGGAAATGGTATCCAAGATACCACTGGAGTCACATACTCTCCTCCACCAATGATCATATCCCAGATCCTTCCACCATTACAATTATGTTTATCAAAGATATGAGCCAAGTATTAAGTTTCTTTAAGGAATTTAGGTTAAGTACCCTAATTTTTGTAAAAGGAGTAGGAAGAAAAGGTAACTAAAAATAACTCTTAAACTGATAGCTATTCAAAACCAAGCTATCATAAAATAAAGCACACAACTGCTATAGGATGAACCTAATAAACCTACATATCCCCATTGCAAGGTTAACAGATTCTCCAGCTCAGCCCTTATCCCTAGAAAAGCTTTTGGTTTGCAGAAAAGTGAAGTGGGCATTGGAGCCAGGCTCTTCTTCATTACGTAGGTCCACAAAGAAGCAACAGGAGAAACTCTGTTGTATTGAAACCCTGTCTGTATTGAAAAGTTTCCAAAACCTTCTGAATATCTCCCTCCAACTATCTGAGATGAGTTTTTATATTTTCTGCTCGTTTCTAATCTAAAGCAGTTGCTGAAGTCCATCTCTTGTCTTGTGCCCAGTCAGATTAGAGATCATTTGCCCAATTTTAGTAACAGATGAAACTGTGGCTCATTAAATAGGCCTGCAAAGAATCCTTCCCATTGAGTTCAGCTCAGCTGTAACAGCTGGGTAACACGAGGCCACAAACCCAGTCACTAAAGAGCTGGATATGTCACCTGGTACCATCAACTCAGCTTTGCTACTGAAGTACAACCCACTAAACAGGCCAGATCAACACCCCAAGGACACGGCTTAGCCAGGAGACATGTACGGTACCACCAGGTAAGGTTATTGCTAGTTTATTGCTTGTGTGTAAAAGCCCTTCCAACAGTGGCTAGCACTTGTTCCGAAGCCAGGCTGTGCTCCAGGCACCAGCAGCTCCAGTCCAACGCCTGTTCCTGAGCTTTCCACAGCTCCTGCACACTAACTTTTCACCAAACCCCTGCACACAGGAGCCAAGTAGTTTTTCAACATAGAGGAGAATTCAGTTGCCACTGAGTAACACAGTATGGATCAAATCCACCCTTGCATTGGAAGGCACACTTTATCCCCGTTGTGTTTGGCAAGTTTTTCACAGAGCTACATAACTGCTGCAACATTCAGTTCTGCAAAGGGCCACATGAACAGCAAGTGGCAAGAGCTGCAGGAGAAAATAAAGCAACACTGCAAGAGGGGAAAGAGGTGGGGAACATCCTTTCAGAGCTCACTTAATTGTGATTCAGTGAAACAAATTCTGGACTCCGTTAGGAAAAATCATGTTAATGAAATTGGTTTCTTCCTCTTTCCAGTCCTAGTTTTTATGCAGAGCCAATGCAATGATCCAGATTTGGCTTTTCTAATCCTCTATTTCTTCTTCACTAAACTGGGCTTCTTATAATAAGACATTTAACTATAGTGCTCTGGGCCTCTAAATAAACAGAGAAAAACAAATTAAAAAACCCACTTTTTTTAAACCAAGAATTTGTTCTTCCTCTCACGTATCCATTAATCCACAGCCATTCAGAGAAATCTGGCACTGTCAGCTTCCTCTTAACTCCAAAACTGTCATCTCTAAGCAATGGCTAAAATGGAAACCATTTGTTTTTCTGCCCATAGAGGGCTTTCCAGTTGCATGGTTTGCATTTACAGCTTCAGCTTTCATAGCAGAATACAGACTTAATGGTTTTGGCTTAAAATTTGGGCTAATCATGCTCCATTTCCACATTGCACAGATATTTTTAACTTTGAAATTTCTAGACTATAAGGAACAAGCAGAAACAACAGTTAATGAATCGGCATCTAGTGCATTTCAGAGGGCTTGTAAATAAAAGCTCAAAATTTGACTAGCAAAAATTAAACAAAAATTAAAACAGACAACAGATGAACTATGTTCACAAGAAAGTGAAGTAATAGCACCTATGTTGTTGTGATGCTAAACATTGGGCAGTGTTTTCTGTTTACCACACAGCAGCCACTGGATTCCCTGACCATGGCAAGAAAAGAAGTGACAAGAGCGATCATTGTGCTTATGAAGTGAACAGAGAGCTTGAGTTGAGGCTCCAGCTTTCATTGAGCTGACAGTGAAAAAATTCAGTGGCAGAAGGATGAGGTTCTTTAAACATTTCCTTCATCTCATGTCACCTTGCTCCCCTGAAGCAAAGCCACACAGGTCATCCCTTTTGAAGAACTGACACATCACTTTTTCAGTCTCTTGTACAAGCTAACCAAGACCAGAAATGACTGAATTCACAATCAACAGCACAAGATGGTCTCTCCGTTCTCCCCACCGTCCAAAATGGGTCATTCACTCCCCAAATCCACTGCTAATTGGCATGAATACTGAACTGTGAGGCCTGGCTTTGCAGCTCATGTCACAGCTTGGGCAGGGCACCAGCTGGTGCCAGCATGATGCCAAACACATAGAAAAGCCCCAGGAGGAGGTTGAGCTTGGCTGTCCGCTGAGGGATTTTGTTGAAGCTCCGGCTCCGGAACTGTCTCTCCAGTGAGAATGCCATGGGGATGGTGAGCAGTGGTAGTGCCATGCTGATGGTGTAGCGTGTGGCCAGCACACAGAAAATCAGGTAGGGCAGGAAGAGCAGCACGGCGTAGAGGATGTAGGAGAAGGTGGGGCCGATGAGAATGGCCAGGGTGACGATGCCCGCCTGCCGGTCCGATTCCATGTCCCGCGTGTTGTTGCTGTGCAGGATGGCCTCGGTGCTGAGGGCCAGGGGCACAGCGTAGAGCAGGGGGGACACCGACAGGTAGCCCACCTGCACCGCGTGGGCAAACATGACGGCCAGCGGCCCGAAGGTGATCAGGATCACCACATCCCCCAGCGCTACGTACTTAAATCCAATCCCTGTGGCAAGACACAAGAGTAAAATGAAGCATCACCAACCAACTCAAATGGCAGGAGGCAATGGGGAACATAACAGAGAGGCCCCTTCCCACAGGAATATTGCACAACAGCCAATGCACATGCAGCTATGGATAACAAACATATCATCCCTGCTTGACAAAGATAATAAAGGAAATGCAGCTTCTGGATTTCTCCGAACAATATGAGAGAAACCAAGGTCAGGCTCTAACACCCATCCTCACATCTAGAAGTACCTATTTCTGCAGAAACACGTAGAAGTAAGGTACTCTTCAGTGTGATCATGAATACTAGAACCTGACCCTGAAGAAAGAGATAAATTGCAAAACTGACAAGATTCTTTCAGGAAAACTAACATAATTGAACGTCCGACACTGAGTTGTTTTTCCTTCTCCTAGGAATGAAGTTTGTATCTATCCAACACTACAAATACCCTCCTCTCATTAAGGACGATCACAAACTCTTCAGCAATTGCAATGAAGCTCCGAGTAGAGAAAAACAACAAAACATTCCAAAACAAAATAACAAAGAGTGAGCTGTCCTGCTGCGGGATAGGAGATAAACTTCACAAAAAGACTCAGCAGTAATTCTGATGAGCATCTAAAGCCATATATGTAAAACAACGTTTCAACTCCACTTACTAACTGAAACTTAGTGTGACTCTACCCACAATAATCAAGTGGAAAGAATACAAGTTTACGTACTGGGACTCCAGGAAACACCACCAAATACTTTTATGGCAGTATATTGGATAGATCATTTGCATCTTCTAGAAACCTTTGCCAATTCAGCTAATTCTGCTACACTTACATTCAGACCCATAGCGAACGGGAAGCAGTGCTTACCTCCAGTATAAAGGAAGGAGCTGGACAGCCCTCCGAAGTAAATGAGCGCCAGGTGCTCCAGCCTGAGCGTGGACACAGCGTAGAGCCCGGCGGCGCAGACACAGCCCACGGTGTACAGGAACACCCCGAACCGCACCACGTCCTGCGGCTCCAGGATCTGGTCCACCAGCGTCCTGTCATCGCTCTTCTTGTGATCGATGCCTTTGGAGAAGTCGTAGTAGGTGTTCACCAGGTTGCCGGCGCCATGCACGGCCAGGACGGCGACGGCGCTGCCCAGCAGCAGTCCCGGGTCCAGCGCTCCCTGGGCGCGGTAGGCCAGGGCGCTGCCCAGCGCCACGGGGGTCAGCGAGGCGCTGAAGCTCCAGGGCCGCAGCGCCAGCACGTAGGCCGCGCACTTGTGCCTCCAGCCGCCCGGGGCGGGCCCCTCAGCGCCCGCCGCCGCCGCGCCGCCGTTCCTCTCGCTCCCGCGGGCGCTCTCGGCGCTGATGCTGATCTTCTGCGCTGGGTCTGCCGGCCCCATGCTCGCCTCGCCGGTTCGCAGCAGCAGCAGCGGCGCCTAGAAGGGGAAGGGCAGCCCGTTCCCGGGGCGGCGGAGCGCGGAGGGAGCCATGGCGGCCTGAGGGGGAGGCGGTCCCGCCATTGCCCGCCGTACCGCCCGGTCCGGTCCGGTCCGGCCCGGCGCCCCCGCGCGAGGGTTCCGTGCCCGCCAGCACCCTCCCGGCGTACATGAATTCAGTGGAAACCCAACCGGACCGCGGCCTTACGGCCGGCGGCGAAGGGGCCATCTCGCAGCACCCGCCAGCACCGCGACCGGAGGAGCCATCGCGGGCACGGAGCACCCGCAGTCACAACGACAACCGCCCTTGGGGCCGGCGCGGGCGGACGGACACATTTCAGCGGCGCACCGCTCCCTGCGCGCATGCGCACAGAGCGGCCGCGGGCACCGGGCGGGAATGGCGGGGACAGCAGGGACACCCCGGGGACCAGGCAGGGACTGCGGGCACCGGGCAGCCTGGCCTTAAGACACTCCCAGGGCTGGGGCAGCCACAGCTTCTCTGAGCAGCCTGTGCCAGGGCCTGCCCACCCTCCCAGGGAAGAATGTTTTCCTGATCTCTAATCTAATCTTCCCTCTTTCCCCCTNCCGCGGCCTTACGGCCGGCGGCGAAGGGGCCATCTCGCAGCACCCGCCAGCACCGCGACCGGAGGAGCCATCGCGGGCACGGAGCACCCGCAGTCACAACGACAACCGCCCTTGGGGCCGGCGCGGGCGGACGGACGGACACATTTCAGCGGCGCACCGCTCCCTGCGCGCATGCGCACAGAGCGGCCGCGGGCACCGGGCGGGAATGGCGGGGACAGCAGGGACACCCCGGGGACCAGGCAGGGACTGCGGGCACCGGGCAGCCTGGCCTTAAGACACTCCCAGGGCTGGGGCAGCCACAGCTTCTCTGAGCAGCCTGTGCCAGGGCCTGCCCACCCTCCCAGGGAAGAATGTTTTCCTGATCTCTAATCTAATCTTCCCTCTTTCCCCCTAGTCCTGTCACTGCAGCTCCTGACGGAGAGCCCCTCTCTGGCCTCCCTGTCGTCCCCTCCAGGCACTTGCGAGGCCGCTCTGAGGCCTCCGCACAACCTTCTCCTCTTCCCCAAGGGAGACGCTCCCGTCCCTGTCCCTTCCCTCCAGACATCGGTGTCACTTCCAGACTGTGCCTCCATCACACTGTCCATGTCGCCGACAAAGCTGTGGAACGGCATCGGCCCGATACGGCCCCGGGGGGCCTCACTCCCCACTGCTCTGCGCGCGGACGGCGAGCCGCCAACCGCGGCCGTGCAGCCAGCTGTTTGTCCGCCGCTGCCTGTCCGGTTCACCGCGCGGGCGGGCACTGTGGGGCGGTGCGAGGGGCGCAGAGAGCCCCGAGGCCGGGCCGGGTCTGCCTCTCGCCCGCCATGGCGGCCGCCCCCAGGAAGGGCGGAAGCCGGCGTCTGAGAGGCGGGCCTAGCGGGAAAGCACCGCCCTTCCATTGGCCACGCCCACTGCCACTCACTGGCGGCTGGCTCGCTGATTGGTCGGCAGGCGGCTGTCCTTGCGGTTCCTTGGGAGAAGGGGCGGGGCTGTGGGCGCTTATTCCTTTCTGCTCTGTTCCTATTGGCTGGAGGCGACGCCCATCACGGCTGTGCCGGGAGCCGATTGGCCGCCGGCGGGCGGGGCGGGCGCGGGGCCCGGAGCGGGGGAGCCGGCGGGGCCGGGGCGGCGGCGGGTGAGTGAGTGAGGGAGGGCATGAGGGAGGGAGCGGTGGTGCCTACCCTGACCCTCTGTCTGTCCTTCCGTCCCCTCGGCATTGCCGCCCCTTCCCTGGGCCCCCCACAGCCCCCGGCGCTGCGGCGGGGCCCGGTCTCGGCCGTCCCTCAGCTCCCGGGCCTGCCGGGTCCCGCTGCAGCGCGGCCGTGAGGGAGCCCCGAGCAGGGCCGGCGGGCAGGGCCGGCGCGCAGCACCCCCGGCTGCTCCCTCAGCCCGCGGGGCCTCTCCGGCCCCCACAGCAGCCCCCTCACCCCGGGATCCCTGTGCTCCTCTGGGGAGAAGCAGCTGAAGTTTTGGTGTCAGTGCTCGCTTTGGGCTTATCTAATATGCAGTTTTGGGGGGCAGGGGGGGAATGTCAAGCCTCTAAAATGTTTTTGGTGTAAAGAAAGGCTCCTGGGAAAGTTTGGTTGTGTGCTGTGGTAAGAAAGCCCCCGTTGCAGTGGTTGGCGTTGCCATAAGTGGGCTCGCTGTCCGTAAATGTCTGCTGGAGGGGGTAACACTTGCCAGGCCCTGAGCGCTGGGTCTGCCTTGTGGTGGCATAGCACTGGGATTTTTGTGGAGATACTTGGGTGGAAGTGTTCGAGGAGGAGTCAGATAGGATAGTGATATAACCCTAAGAACGGTTCTGCCTACTTATTATGGGCTAATTGCAAACCCTGCTCTGACTCTGCTCTTTTTCAGCTGTTGCATGACCCTTGATTTAGAATTAGATCACCGTGGGTCACCTGACCTGCTGCAGAGTATTTTGGTGTTTGAGCAACTAGGGAGGAAATAGGCTGGGGATCCCTGTATGTGGTGATACAGTTTTACCACGGGGTGTAAGGCCTAAGGAATAGAGTCACTTGTAATTTTATGCTCTACTGGCACAACATCCTTGCGTGCCACAGGATGTGTGCTTTGGACACAGGCAGCAGCCTCAAGAAAGAAGCTCAGAAGTTTCAATTCAAGCAGTAAAAAAAAGTGTCTCTCTGAAGAACTTGCAGGACTTGATGCCCCCGGGCCCCTCCTGCCACCACCATGTCGGGCACCGTGTCCATTCTCCAGCAATTTGCCAATGGGCTGAAGAGTCGAAGCGAGGAGACGAGGGCCAAGGCTGCCAAGGACCTGCAGCACTATGTCACCATGGAGCTGCGTGAGGTGAGTGCTGCAGGTGGGGATAACTCACCCCCTGTGTCCTCTGAGGGCTGGGTTCTCTGGCAGGAGGGATTTTTGGAATATGGAGGCTGGTCTTAGTGAGGACATGGGATGTAACAAGGAGCTTATCTTTGCCCCAGCATGTAGGAGAGGTGAGTTGGTGACACAAATGGGTGGTCAAGCACCAGAATAAATAAACTTGCTGCATCTAGGGCACAAAAGTGTTTGTAGTGAATAGTTGGTTTAATTTCTTCCTGTTTAAGTGACCTAGCGAGCATTGTCTTTATGGAGGTTTGGGGGGCAGGAAGGAGGGAGAGAGTGCTGAAAGCTTATTTGAACTTTTTGCTTTTACAGATGAGTCAGGAAGAATCTACCAGGTTTTACGATCAGCTGAACCATCACATATTTGAGCTGGTCTCTAGTTCTGATGCAAACGAAAGGAAGGGTGGCATTCTGGCTATAGGTGAGTGAAAGTGCTTAATGCCTCTGGTGAGATTTTTCTTCATGAATCTGTCTTCAGGGACAGGTTTTCTGAAGGAATGAGCTTTGATAGTCAGGGCCTGCTGTCTAACTTCTCAGTACACTGGCTCTGTGCTTGTTGCTGGGCTCTGAGAATCTGTCTGAAGTGTCAGCATGGGAGCTGCTGAGTGCTGAGAGTTGCTGAGAACCTGGTGCTTAATGGGCCCTGAGCTCTCCTGGGAGTGGAGCATCAAATGTGAGTGCTGAGCATGTGGAAGTTCTGTTCTGGAGCTCAGCTAGGACCACTTTGTTCTGCCCATTTATGTGTACCAGGGTGGACTGACTTTCTCTTTTCTGGGGAGGCTAATTCTTGTTATTTAAATTTACGTGTCTCCATAACAGCAGCTTCCATCCCTCGGAAGGGCTCACAGAGTTTCTGCTTTGGTTCTGATGAGCTGCTCCATCAGTGCCTACATCACTTGGGGAAGTCTTCCAAGCAAGTGGCCTGTATTGTAGCAGATGCTTCTTTAATAACCAAAAAGGCGGTGTTTATGGTTTATGCCCAGAGAGATAATTATCCAATCTCAACACGTTTGAAGACAGCACAAGTCCCTTAGATAGAGAGATCTTGAGCTGACTGTATCACTTCCAGATTGTTTCTGTGAATTTTGTGCTGTTGAAAGGTGCCAGGTTTTTCTCCCTGTGAGGAGTTAATGGGAATCTTTAAGGAAAAGATAGGGAATACTAAGTCTCATCCAGGGATTACCCACTGTCTGCTTCACTGGGTGTTAAGGAACCTGCAGCATTGCTCCCTCTCTCTGCAGCAAGCCTCATTGGTGTGGAAGGAGGTAATGCCACCCGCATTGGCAGGTTTGCCAACTACCTGAGGAACCTGTTGCCATCCAACGACCCTGTGGTGATGGAAATGGCCTCCAAGGCTATCGGGCGGCTGGCGATGGCTGGGGACACCTTCACGGCTGAGTATGTGGAGTTTGAGGTGAAACGAGCTCTGGAGTGGCTGGGAGCTGACAGGAATGAAGGTCGAAGACATGCAGCTGTAAGTGAGCTTTGTTTTGTCCTCATCTGCCTCGGAACGAGATGGTTGGGATTAGGGGACAGCAGTGGGAGATACGCACAGAAAGCTGCAGAAAAGCTCTGGGAATGGCTGCCAGCCTGTGCCTGAGGATCTGTGATGCTCTCGTGGCAAACAGTGCTGCTCCATTGCTTCTGCCTTAGCCCAGTGACTAAAGACTGCTTAGACACCATTGTGTGGGAACTGGAAAAGTGTGGAGCTGGAAACAGCTCAGGCTCACAGACATAACAGTCTAAATAAATGTTACTACGCTCTACAAGTTTGGAGGTTTGTCTCGGGGTGCTCATCCTCCACATTGTTCCTGTTTCCTCCCCACCTCCAGGTTCTTGTCCTGCGGGAGCTGGCAATCAGCGTGCCTACCTTCTTCTTCCAGCAAGTGCAGCCATTCTTTGACAACATATTTGTGGCTGTGTGGGATCCCAAACAGGCCATCCGAGAGGGAGCTGTCTCTGCCTTAAGAGCCTGCCTTATCCTCACCACGCAGCGGGAGCCGAAGGAGATGCAGAAGCCCCAGTGGTACAGAGTAAGAAAAGAGCTTTGTTTTGAAGCAGCCCCTCATAATGCAATGCAGATGGTCAAGGGTCAGTTTTCAGAAGAGCTGTCTAAGCTATGAGCCTCTGCCACCTTTGTCAGGAAAAAACTGCCTCCTCTTGAAAATATAATGGCTTCCAAAATGAATCATTCCTTTAACCCACTGTAAAAATGAGTAAGAGACTTAACTCCTTCAAGAATCCAGTGCTCTATCTGCAACTCATTTTCAGCTGTTGAACCTGACCTAGTTTTACAGCTGTGCAGTCATGTATCTATTGTCATCTCTCACTAGCTGGTGGTTTTATTAATGCAAATAAACCTAAAGGAGAAAGGTAAGAATTCTTTGGTCTGAACCTTCACTTTGCTGCCATTGTCACATGACTTAAGCTTCATCATATCAAATAAGTTTGGTCAGTGCAGTCAAATGTTGTCCTTATAGTCAAATAAGTGCTGCAGATATTAGCAGAGTTTATACCATGCTGTTTAATTAGTGGTGTTGAAAGTGCTTTGCAGCACAGTCCACAACTTCCGTGTGAGTCTGAATTTTGTTGTGTTATACTTCTGTTATTACTCAGTTGAGGTTTGTGGCTACTCTTAGGAAATTCAGGGCATCAGTTATTCTTGACTGGAAGTGCTACTTCATTGGCACAGGCTCTGTTTCTGCACTGACACTGCAATTTTTATTTCTCCCCCAAGCACACATATGAAGAGGCTGAGAAGGGCTTTGATGAGACTTTGGCCAAAGAGAAAGGAATGAATCGTGATGACCGAATCCATGGTGCCTTACTGATCCTGAATGAGCTAGTGAGGATCAGCAGTATGGAGGGAGAGGTGAGCAAAGGAGCAGCTGGGGATCGTGGAGAGTCACTGACAGTCTGTGGAAATACCCCACTGTGCTTGTAATGGGGTTGTTGGGTGGAAAACTCATCTGAACATGGAGTCAGAGCATTAATTATTACAAATTCAAGTTTTCCAGAGAAATATCAGGGACAAGTTTGGGCTGAGGAGGTATTCAGCTCGGATGGAAAGGCTGTTAACTGGCTAAATTACTATGAAAAAGAGTTTTTCAAGGAATGAGGGCTCTGTTACATGTTAGATACCCAAATATTTTTGCTAAATTTTACTCAGTTGATGTTTTACAGCTATTTGGGTATCAATTATACAGGATGCTGCTTAGGAGATTTGGGTAGCACTGTGCTGGGAATCTTTTATTCAGCTGCTTTTTATTTTTTTAATGAATTTTTACTTTCTCCAGCGCCTTAGAGAGGAGATGGAAGAGATCACTCAGCAACAGCTTGTGCATGACAAGTACTGCAAAGACCTGATGGGCTTCAGCACCAAACCTCGCCACATCACTCCCTTCACGAGCTTCCAGTCTCTTCAGCCCTCCCAGTCCAATGCTTTGGCTGGTCTCCTGGGGTACAGTGCTCACCAAGGAATCATGGGTTTCACAACCTCCCCTGTCCCAGCAAAGTCTACTTTGGTAGAAAGTCGGTGCTGCAGGGATCTAATGGAAGAGAAGTTTGATCAAGTAAGTGTTCATTCTTCAGCATGTCTACCAGCATTCACAGCACTGGTTCTGGCAGAGCAATTGTCCTCTGTGCCCTCACTTAGCAGGCAATGCTGTCAAGTATTGCACTGAGCCTTCAAAACTCAGTAGTTATATGTACCCTGGCTTTGGTATTGTCTCTCTTGGAGCAAGTGGTTTACTTTGGAAACAGTCTTAATTATCCATCTTTCTGATGGACTCTGAAGCCAGATGTCAGTGGAATGCCTAAAAGCATGCATGTAATAAGCATTTGTGACAATGGCCATCCTTCAAAGCCCAATCTATCTCCTTTCAGGTCTGCCAGTGGGTTCTCAAGTGCAGAACCAGCAAAAATTCATTGATCCAGATGACGGTTCTCAACCTCCTCCCGCGGCTGGCAGCTTTCCGTCCTTCGGCATTCACAGGTGACGGGACAGATGGCTGGATGTTAGAAATGTTGCTGAATTTGGGCTGGAAGGTAGCCAGCTCTGCTTGGTCCAGATGAGCTTGTGCAGGCAATGCAGCAGAGCAAATGTGGTGCTTGTGAGACGAGCTCATTGCTCTGTGGGAGGACAGTAGTTTTTTCTGAACAAGTATGACTTGATAGCTGATGCCAAAATACTGCTGATGAAGAAAATGGACTGAAACCTATTGTCTGAGTTCCGTGATTGATACCATAACACATAGAACCTCCTCTTTTTCCCCCTCAGTATGTCAGACTTAGTGTAGGTTTCTTCTCTCTTGCTCCCCCTCATTGTATCCCAAATAACCATTAGAGTTCTCTTCCTTTCTCTCTGCTGCATGTGCTAGGAAATAACAAGTAAAAATGGGAAATACAGCAGTTCAATTGATTTATCAAACAAGTTTAGGAGAGTATCAAAGTTGGAGACAATTCAGCAAACTGCTCTTAGTGGGTTGGAGCAACCTTTGTGTTGTTTTTCCGAATTTGCAATCAATCACTATAAAACCAAGATACTTTGAATTTATTTGTGCTTAAAAGCTGTTGCAGGGGAGTTTTTTAGTAGCTGTTTTGTTTTGGTAAGCCTCCTGTGGTTATAATTTGTATTATATGGTGATCTGTGTTTCACAGATCATGTCAGCAAACTTCAACATGACTATGTCTGTTCCCCAGTTTTACACCATGTAAAGGTTTAGTTGCAATGTGATGCAGCAGTATAAACCTAAATGAATTCTTGTGTGTGTGTTGTTCTCTTGCAGCTGATCAGTATCTTCCAGACACCATGAATCATGTTCTCAGCTGTGTGAAGAAGGAGAAGGAGCGAACAGCAGCCTTCCAGGCCTTGGGTTTGCTCTCTGTGGCTGTGAGGTCTGAGTTTCAAGCTTACCTGCCAAAAGTCCTTGAAATCATAAAAGCAGCTCTTCCCCCGAAGGACTTTGCCCACAAGTAAGTGTGTGAAAGTTAGGGGAAGAAACTGAAACACCTGCTCTTTGAATAGTTTTTGTGATGTGGGATGAAATTACTGTATTAAAATCAGATGTATTTCTGTAAGACTGATAGCATAAAATAGGATGAGAAAGGATGTTTGAACCATTGTAGGTCTTCCTAATAAACTTTTATGTGATCCTGTTCCAGGAGGCAGAAGTCTGTGCAGGTTGATGCCACAGTCTTCACCTGCATCAGTATGTTGGCACGAGCCATGGGACCCAGCATCCAGCAGGACATCAAAGAGCTTTTGGAACCAATGCTGGCTGTGGGCCTGAGGTGAGTGGAAGGCAGAAGAACATATTTTTCTGTTAGCCACAGGATGGCATTGTTGGCCCTGCAGAATGAGACCTTGAAAGCCTTCACATTGAGAAGATTATTGCTTTTAAGTGATCTTACAGAAGATCAGCATAGCTGTTTCAGAATAATATGTTTTAAGTGTTAGTGTGTCTGTTGGATTATTCAAGAGCATTGCTATCTCTGTGAAGATATCTTTTTGTAGAACAACTAGTGAATTCAAAAGCAGTCTTCTTTACTTACCACTATTCAAACACATTTGGCAGCAACCTGCAAAATTTCAGAAAGCATCTGACAGGCAGCAGACTTCTGCCACATCAAATTAGCAGGGAAGGAGAACTGAAGCGCTGAATATTTGCTCCTGGCTTCTTTCCGCTTTGGAATTGACAGTTCCACTTGGAGAACTAATTAACCTTTAGTATGGGAGGGTGGGGAGAAAATATCCAGGTAGCACAAAGCTGTTTAAATTATAATAATGTTGCCACCTGGAAGTTAATTTGGGGGCCTTTTTATTTAAAACCACAAGGGTATTGAATCATTTAGATTTGTAACTTTATTGTAGCAATAGTGCCTAATGTAATGATGTGTTGGGGGGGTCATTGTGTGCCTGAGTTCACACAGTGCCCCCATGCTCTGCTAGCAGATGTTGCTGTCGTGTGTGAATGCCCACAATCTTCTGATGGGCAAAGGGATAACCCAAAGAAAAGTAAAATAATGGCCTTGTTGCTCCTGTTCTGTTGACTCTGTGCCTGCATCTTGCCCTTAGCCCTGCTCTGACGGCTGTGCTGTACGACTTGAGCCGTCAGATCCCCCAGCTGAAGAAGGACATCCAGGATGGGCTGCTGAAAATGCTCTCTCTTGTTCTCATGCACAAGCCCCTGCGACACCCAGGCATGCCAAAGGGCCTTGCCCACCAGCTTGCCTCCCCCAGCCTCACCAACATCCCAGAGGCCAGTGATGTGGGGAGCATCACCCTTGCCCTTCGCACACTTGGCAGCTTTGAGTTTGAAGGTAAAATAAAATAAGGACGTGGGGGGCCAGGGGATGTGGGATATCACACTAGTGCAGCAGGAGAGAGTGCGAGTAACAGGAGCACTCTGAGAGCACATTCTTTAAACTCCTATTCCCTGGCAAAACCTGTGTTTGACTGCCCACCTTCCCCTTCGCAGGCCACTCGCTGACGCAGTTTGTCCGGCACTGCGCAGACCACTTCCTGAACAGTGAGCACAAGGAGATCCGCATGGAAGCGGCGCGCACGTGCTCCCGCCTGCTCACCCCCTCCATCCACCTCATCAGTGGCCATGCCCACGTGGTCAGCCAGACAGCAGTGCAAGTCGTGGCTGATGTCCTCAGCAAACTGCTTGTGGTTGGAATAACTGACCCAGGTTGGTGTGGAGTTCGCACAGAAGGGTTCTCCTACCCCAGGATTACCACAATATTAAGGCTGTAATGGAATGTGAGCATATTTGCCACTAACTTAAGCTGTTGTTCTTTACAAATTAGAAAAAAGTCTCCTAATTTCTCTTCCCAGGTCTTGATTTTTGAGGTGTTAGTAGAACACTAGTGCAGAATGCTCCAACTGTGCCCTTGGTAATCCTTTGATCTAGCCAGAACCCTGAGACTTCTTTTGCTGTTGCTCTGGCTCATGGCCTCCAACTTATTCATTTTGAGAGGGATTGGTCGCTTCTGTTGAATCTTCCTACTTGATTTTTTGTGTTCTGTTAGTTGAGCTCAGGTTACTGTGCTGCATTTACTGGACATTGTCTCTGAGTGTGCCACTGTAAGTTCAAGAGCGTGGCACTGTAATGACCTGCTTACTGGGGCAGTGCTGAGCAGCACAGGGGTTGCTGACCTGCCCTGTTTCTCATGTGTAAAACACACTGATGTAGTGTCTCACTCTGGGAAAAAACTCTTGGCATTTCTTTGATGTTGTGAAAAATTTTTGAAGCTTGTTTGTGATCTAAGGCAATAAGAACAAGAGTTTACTGCATTTAAAGAGAAACAACTGTGTTCTTGCAGACCCTGATATCCGTTTCTGTGTGTTGGCTTCTCTGGATGAGCGGTTTGATGCTCACCTTGCCCAGGCAGAGAACTTGCAAGCTCTCTTTGTGGCCCTGAATGACCAAGTGTTTGAAATCAGAGAGCTGGCCATCTGCACTGTGGGGCGCCTGAGCAGCATGAACCCTGCCTTTGTCATGCCTTTCCTGCGCAAGATGCTGATCCAGGTGAGCAACAGGGATGCCTGCAGGGAAAATAGGGTGCGTGGTTTTGAGACTAAGATAGTGTTAAAGAACTGGACCATCCATTTTTAAATATGTGGAGAGTGGGGAAATATTTCCCTTTTGGAAAATAGTTGTTGCCCAGCTTAGTGGTTTTGAGCAAGTCTTTAGTGATAGATGTTGGGAGTGAAGCTCTGTGGATGTATTAGAAAGGAAAGGAGAGCAGTTGTTATTTCACTCCACAGTTGCCACGCAGGAGTGCTTTCCATCTGTGTTGAGGAAAAATGTTCTGTAGTGCTTTTAGGTGAATGGATGGTACCACTTCATAAATGTAGATGGTTTTGGAGCCATCTATTCAGTTCTAGGCTAGTGAATTTTGGCTTCATTTAGATATAAATTACTCCATGGAGTGAAACATAGAGCAATTTCTACAAAATGCTGAGTTTGTGACAGAAGGGAAGGAAATCTCAGGAATGTTTGCCTACCATTATTTTCCCAGTTTTCATGCCTCCATTACCTCTTGTGCAGATCCTGACAGAGCTGGAACACAGTGGTGTTGGCAGGATTAAAGAGCAGAGTGCCAGGATGTTGGGTCACCTGGTTTCTAACGCCCCGCGCCTGATTCGCCCCTACATGGAGCCCATCCTTAAGGTAAACTCTACATTTCCTGGTGACTTGGGGATGAGATGATAGAGCAGGTGGTTACGTGACTCTCAGGAGCTGCAGTTCTTTTGCTTCATCATAGCAGAAAAAAAGACTGGTGTGGATGTTATCCACAGTAATGCATGTAGGTGACAGTGTAGCTCAATTTGATTCCAGTTTTGCATAAAGTTTGTGTCATAAAAGTTTCATTTGCTGTTGAAGTGCTCGCCATGAGGCAAGTTGAGCCCCTGTGGGGTCAATTTCAGGTGTAAACAAAGGAAAGATAATTTTGAGTGATCTTCTAAATACATTCTAATTTGTTCCTCTTACCACCCACCAGGCACTGATTGTGAAACTGAAAGACCCTGACCCAGATCCAAATCCAGGGGTGATTAACAATGTCCTGGCTACCATCGGGGAGCTTGCACAGGTGGGGTTACTGCAGGGACCTCTTTGCCATGCTTGTTAAGATTTTGGCAACGCTGGATGAAGGACTGATTTTTGTCTTTCCATAGGTCAGTGGGCTGGAGATGAGAAAGTGGGTGGATGAGCTCTTCATTATAATTATGGACATGCTGCAGGACTCCTCCCTGCTGGCTAAGAGACAAGTAAGTGCACTGAACTTGACAGCTGCTGCGACCAGAGCTGTAACAGAATATCCACGTGTCCCATTGTAGCTGCTAAAATGAACTGTTAAATCACTCAAGTCTCTGATGGAGTCAGGCTTAGGGCACACAGGTGAGGGATTGCAGTGCCTGTCGTGTCATAGTACAGAGCTGTTAAAGGAAAAAGAAGTGTTTTTTATTGGAGTACTTGAACTCACTGACTTGAATGCTTGTTTGAATTGTACCTCTGAGTGAGGGCGGTTGTGGCCGTCAGAGTCTAACAAATTTTTGGTTATCACTTTCTTTACTATTCATTGCTTGTTGAAAAATGCTCCTTATAGTTTCTCAAGCCATGAACTGTGGTTTACACTGTGATCCTAAAATGCCCCAAGAAACTTTACAGAAATTGAATGATTGATGGATCAGAAGATGTAATAAGTTCCCTGGTCAAAACTAATTTTCTCTGGACTTGATCTTTGCAGGTGGCTCTCTGGACACTGGGACAGCTTGTGGCCAGCACTGGTTATGTGGTGGAACCATACAGGAAGTACCCAACTTTGCTAGAGGTGCTTCTGAACTTCCTGAAGACTGAGCAGAACCAGGGCACCCGCAGGGAGGTATGAGCATGGCACTGGCACATATCCACTGAGAGCTGTCAAACAAATGTGTCTGCACAGCTTTGGGGTGGGGAGGGAGAGGTTGTTGTTGTGACTGATCGAAATACAATGAGCAGAATGAAGAGGGGAAAGTGCTGAGTCAGTGAAATGGCCTCCAGCAGCTGAATGGACAGCACTGGTGTTTTTTCCAGCCAGTTGCTTCATTTCCAGGTCTTCTCTCTTAAATCCTCAGGATCTTTCCAAACATGGGGGTTCATGTGTGATGAAGTTCTGGTGAATTTTCTTTTTATGTCTGATCTTTCAGGCTATTCGTGTGTTAGGGCTGCTGGGTGCTTTGGACCCTTACAAACACAAAGTGAACATTGGCATGATCGACCAGTCACGAGATGCTTCAGCCGTCAGCCTCTCAGAGTCCAAATCCAGCCAGGATTCTTGTAAGCACCTCAATTTCTTTCAAATAAATAGCTTTATGGCCTACAAACATATCTTGTTGCTTTGTTTTGTTGTGGCCGGTTTGTCTCCTCCTCTTAACAAATTATTGCTCCTGAAGCCATACTCAAGACCATTTAATGCCAGCTGTGACACTTCCCTCTTTCTCCCAGCGGACTACAGCACCAGTGAGATGCTGGTGAACATGGGCAACCTCCCTCTGGATGAGTTCTATCCAGCTGTCTCTATGGTGGCACTGATGAGAATTTTCCGAGACCAGTCCTTGTCCCAACACCACACCATGGTAGTTCAGGCCATCACCTTCATCTTCAAATCCCTGGGACTGAAGTGTGTGCAGTTCCTGCCCCAGGTCATGCCAACGTTCCTTAATGTAATACGGGTTTGTGATGGTGCCATCCGAGAGGTGAGTGTTCCAGGGACTGCTCCTGCTTCCTGTTCCCCTGCCCGAAACTGAGAATCCTTTCTTTAGAGAGAATGTGCCTGGCTTTGGGCATTGCTGTGCTGTGTGTTGCTGCCAAGCATGCTGCAGAACTGAGGTTCAGCTTTGCTTTTTCCCTCCTGTGAGCTGTAGTAGAATAACCAATGGAATAAATTTTGCTTCTTACTGAAACAGCTGCTGCTGAGCATAACCTTTAGAAGGACAGGATTTGATTCTGTGTTTTCATCAAGCTGGTCTCGTTCAGGAAAACAGCCTGTGCAACTTCTAGAGCTTTCAGTGATCTCTGTGTTAATGTGCTGTTGCAAACAGTATTATTAAATAATAGAGGTAGATGCTTCAAATTTTTGGTGCAACCATGTAGTTTGGCTCATCCTTGAGAAGGAAAATTTGATTTGGTACAGTCTGCTAACATTCAGAGCAGCGTGGGTGGTGATTCCACAGCAGTGCTTTCTCTTCCTTCCCACTTAAGTTACAGTTTTAGAAGGAAATGAGAATTGTGTGAAGATAATAATGGGCTTAAGGTTCACCTAACCAGAGATGGCTGCTGTTTGCCAGGGCTTTTCCTCAGGCAGCTGACATCTCCAGGGTGGGAAGGGCAGTCTGTACTCCCTGCTGCTGTGTTCTGTGTGGGATGGGTGCTCCCTTAGAATGCCAACCCTGCTGGAGAACCACTGTTTTCTCCCAGACTGAACTACTCAGATTGGAAGGAAAACATCTCACACGCCTGGGTTGGCCGAGCTCCTAGACCTGACTGATCTAACTTGCTTGAAAGCTATGCAGTTGTGCACACTCTGTTTAAAAATTTTCAGGTAAAAGAAGATGGTGAAAGTGTACTGGGGAGAAGAGCTGAGGTGGGTACGTGTGACACTAAAGTCTAAAGGAGGCAGGTCCTTGTCCTGTATGTTGAGCATCCTCTCACTACACCAAAAAAAAGGCACAGTACAGGAGCTCGGGGTTCATTTTTGGAAAATTTAGGTGTACTGCTCTCACTAAAGAAGCTGATGTGATTTCTTACTTAATTCTCACAAAAATGTTTTCTCTCTTTCTGAGCTCCAGTTTGCATTTTGTCACTGTAGTCTTCAAAAACTGCATGAAATGAAATTTAATATATGATAACTTACATTTTCCTAGTGCAACAAAGGCTATGTACATCAAAACAATTTAGCCTACATGGTTTCATACCAATTTAAAGAGTAAATTCATTGTCATCATTGAGTGTTTAAGATTATATTGTGACAAAAGAAATTGCAAACCTGTCATAGTGTATCTGAGAAAAATTGTCTCAGTCAAAATTCTTCTTGGTGGTGAAGAATGGATGGTGCAATCGACCATCTTTAAAAAAGTGTGGTATTTCTGGCAAGGACCTAACTGTGTTCCCCAGTAACTTTTCACCAACGTATCTTAGTTGGGATGGGAAAGAGTATCTTAAAATGTGTGCCAGTTTGGTTTACAGGCAGTGGCAGAAGACTAGGGGTTAAATTTTTGAAAGCACCCTTCAAACCTAAATTACAAGTTTCTGTAGTTCTTTATGCTTGCAATTCCATTCTGACACTATCCATTTGCTGGCACATGATGAACTCTGTGTGTTTGGCTGAGGCTTTGAGATCACAAAATTTTTCATGTGATGTGGGGGGGAACCCAACCAATGAACCCCAAACCACTTGTCTTCCCCAGTCCCCTCCAAAACAAAGGAACAAACAAAACCCCAACAAAACAAAACAAAAAAACCAACCCACAAAATAAACCAAAATACACAAAAAGCCACCCAAACCAAACTGCTGAGCTGAAGCTGCCAAGAATTTAGCCCCAGATTTTGAGCATATAGGGCTGTGCATGCTGTTTGTTTGGTAAATGAGCTTGCAATTGCCTGTGAAATGCCATTTGCCCAGCGTGGCTTTGATATTTGAATAAACTACATTGATCATTACACATTTCTGCCTTCCAGTTCCTGTTCCAGCAGCTGGGAATGTTGGTGTCCTTTGTGAGAAGTCATATTCGGCCCTATATGGATGAAATTGTCACCCTGATGAGAGTGAGTACAGTCTTTAAGCCAGCATTTTACTGTCAGAAAAGGTGGACAGTGTTTTTGTCAGTATTAAATGTATCAGCTACTTCATGATCTCATATGAAGCGCGGAATTGCATGTATTTGAAGTAATAATTGTATTTTGAAATAACAATATACATTAGTACCTGCAATAAGGGCCAGCTCCCGGTTCTGCTGGTGACTGAGTCTTTTTTCAGTTCTGGGATTTTGTGCACTTACTACTTTCAGAAACATAGTTTTAATAAGAAGTGTCTGGAGTTCATAAAGAGGTGTCATTTCACTTCATTTTCACTTACTGTCTGCAAAGGCTTAGAAGGATTAGGAAAAAAAAGAGTTGCCCAGAGGTTGTTTTAACAGCTATAAGTATAGTGAAGGTGCAGAGTGTTTTAAAACCAGACAATATAGCCCTTCCCTTTAGTCCTGAATTTATCTAGAGACTGTCTCCTACAGTTTGCTTTTCATGTAAATGGTACAGCTCAGTTGAAGAACTGCTGAATTCCCTTTTTTCGATTTCTTCTGTAGGACTTCTGGGTCATGAACAACTCCATACAGAGCACGATTATCCTGCTTATCGAGCAGATTGTGGTGGCTCTGGGAGGGGAATTCAAACTCTACCTGCCTCAGCTCATTCCTCACATGTTACGGGTCTTCATGCATGACAACAGCCAGGGCCGCATTGTGTCTGTCAAGGTGAGCAGGGGCTGCACCAGCTGCTTCATTTGGGTCCTGCCCAGGTCTGGGGCCGTGCCCAGTGTGCCATGGCCAGCAGGGCTCCCTCCCTGGGTGCTGGCACACAGTGGTTTCAGCAGTGCCTTGGTGTGCAGTGATGCAAACAGTACTTTTAAGTTCAGGATTGAAGCAGCTTTTCACTGGATACTGACTTGTTTAAAATGGACATTGTCCATGGTTTTGAGTCACATCGGGTCATTTGGGTTGAAGGAGGTGATTCCCTTCCTCTTCTCTGCTCTTGTGAGACCCCAGCTGGAGTACTGTGGATTGTTCTGGTGTCCCCAACGTAAAAAGGACATGAAACTGTTGGAGCAAGTCCAGAGAGGCCATGAAGTTGATAAGGGGGCTTGAGCACCTCCTCTAGAAGACAAGCTGAGAGAGTTGGGGCTGTTCAGCCTGGAGAAAAGAAGGTTGCGTGAAGAGTGGATGATCTTTAAGGTCCAATTCAACCCCTTAACATTCTGTGAATTTTCCCCTCAGCTATTGAATGCGATCCAGCTCTTTGGAGCCAACCTGGATGACTACCTTCATTTGCTACTACCTCCCATTGTAAAGCTGTTTGATGCCCCAGATGTGCCCGTGGTGGCTCGCAAGTAAGTGCTGGGGGCTTTGCAGTCTCTGTTTTCCCTGTGATACCCACCTTCTGCAGTGGCTGCCACAGCCACGTGTGGAATGAAATACCACTGAGTGCCTCCCACAGCTTTGCACTGTGTTAAATCTGTATGGAAGGTTATCTTTGGTTGGACATCACAGCACTGTTAGCAGCATTTTTTGTTGGTTTGTTTGGGTGTTTTTTTTCTGGTTCTCACCTGACAGTATTTCAGTCACTGTAGCTTTTAAGCTGCCCTGCAAGTACGAGCTGCATTAGCAGACTTCTGGGGGCCTGTTTTTCCTGGGAGGACTGAGCACCTTGTAGTTTTTCCATTTTGTTTCTTCTTTCTCACACCCTGAGAGATAAGTTCTCCCCTCTTTTTGCTCTGGCTTTAGAGCTGCTCTAGAAACAGTGGACCGCCTGACCGAGTCCCTGGATTTCACTGATTATGCCTCACGGATTATTCACCCCATCGTACGAACACTGGACCAGAGCCCTGAGCTACGAACAACTGCCATGGACACCCTCTCCTCTCTGGTGTTCCAGCTGGGAAAGAAGGTAAGATAGTGCTTTGGCTTGGAAGCTCACAGAAGGAGGGACTGCCCCAAAGATCAAGGCTTTGAAGTTGAATTTTTTTGTGATGCACTCATGGATTTTAAAGACCACTGATTTTTCTTCTCTTAGTTGTTTCTGGAATCGGGAATTACTGAAATCAAACTGTCAGAATTCGTTTCTTGTCAATGAAACAGAGGTGGAATTGTGCTGCTCTTGGGGCCACTGAGTAACAGGCTTATGATGCATTCCCTTGTACAGTACCAGATTTTTATCCCGATGGTGAACAAAGTCCTGGTGCGACACAGAATTAACCATCAGCGCTATGATGTTCTCATCTGCAGAATTGTAAAGGTCAGTTGTCAAGTGTGTATGTTCTTGTTTGCATAAGGGCGTTTGGGAGATGTTGTCCTGTTGAAACAGGTGTAGCTGGAACCTTCCCTTTGAGCTGCTCATACTGTGAGGAATGGTTGTTGCTATAATTGTTTGTGAAGTACAGCTTTTTAAGGAGACTTTGAGGTTACATTGGGAAAATTATTGTCAAGTGGTATTAAATATTTCCTGTAGAAAAATGTTCTTACCTAGAACTTAGATTTATAGCCAGTGTCATTACTATTTTTTTTCTCGATAGTTCATAAATGTGAATTTAACCTCTTTTCCCACAGTTATACGGCTTAAGGAGACCTTGTTATCAGTGTTTTCTGTGGGATGTCTTACACTTCAAAAACTCAGTAACTAGTATGCAGCTTAATTAGTGTGCAGCACATTGCTGTTCTCTGGCTCCTGGCAAGTCAAATAGTCAAGAGTGCTTGTTTTAAGGTGTATTATTTTGGCTTTTATCCTAGGAGAAAAGAGTTCTTAACAGCTGCCTTGAATAGCAAAGGGGTATCGTTGGAGTTCTCTGGTTTGAGGTGTAATCATGGTAACAAAACGTGGTTGTTTGCTTCACAAATTTTGCTGTAAGATTTTGCTGTAAATGCTCTGACTTCATTGTCTGTTTGGGTTGTAGAGAATTACTCTTGTATGTGTGGGTGTGATCTTCAGTGTAAGCCATTTATTGTAGGGCTACACTCTTGCTGATGAAGAGGAGGATCCCCTGATTTATCAGCATCGGATGTTGAGAAGCAACCAGGGAGAAACTCTGGCCAGTGGTCCTGTGGAAACAGGACCCATGAAAAAATTACATGTGAGCACCATCAACCTGCAGAAGGTAAGACGAGCCCCCACGGCGTGTTTGCTGCAGGAGGGAGGAGCTGATGTGCCACACTGGAGGGCTTTGCCCAGTGCACCTGAACTGTATTTGTTTCCATTGCTTTTCTGTTGCCAGTTCTGTACAAAACTGAGGTCAAAGTAGTGTCTGAGACTCTTTAAAATCATACTTTAAAGACAGGAGCACCTGAACTATCAGACTGTTAATGGCTGTGAAGTAATCTTGACACTTGCCTGTTATGTGAAATATGAACAAGACTTTCTAGATCACAGTGAATAATCTCTAGTTACTAGAGACATCTATTTCAGAACCTCTGCCTTTCTTCTCATTTTTTTTTCTGTTTTATCTTAGTCCTGTATTATCTTGAAGCCAGAACTTAACAGCTAAGCACTGACCAGTCTGAACAGTGAATACATGTAGCACTCAGTTCAATAGGGGGCAGATGAATTGGTTTGAAAGTGCTGGACTGAAAAATGTAATTCTAAAGGCATTAAGTATTTTTAGGCTGATCCTTCAACAGTGGCTTCAGCTCTTCATGTATTTTTGTAGAGAAAGGATTATTCATGTTAAATACTTGCCATGTCATGACAGGAATGCATTTAGGGAAGATTTCTTAAAAATGAGACTGAAGTACTGCGGATTATCTGGTGCAAAGGTAATGGATTTCAGGGAACTGAAAAGATTCTCAGCATGTGGTTTGGAGCTGTAGAGAACTAATGCTGCCTGCTGATGGATTTATTTTTTTTTTCTGCTCCTGGATAGAGCTTTGTTTGGTAGATGAATTGTCTTCCTTTGTGCTGCAGGCCTGGGGAGCAGCAAGAAGAGTTTCCAAAGATGACTGGTTGGAGTGGTTGAGGAGACTGAGTTTGGAGCTGCTGAAAGATTCCTCCTCACCATCCCTGCGCTCGTGCTGGGCCCTGGCTCAGGCCTATAATCCCATGGCTCGGTACAGTATTTCTACTTTTTCCATTTCACTTGAAATGGCAGATGCAAGCCAGATATTATAAGAAAAAAGTTATTTAGAAGCTCTTAGGTTTTATAAATAAGAGATCCTGCTTTGGGACATATCAAAGAGCTGGCACCTTTATCTCGTGTCCACCCTTCCCAGCTGGCTGCTCCATGATGTGCACAAAACCTTTCACTGGAGTTCTGCATATTAGTTTAGAAATAGCATAAGGCACGGAAGTGTAGCTGGAAAAATAGAGTGTGAAAGAGTTTTGAGGATCTACTGTGGTGGAATTAAAATGCCTCTGAGTGGAATAAGCTGCAGTGCTTTTTTGCATCCTCTGTGGCTGGAGAAATTTGAATCTGATAGCACATGATAGTACAGTATTTCTATTATTGTAGTGTACCAGCCTGTTCTATATTTTTTAAGTGAAGGTTTCACAGAAGTTAGCTTTACAAAAACTAATCACTGTTTTTTGCAGGTAGACATATAAATGCATTTTGTAGCTCTCTTTCTCTGAATAAGATAAATAAATAAATCCACTGTCAAACAGACTTTTTCTCATGGATGGTGAAGCCCCACCTCTCATTCTTCTGTGTTCCTTCTCAGAGACCTCTTCAATGCTGCTTTTGTGTCCTGCTGGTCTGAACTGAACGAGGACCAGCAGGATGAGCTGATCCGAAGCATCGAGCTGGCCCTGACTTCTCAGGACATTGCAGAAGTCACCCAGACCCTGCTGAACTTGGCGGAGTTCATGGAGCACAGGCTGTTCAGCCTGATGCTCTGGGGTAGTTCTCTTCTGGTGCTGGCTGGTCTGTGGAAAGGGTGTGGAGAGCTCCTGACCACTGTGATGTGTGTGCTCCTTCCCAGGGCCCGCTGCCTTTGAGAGATGACAATGGCATTGTCCTCCTTGGGGAGAGAGCGGCCAAATGCAGAGCATATGCCAAGGCCCTTCACTACAAGGAGCTGGAATTTCAGAAGGGCCCCACCCCGGCCATTCTGGAGTCTCTCATCAGGTAGGACCACAACTCACGGGACTCCTACTCTTGCAGTAGCACACATTTAGGGTACCATGAGGATTAATGTGGGCAATTCTTAGGATTTCACTGCCACAAGGCTTCCTTGTGGACTTACCAAGTAGTTTCCAGATGTGCACGTGTAACTGCTTTGTTCTGCCCTTCTGCTGTCTGGTTAAAATTATGATAGATGCCCTGGGAAGTTTTGAAGGAGTAAGTGCAAAGAAAAGGTTCTGATTTCCCCTCCTCACCCTTCAAGCTCAATATGGAATTCATGAACTGACTGCAGGTTAAATGAGGCAGATTTTTACACCTACATATAAGTCAGTCAGAAAAGTTGAAGTTCTTAATTAAAATTTCTCATCAAATTCTGCTCATTTAGTTTAGATAGGTCTCATTGTTCATATGTTAAATAGAAGATATTGTAGCAAGAGTGTATTGTTTCCTGAGCTTTGTCAACAACAAAGATGTTGGCCTGAAACACCTGCACAGGATTTGGTACTAAACTACATGTTTTGAAATGTGAATCTTTGTTCCATACCACAGAGGTGTTAACTCTTTGAGACAAACTGGTTTTGGTTGAGCAAAAACTTGCTTTGTCTTTATGCAGTGAATTTTTCAGTCCTCCTATTTCCTTGGAATTGTTTCCCCTTTTTTTTCTCCTCTTTTATTCTTTCATCCTTTGTCCTGTCTCGCTTTACTGAGGAAAATACAGAATTCAGTGTATTCCCTTTCTTGGTCTCAGTTGCTCGTGCAGCTGTTTCTTCGTGTATCAGAAAGCAAGTTAAGGAGCAAAGAATTGAGGTAAGGCACGATTAAAAATGAAAGACAATTTATTGGAAATGAAAAAGTTTTAGAAACCTTTAAAAATTCATTTTAAAGACCACAGTTAAAATAGTTCCAACTATAGTTCCACACAGTTGAAATTTGCAGTATGAATAGTTGAACATATGTAAGGCAATTCCCGAGACACCTTTATCTCCCATTTCACAAAAGACTGAACAATTTAAATTAGATTTAAACTCTTTAAGGTGAATAAAAATAGATATATTAATGATAACTATCTTTCCCAACACATTCAAACAATGTAGGGCTACAGGAGGAGTCTTATTCTTTTTCAGCTTTTATTTTTAACGCTGTTACATAAGGGAGCCACATACTGATTTTTGCCATACTGTCTCTAGGTAACTTGCAGCTACTTGGGGTAGTTTTCACAACTGATTTTGATAATTCCTCAGTGTGGTGTGCTAGCAAACATTCCCTTTTGTTTGGATAACCTTTGGCACTTAGGGATTCCCTGGTGTGTACTGGTGTTTTGCTCAGGGATACGGTGGTTTTAAGTGTTGGACTTGATTTTCTGGCTGGATTTGGGCATTTTGGTTTGACTCACCTGCTGTTTGCTCTTAGCCTTACTGACACACAGCACGTTTGAGTTCTGAGTGCAATTTGGTGGCAGCCCAAAAAGTTGCTTTCTAGTTTTTCAGCATCTAGTTGATGTATGTGAATAGGAATAAACATCAGAGAGCACCAAGGACAAATCCTTCTCCAGGGCTGCTGGGGGCAGCTCTGTGGGGATTATCTGAGGCAGCAGCAGGAGGTGGCAGTAAAGCTTCAGGAGAGAACCTGGACAATGTTAATTAATCCAACCCTTCTGAGCTTTGTTTTTTACTCTCTGCGAAAGTAAGCCACTTACTATACACTAAAGAAAGGTGCCTCAGGGACACCTCTGATTCCTCTGGCTTGAAATGAGTCTGTGATTTTTGTGTTTGAGTCCCTCTCAGCAGTACTTGCTGCAGACACTGAAGGAAAGGCAGCAAGGGGGCTTTTGCTTTTCAGTCCCTGCCTATGTGGTTAATAACGCTAAAGCAACCCATGAGTCACACTGCTAGTGAAAACACACCCAGAGGGTTTCTGAAGGTGCTATGAGTGCATTCAGTTCTAACCTATCCTAACACAGTATTTTTTCCCTTTGAAAAGAGCCTGAAGAGGAGGAAATAAGCCAGAGCCGTGGTGACTCTGGTGGCTGTGGCTGGTGCTTGCTGTGCCGCAGTGCTGGTGTGTGTGCATGCCCAGGGCGTAGCTGTCTCACAGAGTAGATGAAATGAACAATTACTTGGCTGTCCATTGCCCACCTTCTGTGCAGTGGCATCGTGGAGCTGTGCAATCCAGCTTTGCTTCCCTCTATGGTTTGAAATCCTCGGGCCGGATCTTCATCTCCACCCTCTTGAGGGAGTAGGTCGAGCCGTGCCAGCCGTACCAGGTGATGCCGTCCATGTTCTTGGTGTGCTCTCCCTTGCGGTAGTACACCCCGTTCAGGTTGGAGTCTGTGCAGCAGTTGTACCAGTAGCCACCTTGTTGGGAGACAAGTTAATAGACTGTGGTGAGCCAGTTACTTAAAACAGGGGTGTTTCGTGTTAACATGACAATTACTGCATGTAATTGCAGTAGGGGAGAGGGCAGAATGCAACATTTAATCCCTGGAGCCCATGGCCACAGATCAAATGCTTTTAAAGGTTTTATTTGCACGTTGTGTGGGGCACAATGGAGAAATTAAAGGGCAAGATGCAGTGAAGATAATTGTCTTTGACAGAACCCAAATAAAGATAGTAAGTTGAATGAAGAGAGTAATCTTGTTAAAAGCTTGTAAAGGGGTAGGAATAAAAATCTCAAGTCAGCCTGAACCTCGAGGTGAGTGTAGAATAGTAATATAAGGAAATAATTACAGTTCCCTAATACTAGAACTTGAAAACTCATAAAAATATAAGAAAAATTAAGAACCTGATAAACATTCAGGAATAACTTCCTGCATCAGTGGATTGTTACCCAGTCTGGCTGGGTAACAGTATGTGCAGGGGAGGGCAGACCCCAGATCATCAGAGGGGTCTGTGTCTGTGCAGGTCAGCTTTCCCTGCCAGATTGCCCATGTCAGTGTGTGTGTCCCAGCACTGGCCACCTCCGTTTGCCTTGCAGAGTGACCAGTTCCGTGGAAGGAGGGTGTTCTGGGCTGTGTGACCTGCCCCAGGCAGCTGTGCGGGCACAGGGGGTGTTGTGAGCCGTACCTTTGCGGAACTGGGCACAGTCATCCACGCACTTGTCGTTGTCCTTGTCCTTCGTGCTGAAGGCCGTGTTGTTGTGGTACCGCAGGGAGTCCCTCCCGGTGTTCCCGCTGTAGTTGCCCACGAACAGCCGGTAGCTGTTGATTTCATTGCTCAGGGTGAACTGCTGGTACTGCGCGTAGCGCGTGTTGCCTTCCCAGTCCTGCCAAGAACAAGGGACAGGTGTGAAAAGGCTCCACCATCCGTGGTTATCTATGTGTTTTTTCTGTCTCAGGCTGCAGGAACTGCTCTGTTAAGGCAATAGAACTTTCCAGAGCAAAGCATGATCTTTCCAAGTCTTATCTGCACTCGTATTGAACAATATATAGGAAGCCTGAAGTGCAGCTCTTGAATTCAACATCCTTGTCTCAGAGTGCTGCCTTGAGTAATTTCTTTTCCTCTCTTTTGTATCTAAAAGCCTTTGAGCTTATACCCGTCCCATCCCTCGCAGCTGTTGTACCAGCTATAAACCGGTCTAAGTCAAACCCAAGCCTTTAGTAAAGTGAAGAAATTGTCTGAGGGTAATGCAAGGCAGACTCTTTTGTAGCCAGGCTGGAAGGAGGTGCTACCAAAGGAAAAGACTCAAAGGATTGAGTACTTGATGGGGCATCTCTTTTTGGATTTTTAAATCTGAGGTGGTCAGCAGGGTTTCCTAGGTCCCCACGTGTTCCTGAGGTCATAGTCCACATGCAGACAGAAGGCTGTCCCACTGACTTTGCACAGTGGAGAACATCTGTCTTGTCCTTGAGTGTATCCCCAGGTTGGTCCTACCTCCTCCTCCTCCTGTAATTAAAACATCCAAATTCTTTGGGCCTCCTGTGGAGAGAGGATTCACTTTGTAGAAAAAACCTTTTGCTGCTGAAATTAAGAGCTTATTAATTACCTCCAACTCCACTCTCAGGACAGTGGGCCGTCTTGAAAGTCGGTAGATATTTTCATTTCCCAGCCAGAAGTCTCCCCGAATATTGCCAAATCCCTCCTTGTATTGTTTCCAGTCCCTATTGAATGATGTCAAACCAACTTTACGTCTTTGGATGATTGTCCAGCCACCTCCATCTGTCTCCATGTCACAGAACACCTGGAGCAGGAAAAAAAGGCAGTGGTTGCTTGTCAGTAAAATGAAGGAAGGGTCAATTCTCTTAGCACAAGACCATGCTCCAGATTTCACAACTTGAAGCAACTTCTATTTTGTTTAAAACTCATGTCAAAAAATTATTGAACGAACTATTTTTCTATTTTTCCTCTTATGTGTTCACTCTTTCCTTCCTTCCATCTGTAAAGATGCTGATTGCAAGTGCAGGGTGTCCTTACTCAGTGTGTGTTCTTTTCATCTCTGTAGACAAATATTCCTAGATAATATTTGAAAAGACATGTAATAGGCATTGTGTATTTATCATCCTTACCTCCAGATCTGGAATCCCCAAAAATTCATCAGGGGGCAGCTTGTAAACACCCGAAATTCGGTAGTTCCTCTGGTAAAGGGATGAGCAGTCATAGACAGCATCTACTTGAATCAGAACCAGAAAGTGAGAATCTGCACACCAAGAACTCCTCTCCTCTAAGAGTGGTTTCTGTGAAGCTTAGATGGTAATACAAGGAGTAATTAAGTGAAGAAGGCTTCCCACAAGTGTAATGTTTCCCTGAAATGGTCTAGTTTTGAGCATTATATGCCCTGGAAAAAGATACTGTATGGCTGGGACTTTGTGGGGTTTTTTAATTTATTTTTTTTTAACCTCTGCTATGCAAAGAGCCATCTCTGCTTTCTCTTCCCATTGCTGCTGTATCTCTGTGCTGGGAGGTGTAAGGCGTATGTTTACTGACCCTCTCCCAGGTAATAAAGACTTCTCCAACACAATAGCCAGTCCTGCTGCCTTGGGGTGCTTGGCCAGGTTTGCTCTGCGCTGGAGCCTGTGGCACAGAAGGTGCCTTGGAGCTGCAGTCAGTCCATCTGTGCAAGCTTCCCTTCCTCCTGGTGCAGGAGCTGACTTGAAGATGGTAAAATGCTCAGCTATTCTGAGGATAAATGAGCTGAAGCAAAGCTTTATCCTCTCTGACAGTTTTCAGTTTAGCACAGACTAAATGTCTCTTACCTGGTGAGGTGAGACACAGCTGTTTTAAATGCCTTCTGGGCCAGTTTCTGTTGAATAGTACTGTATTTTTTTCTCAACTTTTACTACAACTCTAAAGAGATTTGTTATGGTGTAACTTTTTTTAAGACCTGCTGTTAAACAGTGATGTGTCAAAACTGACCAAGTGGAACTTCTTTGTAAGAAGCAAGTAGATGGATTTAGAAGTTTTTCCTTAATGTTAAAAAAAAAAAACCAAAAAAATCTGAATTACATCTTTCGGCAAACCCAGCTGTCCCAGACAAAAACGCTGTCTTTTTGAAGGGGTTTTAAGCTCTTTGTGGTGAATTTAATTTTAAGAGAAAAGTCAACAAAGAGGACACTTTCTTCCAACAGTGGCTTTACAGGTAGCTGACCTGAACATGCACCTGCATTCCACATTTAGTGCAGGCCTGTGCAATTACTGTGTGCAGTGAAATTTTCCCTCAGGGAAGAGAATTTTGAAGAATTCAACTGTGTTCTGGCTAGGCTTATATCACAGTTTGTATCTTGCTTTATCTACAGCCTTGAATTTTTGAGAATTATCATTCAAATAATGGAGCACTCTTTTTTACTCTGGTCTAGAGATAGCCATAAAGATACAACTACAAGTCCTTACTACTTCTTGGAGGGCACTTCTCATTGTTTTAGCAACGTCTAGCCCCCTGTCAGTGCTGTGAACTCAGAGGGTATTACTGCCAGAGCCATTCTCTGACAAACCCAGCTTCTGTTCTTTTAGGATTAGTACTGTAGTGCTCAGAACATGAAATATTAGACTGAATTCTGAGCTATGCAAATGCAGTCCTTTTTCGGTTTCTCCCCTCCCTGATAACAGACAGGCACAAAAATACAGATGGGAAATTTCAGGCTGGTTTTCTCAGCCCCCCTGCCCGCAGGAGCAGCAGCCCTGGGCGTGCAGCCCTGCTGGTGGTGTTGGTGGCCTTAGGGCTGGTCCCCGCTGTGGTGCGGGGTGTCTGCGGGAGCTCGGGGGCTCCCTCCTTACCAGCTGACGTCTGTGTCACCGTCTGGGCCGCCTGGAGCTGCATGATGTCGATCTGGTTGTTTATCTCTGAGTACTTGCTCTCGGCATCGATGAGACGCGACTCCATCTGCTTGGTGCTGCCTTCCAGCTCCATCACCTGCATGACCACGTTGACCCAGTCGCCCTCCTGCTTCTTGCTGAGCTCCTGCAGCATCCTGCTGAGGTTGGCCACCTGCAGCCCCAGCTGGCGCACCTCCTCGCAGCAGCCTGGCCCCTTGGGCTGCGGCGGCCCGGGCAGCGTTCTCCTCTTGGCAGGTCTCTGCAGCAGGGCTGGGTGGGTCGCCACGGCCACGGTGACGATGCAGAGCCACGCCAGCTGAGCCGTGGAGCTCGCTGGCATTTTTGCTTGCAGCAACGGAAGCCCGGCGGCTGCCTGCGCTGCGAGTGCAGCTGGGGTAGGTATGAAATCCCCCGCAGCAGCCTGGCACCTTCCTTGCTTCCAATGGAGGGAGTCTCTGAAGGTGGAGCCTGAAGAAGTGGCTTTTTTTCAGACCCCTCCTGTCGGACGTGCACTTTGGAAGTCTGTCTCAAAGCATCTTATATACTATTTTTCTGTTTACCTCCACCCCCCTGGAGCTCTGGAGGGCTTGCTGGCCCCTCCCAGTTCATGTGCTCATATCAGGTGTTTACAGGGTGAAATTGGAACTGGTTTCAGCCAAGGAAAGTTAGGGAGAGCAGGAGAGAATTCCCTCAGTTGTGTCTTGAACGGGTGTGGGAGAGGGCTAGGAAATGAGGAGAATTTCCAGCAATTACTGCCTGCTGGATTGGAGCCCTCTTGGTGACTAGCTCTGGCACTCCAGCAGCATGAGAGCATTAGAGGTCCAGAATGTGAAAAGACTGTTCAAACAGGAGGAGTTTATAGGAGTTCAGGGAAGGTGACTCCCCAGGAGGTAGCCCTGACTGCTGTAAGGCCTATTAATACGTTCCCCAGAAGTTGTAGGGGGTAATTCTACACTTGCAGTATTTCTTAATTTAGACAGTATTTTAGCAAATTAATCAGTTAAGCATCTAATCGTCCTATCTCTGTACACTGGTGTCTCTGCACTATTGATTTGCTACAATTCAGTGTGTTCTTTTTAGAGATGGGCTATCTGAGGGAAAGATGGAAAGAAATTTGCAAAATATATTTAAACCCCCATGCCTCTGTTTAATCATAGTGGGCAAGTGAAAGGGCGTTAAGTAATGGTGAAAGTTGGCAGTGGGTTTTTTACAGGCAATGTGATCTAACTCCAGTATTATGGAGGCCAGTTTACTAACAGGATTTTGAGAGTCAAATCTCTGGGTAGTTAAAATGTCCACAGTTACATAAAGAGTAAATCTTTAGGCATTCAGAGTATCGGTCAAGTGTCAGCTGGCTGAGATAGCAACTTCCTCTCCTCTTTTATATCTTTAACAGTTCAAAAGTTGATTACGGCAGTTTGATTCCCCAGCAGAACCCTTTCAGCAATGGTGCAGCCTTTTGTAAAGGGTCTGGAGGCTTTGTTCTAGGTCCTGAGGGTCAGGTGTTCCTCCCCTGCCACCTGCTCTGTCACTGTCCAGCATGTGGGTTCTTGCATCTTCCTGCTGTGTTTCTGGTTATAGCTGGCAGAAATGAGATGAAATGAAGGTGTAAATGGCTCGTGTGTCTGCTCCTGGGGTAAATGCTGTGAAAGCTTCTTGGTGTCCAAGAAACCAAAAGCAAGCTAATCTTGCTCCTCTTACACAGGACATCAGCACAAACCCCACTGACACATACTGTCCCATCTGGGTGTTTTTGGCTGATCCAAAGTGGCTGCAGGATTTCTGCTTGATTAGGAACCATTAGAAGAGCCTTGCTGATCTGACATCTGCTTTCAGAGGAACAGAAAGCACAGTTTCTTGTTGATGCAGTTTCTCTTCCTCCTCAGCTTTGATACACTTGTTGCTTGGTGCTTTCTTGCTGCCTCTGATTTGCACCACAACTGGTAATGGTTTTTCTGCAGAACAGACACACAAGGGTGCAAAGATTCATCAAAGCACTGCAGGGGTGCAGTGTGAATACAGATGTTGCACAAACCCAAATTTTCTTAGGGAAGGAAGCGAGGAGGTGAGGTTTAGTGCTCCCCAACAGGCAGCCCAGGCTGGGTGCCTTGAGCTGTGTGGTGGGTGATGCTGAGTGCTGTGCTCCAGCAGAACTGCTGGGTGTGTCCTCTCGGTGGGGCTGGGGACTGAAATATTGCTGGAGATACGAGAAAAAATCGTGGTTAAAGCACCAAGGGGACCTCCACGGCGGAGCACAGGCTTCCATTAATTTTTGTCGTGGACATTCCAGAAACCTTCCATAGCAAAATTGCTTTTTATACTTCAGAGCAGAAAGTGCCACTGCACGTGGATGAAAGCCTGACCTTTTTGTTCTGCCTCTAATCCTGTCTGAGCCCTCTTCCAGCTGGAGCTTCTGTCATTCCCAGGGGCAAATTCTTCTCCGGCTTCCTGTGATGAGAAATGTGTTTTTGTCAAAGTTGGAACAAAGAATAGCCCAGGCCAGACTCTGGCTCCCCTGCCCCAAAAAGCCACCCTGCTAAAACCCCCATTGTGCCACACAGGACTCCAGTCCATTCTGCTGCTGCTCCCACTCACTGTAACTCTCCTGTCTTGGGCAGATGTGGAACAGTGGAGCCACTTGTAGGTCTGTGCGTTCCCTCTTTATACAAATTTTGGAAGGATCCAAGATTCAACCAAACTCTCAGTTGCACACAAATGTTACAAAACAGTGCAGAAAGGCCTCCAAAACCCTTCCCTAAATGGGAGTATTTAATTGGAAACGAGACAGCCAGAGTTTTATTTTGGATTCAGTCTCTGATTTGTATATCTAAATGCAAGCCATCTTTCTTCTGAATACTTTGATTTACCTGTTTTAAGAGATAACACTTTGTTCTGTGTAAGGGGGTGACAGCAGACACATTACACAGGAATGGAAAAGAGCACAAATCTTCCCATCTGTCATTACTTTTGAGGAAGCATTAAGAGAGATTTGGGCAGAGACATCTCTTGGCAGAGACCTCAGCCTTAGTGGAATTTCACTGCTTTATGAATATTTGAAAATGAGCCTTTCCCAGTTCCATGGAGAGCTGAGTGTGGTCCCTTAGTCAGCAACAGCTACTGCTGGTGGTCAGTGCCAGGTTAGATCAGCTGTAGAAGCTGACAGAAGCTGTTCCACTGTTCTGTGCTGGTGTTCTTTCAGCTTGAATTCGGGATCCTGGCATATTTTGGAAAGAGGTGTAATTTGGAGCACAGCCAGGGAGAAACTAGTCCCATGATTACTGAGTGGGTCCTAGTCCTGTCTGTTCCTTTCCCCAGATACTGATGGAGAAATTGAGTATCATTTGGTCTGAAATCCATTACCCTGGTTTTCCTCCAGTCTGGTTTGTATGTGGAAGTATTCTGCTACATGGTAGCTAAAACGATGAGATCCTAAAGCCAAGAAAATGATGCAAATCCTCTTTGACTTTGTTAATAATGTAGGTTTGAAGTGGTTGGGAGAACTGAGTCTAAACATGGTTTCATTTTGTGTATGCCATGTGTTTATAATGTTGGCTGTTACTGAATTCAAGTGTGTTAGTATTACTTGATCAGAACCAGTTATCTCCTGTCCCTGGAGGGCAGATTAAATCAGAGGTGGTTTGAATGGCTGCTTTCTCTGGGAAGCTGTTCTGGCAGGTGCATGCAAAGCTGAGACAAGAAGAAAAGCTCAGTGCCCTGTGGCTATTTATTTGGTAGCCAGTCATTGCAAAACCCTTAATGTGCATCCGGCAAATGCTTAGAATCTGGAATTCCTGGTGCTTGCTGAGATGGCAAAGGCTCCCAGCAGCTCTCTGCTGGCAGGTCACAGGAGTCCAGGCTTGGTCAGAGCTCTGAAATATTGAAATACTGCCTCTCCCTCCCAGGAACTGTGAGACTCCTCACCTGTGGCGTTAGGGATGCTCATAAATGCTCCAACACTCACTCTGCTGCAGCTTTGCAGTCAGGACTGGACTGGAAATCTCACAGGTTATCTGGGGACAGGTGGAACAAGGGAGTGGGTCTGATGAGGAACAGAACACTCACACTTCCCGCAGTCATTTGGCATTTCTTTTTTACTTAACGTGTCTACTCTTTGCATAATCTATACACAAAGACTGGCTCTGTGTTTCACCTTTTTCTGCTAAATATCTCCCTTGACAATTTTTTTTTTTCCTGGTTAATAAAAGAATAGGTAATGCAAAACCTTCTGCAGCCTGAGCAGCAGGGCTGGATAGGAGTTTTGGTGTCATGGTTTTCAGTGCTTTTTCTGTTGAAGCTGATGGATGTTTTTATTTGATTTGCAAGTATTTATCTCAGGAGTGGGAGTTTGGCTGGTTTTAATGCCTGTGGGCAATGTGGTGTGTCCCTTCTGGAAGCTGAAGGGCTGCTCTGGCCTGGAAGCCCTCAATCATCACAACCCTTTATTGAAAACAGCTCTTCCCTGTATCATTTTCTCAAATGTGTTTGTTTCCAGCCTGGGAATAGTTTTTAGTGGCATGATGGACATGCATTGGGTTTTTGAGTTGTTTTAGGGGCTGTGGGTTGTTTTCTGAGGTTTGTTGGATCAAGGAGTTGGGGATGCCTGGACACAAATAAACTGTAGAACTGGGGAAACTGGCCAACAAAGCCAATTCCTTTTGCCAGAGGATTATCTGTTCCCCCAAGTCTCCACAAAGCAGCAGTGCCTTCCACCTCCAATCCCAGCAGTAAGCTTTTTTAGCTTCTAAACAAAAATGAGCAGATGAATGTGTTCTACCTCAGTGGATGTGGAGAACAATTGATCTTCTCCTTTAATATTAAACTTAATTTTGTCCTGGACTAGGGAAAACTGCAGGGACATCTCCCAGTAAACAAAGACTTAAGTTGCTGTCTGGCAAGTTTGCCAGCAGCATTCTTCTATCTTGAGAGATGTTTTCCCACCTTCTGCTTTAATCCAGAAAGATTTTGTAGTTATCTTTTTGCAGATACAAGGAGAAATCTATCCTCTTGATTCTAATCCAGTAAACTGCCCCAACTTCCAGCAGCATCACTGTGACTAAAACCCCCTGGCAACTCTGCCTGGCTGGAATATTAGCCCTGTGGGCCTTTTCTGCAGTGTTTTTCAGGCTGTTCAGTCTCCAGCATGGTAACTAGAAAACAGCTCTGTAGTGCTTTGAAAGAGTGTTATGAAATTTAGGAAGATTCTGCCTGAGCCCAAACCCCACCAGGTCTGCATGGAGAGGGGCAATGCCTTCATGGAAGGTGAAAGGGAAGGGAAGCACAAAATGTCTTGATTTCTAAATGTGTGTTCTGAATGTACCAGATTAAAATAGAGTGTGGCCAAAATGGGCTGGGAGGGGGAGCCACAGAATTCACTGCTTTGGCAGAAATGGTCCTAAACACAGGGAAAAGCAGCTGCAAGAAGATGTCCCAGTCAGAGGTATATCCTAGTCCACAAAATTACCTCTCACGGTCCTGCTGGATCATTTGTTACAGGAGAGTAATTTATGATTATTAACAGCAACACAATGTTGTATCTACTGCCGTATGTTCTTCTAAATTAAAGTCTTTCTCCTTTCCCTCCCCATCTTTCCTTTCCCTTTGCTTAAACCTAACCATAAGTAGATTTGAAACACTTAATTCTACTTTGGACAGCCAAGAAGGTAAGAAACAAAAGGAGTAATTGGGTGTACCAGGGAGCCTGAGCAGAAGGGCAGTGCTAATTGCGGAAGAATAAAAGATAACGGCCAATTTGGTCAGGAAGTGTTGACAAGAAAGATAACTTGGTAGTAATTAACTGCCTGACATGCTGGAAGTGATGTGTCTGCCAGTGGCTCTTGGAATCCTCCGGGTCTGAAATGTGACCGTCATTTATCACTTTTAAGAGGCGCTGCTGCCTGGCCTTCCCCTGGGAAGCTGCAGGGAGGGTGATCCTTGCCTGTCCTGCTGGAAAAGGGCCTGGGTGTTTTCCAAGTGCCTCCCATTGTCGGATGCCTGCCGCCTTCAGCTGTAGTTATGGAGTGTTCTCAGTGTGGCTAAAGTGGTTTGAGCTCAGCCACGCCGAGGTCTGGTTTCCCAGAGCATTTTCCTTGACCTTCCCAGGAACCCAGAGCGTGTCTCAGAGTTTGGTTCTTTATCTGTCAGGAAAGGAAACTTCCAGAAGAAATGTAGCACTCATTTGAAAATTTTTCCCTTTTTTAAAATCTTTTTATCACTCCCTTTCATGCTGTAGATTTGCTTGTCTCTTACTGATCAACAGCCCTCTCACAGCAGGGAAATCATTCAGATATTCTGATCGTGTCAGGCAGAAAGGGGCATTTCTGAAAGCTGCCTGTGTCTACAGTATCCTCAAAAACCACTGGAAAGCTCCCTGCACTGTTCTCTGTTGCCATGGTCTGTATTATTAATTATGCTGTTTCCATTCCAGGCATTAACGAGTGTTGACATCGGGCTGTAGGTGTGTGTTGTAGGTGCTCATGTGTTGGGATGTTGCTTTGAACAATTTGCACTTCTTGTTCTCCGGAGTCACTGGGGAAAGAGAACAATAAACCAGAGGCTGTTCATAAATAAGCTTTATAAAATAGCAGAAGCTTAATAAAAAGTTAATTTCCTCATTAAATTTGGGTTTAGCAGAAGGGCTGCTCACCAAGCACTGGGTTTCTGATAGTAACATCAGAAAAGCAATACGAAATAGAAATTATTTAAGAGAATAGCTGCACATCATGTTGCTGCACTGGAGAGGCTCAAGAGTAGCCTGTTTGCTGTGCTGCCTAAAATCCAGCTGCCCTTGCAGAGCAGGGTGCCTCACTGGGACAGGCTGGTCGTGCTGGCAGCAGTTCCTGGCACGTTCCTGAAAACCAGCAGAAGAAAAGCACCAGTGCTGGTTCAGTACCAGTGCAGAGGCTTCCTGTGAAATGTGAAACTGAAATCAAGGCTGCACGCTCTTTATGTGTTTGCCTGGTGACATTTGTCAGCTGTTTTAATGATGTAGACTGTTTCCTGGATCTCTGCTCAGATTTTTAAAGGACCTGGTGGTCTGCTTAAGAGAAAGGAGGGGCAAAATCAGCTCTGTAAAGCTCCTAAATGCAGCTGTTTGAGAAATTGTGCCTCTGAAACTATTGGCAACTATTCTTCTCCCTATGCAGCATGTTATTTGGAATTGATAATCATGTACCACCACTGTTTCGTGTAACAAGTCTTGAGAATATGTGCAGGGAACGTGTGCACCTATTCTTTTGCAAATATATAATCGATGTGTGCCTTATGTGGTTTAAGTATTCACTTGGGTGCTTTAAGCAAAAAGGAGGGTATTCCATTAGATTTCTAAATGGTAGAGCTTGGTATTATCAAGTAGAAACTCCTACCAGCCCCTAATAATTGCCAGTTGTGTGAAATGATCCTTCTTTTCCTACCTTGTCAGCATTAACAATAAACTGCAACAGCCAGAGGCAGCTGCGGGGGTGCTGGAATATGCCATGAAGCACTTCGGGGAGCTGGTGAGTCCTGCTGGAGAACTCTTCTCTTCATGTCTTATGTTTTCATGGTTTCTGGAGTTTGTTTTTGTTGTGGGGGGTGTGTTGGTTCAATAAATCCATTGGCAATCCATTGAGGTTCTATCCCTGGGTATGATATTGCACCTTCTGTAGGGAAGGGCCTTGCTGCCCGTGGGGATGTGCAGTGGGGACTTCCCAGCAAGTGCTGGGGACAGGGAGAGCTGCAAAAACCTGATCTGGAGGAGGATTTAGCAGCTACTGTTGATACAAAATGCAGCTGTGGGCAACCAGCAATTTGAAAACATAAGTAATTTTATTTAGAATAAGCTGGGGAGGGAGGGAGAAAGTTCCTCTTCTAAGCTTGAAGGATTTGAGAAACTTCATCAACACCTTCTAGGTAAGGATTTAAGAGAAGTCATGCCTCTAGCATCTCATCCAGGAGGCACGTGAGTGTTCACAGATATTATTTAGAATAGCAGATTAGCCAGTTCCTTAGAATTTAGACTGCTCACAGAAATCAAATAACTGCGTTCCGTATTTGTTCTGTGTTTTTCTCTGCATGACTTACCTTTTTTTCTTTTTTCTTATAAGTCAGGGACTAAACCACTTAGGCTCTCCTGCCAGTCCTACTGGTAAAAAGTTGATTTTGCAGTGATAATTGTTGCCGTGTCCTTAGGGTTATTGGGACCTGGAAGGCAGCCCTGAAGCATAGTTAGACCAGCCTTGTTCCAAAACTGGGAACAGGTATAAGCACGAAATGGTGGGATTCCTCTGGTATGGAATTATGTGTGGGTTTGACCTAGGCTGAAAAATAAGTCCTTTCTGGGAGAAGTACAGACTTCAGAACATCTTTGCAGCTTCTTATAATTCCTTGGGCAAAGTTGTGTATTACCTAATTCTGACTTCACTCTTTAGCAATAATGTAGTTCTAGCAATAAATGTGTTTCAAAGCACAGAGTTTGCCAGAATAGGCAGTGAAAAGAAATGAAGAGGAGCTGTGAGCTGTGCTCTGGGGAACTTAATTGAAATATGACTTAGCTGAGAAGTTAAAGGGCTGAGTGGAGGAGCTGGCACACAGAGTGTGGTTTACAGTGACCCTGCCCAAGGGCTGGGGAAGAATCTGTCCTGCAGCCTTTGTCAAGACATGAGCTGCCAAGGGCTGAGCAGAAAAACACTGGCAGAGAAAAGTATGGAAAATAAAGCATTTTATTTCTTGAAAATTAGAAACAAAATCTAGAAACTAGGACTGAAGAAAAGTTTGTGCAGCTGATAAGGATCACTGCTTGGCTTTCTTTCAAAGGCTTTGTTAGAAACCACAGCCTTCCCTTGTGAGGCCTGTGATTAGACCCCAACTTCATACTCCCTGCTGTATTAAGGGACAGCCCAGCAGTAGCCAGATGCACAGTTTGGGGTTTTTTTCCAGTTAGTCACTCCATTCCTGAGCACAGGACTGTTTTTCTTGTTTTAATGCAAGCATGTGCCACAATAGGAAGTGGAATATCTTATGTATTTACCCTTTCTCCTATTATACTCACTCCACCTCTCCAAAAAGAAAAGCACCAGCTCCTGAGTTGGTATTTCAGTGGCACTGAAGAGGGGGATGATGTTGGACTGATCCCTGTGGTAAACCTGTACTCATTCTGTGCAGGTGGAGCAATGCCAGGATTCCTGTTCCCACAGTAGCTCAAGTATTTCTTCTGTGTCACAGAAGTCCATGAGGATACACAGAATGAAAAAAGGGTGAAGTGACCACCACAGACACAGACTTTTCTGGAAAAGCTGTGGTAGTTATTATAGAATGACCAGTGTTAATCCTGCTATTTATGCTCATTTTTTTTTCCTCTCCCTTAGGAAATTCAAGCTACCTGGTATGAAAAGCTTCATGAGTGGGAAGATGCTCTGGTGGCCTATGACAAGAAGATGGACACAAACAAGGACGATCCTGAGCTGATGCTGGGACGGATGCGTTGCTTGGAAGCACTTGGTGAATGGTAAGAGGAGAATGCCTGAAGACTCAGGAACGTGGTGTCTCTGTTCTCTGGATGCTGTCATTCAAGTGGAATTGTTTTGCCTGAATTCCTATTTACTGCTGCTTACTTAATAGTTTGAGTATTTCTGGTGGCTTCTCACTTTGTTCATTGAAGTGAGAATTGGTAATAACATCTCTGAGCCTTTGGGGAGTGGCTGTCTGATGAGTTCAGGTCTCTCTGGAAGAGAATCTCAGTCTTACAATCAGATCAACCCCATTTGTGACAGAGAACAAAACTGTAAATAAAGGGAACATTAACTGAGCAGGATTTGTCAGAGACAGTCACAAAAGGAGCTCATTGGGGCCCTTCTTTTTAAACTCTGACACGAGAGATTTGTGTTTATTCAGGGTCAGACCTGTGCCTATCCTTTTGCCCATCTTGATGATGGAAGAGTTTTTCATTATTGCTTTTTTTTAGCATTCCTTAAGCCTTTTTTTTGTGGCCATGTGGTATTTCAAGCCTTGTGTTAAATGTCTGTTGTGCACACGTGACTGATTGGAGTTGGTGTTTGTGAGAGGGTGAGCTGGCAGTGACTTACAGCTTGCTGCTTAACTGGGGGCTTCTGTTTTTCCTCCCTGTGCAGCTCCAGGAGGATAATTGGAGCAGGCACGGAGTGCACTGTAGCGTGCAGTCCTACCCAGGGGCATGTGAGGTTGGGCCCAAGTTCTGCCTCTCTGCTGAACTCTGCATGTCACGAGCTCCCTCCTGATGGGTCCTGACGTGAACCCAGGGATGGCACACAGGGAGGAGATTCCTCCTCACTAAAGTCATTTTGCTGTTAGAGAAACAGAGCTGGTTGGGAAACCTAATGCTGGCAGTGTTTTTGTGCTGGTTTTGTTTCTAGAGGAGGGTGAGACACGTGGAGTGCAGCTTCTTCAGCAGGGAAAAGAGATCCTCTTACTGAGTGGTCCTCAATCAGCATCTTTAGGAGTAGGCAGCTCTCACCAGGGATTTAAATAATTTAAAGATTTAAAGAATCCCTCTTGCAGGATGTGTATTTGTGTAAAGTGTTCTTTCTGAACCACCCGCTTATTCACATATCAGTGGCAAATATATTACAAAAGGACAGTTTTCTTCCATTGGAGCAAGATCTGTTGAGGCTGTAGTGATGAGTGTGATCACAGTTCTGTTGTGGAGCTGCACTCCAGCTCTGTGCAGATGTTTTTGACAGTTCACAAGTGCCTTTGCAAAGTGCTGTCTGGTACCTGACTCTGGCGACACCATCCTGAGGCTGAGCATTCCATGGCTGGCTGCTGATCTCTCCTGTTCAGCTTGACTGTCTGTGCTGCTGCAGCTGCTGGGCAGGATGAGGCAGTTATTGTAGCACTGTGTGATGTAGCATCCTTATGTCAGTGCTCTGTGCAGTTTTGATGGTACAGCCACAACATCCTTAGCCATTTGTCTCCGGAGGTAGCTATCCCTGCAGGACCCATCATGCTTTATCAGCATCTGTGAGGTCCTGATTTACTGCTGTTGCAAGGTTTGGCTTGGTTTTCCATTGGCTTTGTTTCTTTCCTCCTGGCCCATTAAGCTGTCAGAATGAGTGTCTTGCCCGTGGCAGCCCATCGGTTCTGTTTGACTGACTCATTTCAGTATTTGGGAGGGGATGGCAGTGGGGAAGGTGAGTTGTTCTCCCTCACAGTTGGCAGCTGTTCCACTGCTACAGAGTATCCAGCCTGAGAAATTCTAGAACTGCAACACCCACAGTAATTGGTTTGATTAGTGGAGCATTCACAGTTGATTTAAAAGAAATTATGTAAAAATCCTGATGTTTCCTCTCCGCTGGAGATGAAAGACTCAGATCCCCTCTGAGATCCTGCCATGACAAGCATTCGTACGAGGTTACAGCAACGCTGACTCTCCAGTCTCTTGTCTTCAGATCTGGGGATGTGTTAATTCCAAACCTTTGATAGCAGGACCCATGCCCGAGCCTTTCAAATTGTGTTTCCTGTACTGACACTTGCAGAAAATTTTCTTGGGAATGGTTTATTTTTTTTCTGTATTATAGGCTGGTGCTGACAGTCCAGTTTGTAAAATAGCCATTAACACATGCAAACTTGTGTTTGGATCTGTGTTTTCAAGACTGTTTGCCTTAAAATTATTTTCTGATTATAGGGTATTTGTCATCAAATGAGCTTGGCTGAGTTGGCCAGAGGAGTCAAATCCTGTTCTCCACTCCGTATAAGAGGAACAACGGGGCTGGTTGTTGTCTTATCAGTGGAAAGTAGTTGTTCAATAAGGCAGAATTCTTAGAATAGGCTTTTTCTGATCAGAAATTGTGTATTCTTCTTAGGGGGCAGCTCCACCAGCAGTGCTGTGAGAAGTGGACTCAGGTGAATGACGAAACTCAAGCCAAGATGGCCAGGATGGCTGCAGCTGCTGCCTGGGGTCTGGGTAAGGTGTCCTCCTGGGGAGGGGGGTGACAGCCCACCTGGAGAGCCACACCTAACTTTAACTGACTCCAGACTACAGAATATAAGAAACAGCAACATCAAAGAACCAAATTATTTACAAACAAAGCAAGTGCCAGTCTTTATTGAAACCCTTTGCAAAACTTGCATTTACACCAAGTCTCCCAGTGAGGTCTCCAGTAACAGAGGGCTCGCTGGCCTGAGCAGATGAGCCTTTGCTTAAACTGCTCCCTTTAGCTTGGCTTGACACTGAACAGAGCTCAGGCTTGACACGAGATTAATGGACTTTCTCAGCTTCGTGGCAGACTCTTATTTATGAACATGAACAGTGTGTGTTGAGCATTTTGAAAGGTCATGTTTGCTGAGCAGACAGTCTTAAGTGAAATGCATCTATAATGGTCCAAATGTCCATTATGCTGATAACCAGATATTTCCTAGAGAAGCTGATAAATCACTTGCTGTCTGCCAGCCTTCCCTCAGGAAAAATTCATCTTTTTCTCTGTAGAGCACTAATTCATTCACACATTCTGAAAGCGTCAGAATTTCAACTTTTTCATCGCAAGGAATGAAAGAACCTTTTCCACAAGGATAACAATTTGCCTAGAAAAAAAATGCCTATGTTTTCCCTTGTCTGTAGCCCAGTGTATGTTTATGTATGGTTTATGTGTATAACAGTGTCCCTGCCCAGCCAGGCTCTTGGAGGGCTGAGCAAAATGCAGAAGTGCCTCAGTGCCCAGGCTGGTTGCTGGTGTGTGGGCACTGTGGCAGTTCTGCCCTGCCCTGCAGGGGAGGTGCTGTGGGGCTGAGGGTGTCTGTGTCTCTGCAGGTCAGTGGGACAGCATGGAGGAGTACACCTGCATGATCCCAAGGGACACCCACGACGGGGCTTTCTACAGGGCTGTGCTGGCACTTCATCAGGACCTTTTCTCACTGGCTCAGCAGGTAATTATTCTTCTTGTTGGCTTCCCAAAACTTAGTTTAAGATGAAGTAGTCTGTATTGCTGCATGGAAGGACATGCTGTTTTAAAGCAGTTGGCTGTAACCTATGGATTGCCCAATAACCCTTTTTTCCATGGGTTTTTTAGACCTTGGTGACTGACCTTACCTTGCGTTTCCAGAAACACAGCAGTGAATGTATGTACAGAGAGTAGTGGTCCGGTGCTGTAGAGCATAAGGATGCCTTGGTCGTTTTTTTGCTTTTTTTTATGCCTGTTTTTTAGACAGACGGCGCAGGGATTATCTCAGCAGGGGTTCCATTGTACAAGGCACTGATTGTAACATGCTGTAAATGCCTGAGACACCTGTAAGGTTCTTCATGGATGTTCTGTGCACTTCTGCCTCTTGCAGCTTTTTCAGTGAAGTGTTCATATAAATCATGTGCAATAATTCTAATTTTTCCACCAGTGTTGATAAATCGCAAATCTTAGATTGAGATATCAAGGCAAGGATTGAGTCCCTTAAACATCTGTACTGGTAAATGCTTGTCTGTCACACAGGAGATTTGCAGAGTGACTTTTGCCTCTCTCTAGAGGTGAAGCATGTTGTTTACTGTCCAAGGAAGCTCAAGTCTCATTTCTCAGAATTCTATGCTGGCTTGCCAGCTTAGATAAAGGAATAATTCAGTCTGTGCTGTCAAAACCCATAGATTTTTGGGTGATGTGCACAGTAAAATTAACCAGGCATTCAGAAGGGTAGATCTTGTGATTAACCTTTAACATTTTGAACAGGAAAAGCTATAGGTGAGAGATTATATAATGACTAGAACCAGAGCAGGATTTATTTCATGCTTGAAGAGCCTGTCTTAGTTGGAGGATGAGAAATGGAATTTGCTGTCCTGTAAAATTCATAAAATCCTGTTGGGTTACATAAAACAGTGAAAGATATTTTCTGTCATTATATGGTATCAAAGGACATTTCTTGAGGCTCTTTTGTAATCAACTCTTTCACTAAAGTGTGAACTTCTCTTTTCCTCTATAAATGTTCTTAATGATGATTTCTACAAAGACAGTAGGATTAGAAATACTGCAGACTTTGATTTTGTAGGAAAACAGACTTCAAATTGTGCCGGTGATGAATGAAGCCCCCTTGACTTCCCTTATACCTGTCCCTGGACACTGTTTTCCTGTCAATTCTTTCTATTGATAAGACCCTTTCCTGGCTCTTTTTGGAGCATGGGAACAATGCCAGCTTTGTCCATGAGGTGGAACAGATAATCAGCAGTTCCAAGAGCTGACTCTGGGTAAGACACCCCACCTTTGCCCCAATGTTATGTTCCATTTCAGTGCATTGACAAAGCCAGAGACCTGCTGGATGCTGAGCTGACTGCCATGGCAGGGGAGAGCTACAGCCGAGCCTATGGGGTGAGTGTGACCCAGCCCTCCTTCCTTCCCCTCGCTGCTGCCCCAGCCTGGCCACAGCCTGCACAAAGCTCTGTATCCAACGGGAGAGCTGGGTAGACCCACGAGCTAAATGGCTTTTGTCAGAGAAGAAATAGGACTTTGCAGGAGCACCTTTGGGACAATCTAATCAGTGGAGAGAGCTCCACCCCTCAAAAGAAATAAGAACTGGCATTTAGGAAGTTTGACTACTAGACACCAATATATAGCAGTTAGTCCTTTACCTGTTGGGCACTGTATGTGCTTGAGGTCTTGATGCCAAAATACTGTTCCATAATTATAGATTTGTTCTGTAGTGATTGGGATGGAATGTGATTGTTTCCTCCAGGCTATGGTATCCTGCCAGATGCTGTCAGAGCTGGAAGAGGTGATCCAGTATAAACTTGTACCGGAGCGCCGCGAGATCATCCGCCAGATCTGGTGGGAAAGGCTGCAGGTACCTGTGTGAGGAGACCAGGGGTGGAGGTGCTCATGGTCTGGTGTGGACAGCTGCCCTTGGAGTCACTGTGGTGGCTCAGCAAGCCTTTCCCTGTCCCTTGCTATCCCCATGCATGCTCACAGGGCTGTGTGCTCTCTGTCTCCCTTGTTGCTTGGGTTTTGGGGATTTTTTTGCTAATGTTCCTGAGATCTCTGCTTATATGACACTTTAAAAGGGTGATTTAAGCCTTGAAGTAGATCAGTGCAGGAGACAGACACCAGTAGCATCCCCATGGCTGCTTATCTTCAGTGTTGGATTACATCTGGAAATACTGGTTTGCATCAGGCTGGTTTGAACTTTTTACCTGGCTGGCTGCATTTTGAAAAGTGAATTATCTCCAAATTATGGAAAACTGGTCAGAAAACTCACATACTTGTAAAATAAAAGATTGTCCTGTTCTTTTGAGCCCCTTACAACAACATTTCCAGTTGGTTGGTGGCACACATGGCTTAGCGATGGAATTGGCAGTGTTAGGTTTATGGTTAGACTTGATGATCTTAAAGGTCTTTTCCATTCCAAATGATTCTATGATTAGCCTTGACCTTATAGAAGAGACCTTCAGCAATGCTGCTTTTCCTGTGTTTAGAGAGAAGTTTGTGCCTTTTTTACTCTAGGCAAAAAATCTAAAACACCTCTTGACGATTTAAATGAGACAAATATTTTGACACTGTTTCCTTACAAGAGGCATCCCTACAATGACAGTGATCTGTAGTAGTACATACAGAAATATGTTTAAAGAGGCTATTCCTGCATAAGAAGGAGTAGAAAAAAAGGAAAAATTAGGGTGAAATGCTGCCTAGAGGAAGATTTTTTTCCCTGTGCAATGTTCTTCGCTGGGACTGCTGTAATCTGCCACCTTATGAAAGGCTGTGCTGCTGCATGTTTTTTAGCAGTTTGGGAAACTGTGACAAAGCTTTTAGTCTCCCATCTACATTCCTGTCTGGAAAAGCTCAGGGCCATTCCACTGGGGTGGAGAAACTGAGAGTGACAGGAAGTGTAATGTCTGAATACAGCTTTTTATAGTTCTGAAAGCAGTACGTGCAGTTCTTGCACATTCTATGGCTGATTTTTAATAATTTTAAATGCGTCTTGGAAGAGATTTATTTGAGTGTTCGGGAACAAGTTTTGCCCAACTTCCCAGCCCTCAATTTGGGGCAAAAGAGAAAGGGCAAGAATAAATGCCTTTGTGCCAAGGTGTTGCTGCCATTGGAAATCCTTTTGTTTACCTCAACACTGAGTAGTCTCTGGATGAATACAAACTTTGTACAACAGCAAGTACCATGTATTTGGTTGTTACTGCCCCTTCCACAATTGTACTTCTCTGTAGCCCCCTTGGGTGTTTGAAATCCAGACTCCTCCTGCTCTGACCATGCTGTTGTGCCTCTCTCAGCAGACAGATGAGAACCAGACAATGCTTGCACAAGCAGCACAGCCATTGGAGCTGCAGTTTCTGGCAGAGTATCAGCTCAGTGGTGCCAGCCTCCAAAGGCAACACATGCAAGGAGAAGAAAAAGGGCAATAACAAAAATATCTTTGCGAGTGTTTGGTTTTTTACCATTTCCACATTGAGATTTGTCACCATTTAAACCAAAAATAGGCTTTAAAACTAGGTTGAGAAGGGTTATAAAACTCTTGACTCACTTTAGAATTGTACAGAGAGCTTTCCTGATTTTTGGAAGTGTTTCTGCTTTAGGAACTGCTCTCCTTTTCATGTTAGAGGATATTAGACTGCAAACACTGAGCTGGTGCAGAGAGTAAGAGTCAAGGACTGAACCTTCTGCACACACTGCAGTGTCAGAGAAACAGCCACTAGTTCCTGATGTCAGTGTGCTGTCAATTAGGGGAACAGAAGTCTCCGTTTTGCTAAAGGTCCCCTCAGATTCTGTATTCAGGCTCTGTGGAGTGTACTGGAGACCAAACCCTAACAAGTTCTCCCTTCCTTTCCCCCTCAGGGCTGCCAGCGAATCGTGGAGGACTGGCAGAGGATACTGATGGTCCGGTCTCTGGTTGTGAATCCTCACGAGGACATGAGGACCTGGCTCAAGTATGCCAGCCTGTGTGGCAAGAGTGGGAGGCTGGTGAGCAATGTCAGGCTCTGTCCTCTTTGTTGGGCTGTTGGCTTTGCCATTCCAGTTCAGCCTGGAGCATCTCCCAATACTTCCATTGCCCAGCTGGGTTGGCTCTCCTCTGAGGAAGAAACTGGTCAGGAATTGTTTAAATGCTAAAATTGTAACCAGCATGGAGTTCATGCTTGTAGCCAAGGTTATTTTGTGAGGCTGATATTATACCTGAGAGCCCCAGAGCCAACTTTTTATTGCATGCTATAAGTGGAAGTTCTTATGGAGCACTGGTAATTATTAGTAATGGCTTTCTCTGCTAAAGCAGAGTCAAATCTGGAATGTGATGTTATCATCGAACATTTCAGTCCTGTTTTAACATTCATCACAAGATTTGCCACCAAAAATACTTGAAGCAGAGACTTCACACTCTCTACTGGCTTCTGCAACAAGGATTTGATCCAAAGGAAGACATGTGGTTTGTGGTGTGGTACTCCTGTGAGTGTGGCACCCGGGCTGCTGTGCCTCTGCTTCCCCTGCAGGGTTGGCTGTGGTTTTTAGCGGTGGGTGATTCTGAAGTGCTGAGAGATGGAGGTAAGAATGAGCTTGTGTTAACCTGCTTTTTCTCTCTGCAAATTTCCTCAGGCTTTGGCCCATAAGACCCTTGTCCTGCTCTTGGGAGTAGATCCATCCCGACAGCTGGATCACCCCCTGCCCACGGTCCATCCCCAGGTGACTTACGCGTACATGAAGCACATGTGGAAGAGCGCCCGGAAGGTACAGCAGAACACGGTGCTCTCTGGTCCTTGCTCAGGGTGTTTTCACTTTAAAACTCTGTAGCGACAGAGAAAGCCTGGCCCTAATTTTGTTTCACACATGGAAAGGTTATTTTTGCTAAACCAGTACCTGGTACCCCGGGGCTGCAACCAGGACTAATGGTCAATGGTAGCAATTCTGTTCTTGGTACTTGACTTTTCATCCACTGTTCTGATTGCCAAGTCTCCACACTGTACTGTGGTCAGGGCCACGTGCTGAAAGGAAAGGGGGTTTATTACTGGTTTTAGGAAAGTATCCTGAACAGTTTGTACTTAGCTGCTGAGCAGAGCTGACTTTTATTAAGGATATTATTGAAAATTTCTAACTGAAAGGCAGCTGTAAAGTACATAGGGTTTTGTCATGGGAACAGTTTGCCTCCAGAAAGCTCAGGGTGAATGTTTTTGACATTGCAACACAGGGAGAATTTACATAATCAAATCCAATAAGCTCCAGACTGGATAAGTTATCTTTTTTGTAATATACATTAAAGCCTCCATTTATCCCCATATTCTGCCACATCTTTTTTATTTTTCCTGCCTTTGGGATTGCCAGCACTGGAGCAAAGCCATTGCTGTGGGAACATTGCCATGACCTAACTATTCTTTATTTGAATTTAAGAAGCAGAAGGAGCTGCTGATGAGGCTCTGTTCTGTTGGCTCAGTACAACAGTGCAATGGTCTTCTTCTTTCTTCCTAAATGACCCACAAGCGTGTGGGTTCTCTGCCTCCTCCCATGAGGGAAGGGGGCCTTTTCTGTCTTTGAACAGGCAATACCTACCTCTTTGTCTATTTTTAATAAATATCTAGCATGACTATTTGTAAGATTGTTCTCTACCCCCATCCCCTTCTATCTGCGTTCCCAGCTGTGGAATGCCCCACGCTGATGTTAAGTCTGTGATACCTTCTTTTGTTTCACCCTGGGCTGATCCCCTTTTTCCTCCCCACTGCCCTGTGCAGGCTGACATGTGAATGGGGTAGATGAAGTGACTCCTGACTCACTCTCACACAGCTTATTCCTGTAGATGAACAGAAGTAAATTGGCCTTCTAACAGCACATTCTGCAGCTTTTGACCTGAAATGACCTTGCAGATTGCAGAAGCTTTACTCTAATTCTTTCTAGTGCATACTTTCTTCTTAAATCTTTAGGTTTTCTTACTCCAGAATTCTTTCCAAGGAATTTTATGAAGTTTTTCTCTTCAGAATTTGGTAGTGGAGGTTGTTTAGCACTACTGCCTTATGTAATCTTCAGGTGAAGGAGCAATGCATGTTTGGGCTTCTTAAATAACCTTAGGAGAAATCTAGACTTTAATTTGTTGAAACAACTCAAAGTTAACGTCCCATGGTGTGCACTTTAAGCCTCGCCAAAGCTGAGGGGTTAAGGGGAAGATCAGGAAGCTGCAAGTTTTCCTTCAAGTACTGTTTTCTCGTATCATCTTTTTCAGGCCATGCCATAGTACAGACAGGCTTCTCTGGGTCTGTGATCCCACCTGTTCTGATGTCCCGCTCAGATACAGTTTGTCAGCTATGAAATTGGGTTGTTGGAATTGCCAGACTGTCCTGGCTGTGCTCAGCTGCAAACGAGACCTCTCTGTGTCAGTACCACAGTCTGCCCTGTGCAGGCTGTCTCAGGGCATTCTCTGCTCTTGGTTCTCTCCCTGTACAGGGATCTTGTTGCTTTGCCAGAGCTGAGTCCTTGCAGTCAGAGCACAGAGTTCCCTTGTGTTGTGGTCAGTCTGGCTGGCACGGGAGGTGTGCCTGGCACTGGCAGGCTGCAGTCATTTGCTCCTCAGTTTAGCAGTTTCAGAGGCATCAAGACTCTCTAACCTCTCCCTTTATTTAGAGCTGCATGTTTAAAGCAGAAACTGATTTTAGAGGGATGTAAAAGGCTGAAAAGCTTTGAAAGAAACCCAAACCGTATGTTTGTATTTCAGTGCACATTCCCTTCCACACTGTCTTGCTCCACTGTGAGGTTATCTCTCAGGCCTGTGGCCCTCACTGGATCCCCCTCCCTTTGCAGATCGACGCCTTCCAGCACATGCAGCACTTTGTGCAGACCATGCAGCAGCAGGCCCAGCACGCCATCGCCACCGAGGACCAGCAGCACAAGCAGGAGCTCCACAAGCTCATGGCACGGTCAGCACAGAGTCCTGGCACTCCCTGGGGCTCCTTCCTGCAGCCCAGGGCTCTCCCGAGCTGCAGGGGCCCTGCAGATGGCACAGTTCACACGTGGCTCACGCTCATTTAGCTGCTTTGGTATTACACTGACTAAAAGAACAGGGAAGTTCTCGTTTAGCTGCTTTGGGATGACATTCTTATCTATCATATAATGTTGTTGTGACACATCAGCCCAAACAGGCTGGTGGCTGGTTGTATTTTTCCAGCTCTGTGGCTCACAGGCAGAAAGCAGAGCTCTCGGCATGGCTGTTTTTCAGTTTTCAGGAGATCACTGGCAAAGAAACACTTCCCCCATGCCTGGCACGTCTGCATGAGGCCAAGCACAACAGCAGTGCTTTGGGCAGTAGGTGCCCAGCGTGTGATGGTATTTTAAAATATTATTGTATTAAAAACACATCTTAATCTCTATTTTCCTCTATGGATCTGGAGGTGCCACATCTGGTTTTTTCAATTTAAAGTAAAAATTGCTTAGTATTTTCCATTGAAGGTTTGCTTCTTTTTAAATTGAGACATGCAAACCAACCTCCTTTTATGAGGATGGGAACTTGGTAACACCATTGTGTTATTTTCTACCATGGAAGACAAATTGGTAATAAGTTGCTCCCAGTATTTGTCTTGCACAGTGCTTTCTGCCAAACTCAAAATACAGAACGGAGAGCTGTGTAACTGTGGTATTTAAAGCCTGCTGAGGGAGCAAAGTATTAAATTTTGCACAAACCTTCACAACCCCACCCTCCTGCAGTAAAAATATGTTGTTTTTCCTTTCCTCTGGGAGGGAATGACTTAATGGGGTGCTGGCTGGGGGGAAGAACAGGTCCTGTGTTTCCACTGCCTGTCACAGTGTTCTCTCCAGAAGGCTCATATTCACATGTGCTGGGTGTGTTTTACCAGTACTGAAGTCTTTCAGTGTTGCTGTTTTCTACTTCTTATGTTAATTTTATAACTCACATAAATGAGGAACAAGGTTTGACCCTCACCTTTCCCCCAGAGTTAAGCCTTTAGCTGGTTGGTTGCACACTGGAAGCGGGGTGGAGGTGTTTTGAACCTTCCATGTTATCACAGACACTCCCAGCCTTCAGGAGAGGCTTCCACGAGGGTTCACCACACGGAATGTCTTTCGGGCTCCAGATAGGAACTCTGCCTCTTAATCCAGAGGCTTTGTTTTCACTCTGGGTTCTGAGTCAATGGTCCCTGTGCTTAACCAGGTGTTTCCTGAAGCTGGGGGAGTGGCAGCTGAACCTGCAAGGCATCAACGAGAGCACCATCCCCAAGGTGCTGCAGTACTACAGTGCAGCCACGGAGCACGACCGCAACTGGTACAAGGTCAGTGAGGGAGAGACAGCCCTGCCGTGGGGGCCATCCCTCCCTCCAGGAGGGGAACACAGTCACAGGGAGATCTGTAACTCTGCCTTGTTACTGCCAACAGGATTGAAAAACCCCGGTGCCAGCAGCGCAAGGGAACCATAAGATTCTTGCTTAGAATTATGTCTGGTTGGTAAAAATAGGCCACAATTCAATTTCTGTTCCTGGTTTTGGGACTTTTTTCCCCTGGCAGGTAACAGTGAAGGAGAAAGTGTAATATGAATGGAAAAAAATAGCTTGTATACTTGAACAAGGAAAGTAACCTTGTTAATTCTCCAAAGAGCCTTTGATTTCAGGGTTGTGAAATTTCAATTAATATTTGGTGCCAGATCTTCTCTTGGGCAGCCATCTCCTGTATTTCTTTCCATTGCACCTCCCTGAGTCCTCTAATACACCAATCTTCATTTTTGCCTTTGAAAAATGAGGGTGTATGGGAATATAACTTAATTTTTGATACAGAGCTTCTTTGCCTTAATATTCAACAAGGAGCTCCTGGCCAAGAACTCACCGTGCTGTTATTTAAGATAATAAGACAGTTAAAATGACAAGCAATTAGAAAGCAAAGCACTGTGTTGTCTGCAGGGTATTACTGCAGATGTCTGCAGACATGGAAAGGTTGGATTATCTCTAACAATTAGAAAGTTCAGGTTGCAGAAAGGGTGAATTTTCCTTCTGCCTTCTGTTCTCTCCTCTTGGCAGGCCTGGCACGCGTGGGCAGTGATGAACTTTGAAGCAGTGCTTCACTACAAACACCAGAACCAGGCCAGGGATGAGAAGAAGAAGCTCCGTCACGCCAGCGGGGCCAGTGTCACCAGTGCCAACACCGAGGGCAGCAACAGCGAGAGCGACGCAGAGAGCGCCGAGAACAGCCCCATCCCATCCCCCGTGCAGAAAAAAGTCACCGAGGTGCCCTGTTGGCGTGGAGAGATTGGGACTTAGTGCTTAGGCCCGGGAAAATGTCTTGGTGGGGAATGTGCTGCTGTGCATACCTGGCTTGTGGATGCTCTTCCTGTCTGTGTGTGTGTATAAATATAATATATAGACACACACACTCAGAGCCTGCAGCAAAAGTGAGGAAGTTCAGGTTAACTTAGTTTTAAGGGAAGAGGACTAAATTAACGCAAGCAGTCATAAGTTAGCTGTGACCTAAAGCAGAGGCCTGGGTGGCTGTCATAGGGGATACAGAGCATTAACAAGTTCTGCTGCTTAAGCCCTTCCTGAAGGACTCTGAGAAGTCCCTTTTTCTTACCAGTTAGAGTAGGGTTGTAGTTTTCAGGCTACTTTGCTGTCCACAGTTTTGCTAACAAACTGAAGTGTAAAACCACTTCACAGTATGTTCCCTGCCAGGCAGAAGTCAGCTACAAAGTGGGTTAGGTCTGTATTTCCACATATTTCCTCCTTTTTCCCCTTCCTGAGTTTAGGATTTGCATGGGCTGATGTGCTTGTGTAGAACTAATGCAGCAATTTTCATTCCAAAAGGATTTATCCAAGACCCTGTTGATGTACACAGTCCCTGCTGTCCAGGGATTCTTCCGATCCATTTCTCTGTCTCGAGGAAACAACCTGCAGGACACTCTGAGGTACACACTGGAGCACACAGGAAATGAAATCAGCTGACCAGGGCACGTGGATCAAGATGAGGCAGAACATGTTTCTGCTCTTTTTTGTTAAGGTTGAATTAAGTGAATGCTTCAGTCCAAGCTCATTGTTGTTAGGTGGACTATCCCTGCTACCTGTGGGTACTGGGACGAAAAGTCACTTGTAAATGAGTCTGATTTGGGTTTTTTTCTTTTTTGTTCCTAACAAAAGTATTGCTCTTTTTCAGAGTCCTTACTCTGTGGTTTGACTACGGTCACTGGCCTGATGTGAATGAGGCTTTGGTAGAAGGAGTCAAGGCAATCCAAATTGACACTTGGCTGCAGGTAAGGAGCACCAAGGACTAAGACAAATGCCAGTTCTGGGCAGAGCGTGGGGATTCGCTTCATGATATCCATGAAGGTTCTTTGCTAAACAGTCCTCTGTAGGTGCGTGCTGAGAGCAGTGTGAGTACAATGGGTACCTGACACAACAAGTATCTTGAGCAGAGACGTGGGAAACATTCTCGCATATATTTCTATATTTATATGCAGATTAGTGCATATGAATGAGAAAGAATGAAAATTTTTCAATTAAAGATGATGTGCATTCAGTAGTGATCAAGTGTAAAACACCACTGTGCTGCTCAGATGGAGTTCACAATCTGCTTCAGGAATGCCTCGTAGAATGACTCTTGTAATTAAGTAAAAAAATACTTTATTTCTTATTTAAGCATTACACTTCAAGACACATCTTACTCTTTCCATAGAGGATCCTGTAACAGCTTTGCACAGCACACTTGTGATCTCACTGAGCTGTTGGACTTGTCTGACACTGTTTGGACCCTTGTGTTGTCCTCTGACCATCTCAGAAATGAGTGATGGGCTTCCCTGGCCCCCTGGGGCGGTGAGGCCTCTAACAAGGGCAGAACAGCTTGTGCACTGAGCACACGAGGTGACAGGGGTGTTTATTTCACTTGTCCTTCCTGCAGGTTATCCCTCAGCTCATTGCAAGGATTGACACCCCTCGACCACTGGTGGGACGTCTCATCCATCAGCTCCTCACGGACATTGGTCGGTACCATCCCCAGGTAAGGCTTGGCTTGGAGCAGCAGTTTCCACAGGCTGGTGCCAGTTAAGGCATTTACTTATTTCTGTAAAAACAGAGGTGGGTGAGCCTTGCAGCTGGGGAAGATCTCTCTGTCTAATAGAACACTGGGCAGTGCATATTACCTTAAATCTGAACCAGTGACTACTCAGAGCTTACCTCACAGGCGTTTTAGCTGAATTTCTTGCCACAATGTGGAATGTCACAAAATCCTAAACCTGTTTGTGTCCTTCCAGTTTGATTCAGGCTCTCAAAGTCATTCTGCCACTCAGAGTTAAAGTCTTGCAAGCCTTTCAGATTGGAAGACTTTGAGTAGCAAATTCCTATCACCCTTTTGCAGAAGCAAGTTTGCTTTCTCCTGCCCAGCCCTGAGGCTGCTGTTTGTTAATGCTTTGCTAATATTTCGATATATGTGGCTCTTCTGTGGGGTTCTAAAGCATTATTGGTTGCTGTCCCTTGCAGGCTCTGATCTACCCTTTGACTGTGGCCTCTAAATCTACGACCACTGCTCGGCACAACGCTGCCAACAAGATCCTGAAGAACATGTGTGAGCACAGCAACACTCTGGTGCAGCAGGCGATGATGGTGAGTGCTCAGTGTGTGAAAGGAATGCATTTACTGCAGGTATAATAGCACAAAATGACTGTTCATTGTTAGTTTTGTTCAAGAACAATTAATTAATGGGGTGTTTGCAACTGGTAGAAGTTGCAGTAGTAGTGTAATTGCAAGAGAATAATTTTAAAATAATTCACACGCTGAGTTTTTGTGTCTCCTTATAAATAAATTTAGAGAAAAAATAAATAAGAAATCATTGTTCTATAAAGAGATATTTCTGCTTAATGAAAAGTGGAAACAAAATGAGCATAGTATGGAAAGAGTAATTTAATTTATTTGATAAAGATTCTCATGAATAAATGAAAAGTAATGCTTTCAGGCCAAGCTACACAAATACATAGAAAATTTCAATGGTAACAAATAAAGTAAGAAAAGCCTGGCCAGCTTCTTGCAGAAAAAAATGTAACATCACTGTGGTAGCTCTTGTGGCTCCCCCTGGCTGCCAGCAACAAATATTTCATAACATGAGAGAGGAAAGGAGTTTCACGTTTGTAAGTCAGGATACAACCACGGGGATTTAATCTTCTTCCTGTCCTACAACAGGTGAGTGAAGAGCTAATCCGTGTGGCCATCCTGTGGCACGAGATGTGGCACGAAGGGCTGGAAGAAGCATCTCGTCTGTATTTTGGAGAAAGAAACGTGAAGGGAATGTTTGAGGTGCTGGAACCGCTGCACGCGATGATGGAGCGCGGGCCCCAGACTCTGAAGGAGACATCCTTCAACCAGGTATCCCAGGTGGCCAAGAGCAGAACCTTCTGCAAGACAGGCACCTGCCCAGAAGTGTTAGAGGAACACCTTGCAGTCCAGCACGAGAGTGAGTCTCTTGGAACTCACTGCATTGACTGCAGAACTAATTATTCTTAATTATTTTCAGATCTGTGTCACTTTTGGTGACCAGAGGGGCCATGGCAGTACAGATTGCTGTGGGGTCTTGTATCAGCTGGATGTCTGATAGGGACTGAACATACACAACTGCTCTGCAGTTAATTGTTCTGCTCTGCTTCACAGTCAGCACAGCACAGACAGCAGAGATGACCTCTCAAGCCAGCAAATTAATTTGAGCTTGTGAGCCTACTGCTGAAGGGTGATTCTGTCCATTCTGTTGCCTCCTATAATGGAGTCTGTGAACCCATAAACTCAATGCAGATCTTGGATCCAGGAATGTCTGCATCTTCAGTTCCGATATGCTATAAAAATTGGAGGTGAAGTGTTCGTAACACAATTTGAAAAGGGACTGTGATGCTCTTTGTAGGTGTTACGTGGTCTCCACCTGTTCCACAGTCTCTTGAAATGTTTTTCTTATGTTGTTTTTCCCTTCCTCCCCAGGCCTATGGTCGAGATCTCATGGAAGCCCAGGAGTGGTGCAGGAAGTACATGAAGTCAGGAAATGTCAAAGACCTGACCCAGGCCTGGGATCTCTATTACCACGTGTTCCGACGCATCTCAAAGCAGCTGCCCCAGGTGAGGGGAGAGACTCAGTTCTCTTGTGGCTCTTCCAGTGCAAGTTGTCATACCAATCCTTGTGGCACGTTTTCCTGGCTATTCAAAACATTCAAGTTCAGTATTGTGGAAATACCTGACCAGGATTTGCTACAAGTTTGGTGTCTGTGCAGCACTTCCTGCAAGCCCCTGAAAGGTCGATTATTGGCCGAGCTGTTTCAGGTCACTCGACAACATCAGTTCTCCTGATGTGTGAGATCTAACTGAAGTTCTAAGGGGTTGCATTCCTTTTGGGTTTGGTAGCTCACCTCTTTGGAACTACAGTACGTGTCACCCAAACTCTTGATGTGCCGGGACCTGGAACTGGCAGTGCCAGGGACGTACGACCCCAACCAGCCCATCATACGGATTCAGTCCATCGCCCCCTCCCTGCAGGTCATCACCTCCAAGCAGCGGCCCAGGAAGTTGACACTGATGGGTAAGAGAGAGCACTTTTCACTTAGTTATTCCAGCTGTTGTCCTCAGGTCAAGATTTACTTTTTAAAACCTCTCCAGCATTTCCTTTCAGGCGAGGTTTTCCTCAGTGGGCTGGTCAGTCTGGCTGTCACACTGCAGTTCTTGGGTGTGTTTACTCTTGTGTGTTTGTTCAACAAGAGGAAACTTCTCTGTATTAATTCTTTCTGCAGGAAGCAATGGGCACGAGTTTGTGTTCCTGCTGAAAGGTCACGAAGACCTGCGCCAAGATGAAAGAGTGATGCAGCTTTTTGGGTTGGTCAACACCCTGCTAGCAAATGACCCAACTTCTCTTCGTAAAAACCTCAGGTGTGTGCTGTGGGGGATCACTGAATGTGCCTGTGCACAAGTGACACCCCACAGGGGGGCAGTTCCCAAGTAAACCCTGGCACAAACGGTTGGTCTGTGAGGAAGTGGCACATCTTGGAACTAAGTTAATTTTTAAAAAAAAAAAGAAAGTAAGAAAAACAGCATTCATAGAATGCAAACATAGAGGAAATGTATCCAAGGGGATTGTTTGTATTATTTAATTGAAGTAAGTGCAAATTGTAGTTGTAAATTTTTATGGTCTTTGAGGAGCCCCTATCTCAAGAAACCTTGAGCACTGCCTTAGGAGACTGAGAACGGATTTTTGTGAAGGATTTTTTATTATAATCACTGAACAGCTTGGTGAATGGTTGCTGAGTGTAATTCTGCAGTGTCTTTCAAGCACGAACATATCAAATACCACGTGCAAAAAGCAGATCACTGGGGGTGACATAACATATGCCTTCTGAATGCAGCCATTCAGTGAAAACCACGTGGGCTGTGAGCATGTCTGTGGTTCCCTGGCAGCAGTCTGTGCCAGTGGATGTTTGAGTTTGGCTTGAAAAGAAGAGACAATTTGGATCAGAATTGGATTTAGCGGTAGTTGTTTTAAGTGCCTCAAAATGTGATAATTGACAACGTACAGCAATGTGAGCTGTCTTCTCCATTTCCCCCACAGCATCCAGAGATATGCTGTCATTCCACTGTCTACAAACTCAGGCCTGATCGGCTGGGTCCCGCACTGCGACACTCTGCACGCCCTCATCCGGGACTACCGGGAGAAGAAAAAGATCCTGCTCAACATCGAGCATCGCATCATGCTGAGGGTGAGGGACACAGCTGGCACAGCTCTTGGCACCTGCTTTTAGGACTCCAGTGTTTCAGTGAAGGAAAATGCTGCACAGCTTCTTCCTCTGCCCCTTTTCTGATTGTTATTGGTATCAGTAATAGATACAAAAATGCCAGATAAGAGATATAAAGTGCAATCACGAGGTAACGTTTGCCATATGTAATTTGCAGCATTTTAGTTAAATATGACTGCGGACTACTTACTTTATGGATGCTAAATCATTTGCTATCCCATTAAAAATTAATTCTTTATTGTTGGGTGACCATCTTGCTTTGTTTGGGAACATACTGGTCAGTCTAGAAATACTTTCAATATAAGCTTGATACAAAATTATTTGAAATTGCTGTTTCTTACAGGACAACTTTTTAAGTTGCTGAATGTCACTTCTCAATTCTAGATGGCTCCTGACTATGACCACCTCACTCTGATGCAGAAGGTAGAAGTATTTGAACACGCTGTCAATAACACAGCTGGGGATGACCTTGCCAAACTGCTGTGGCTGAAAAGTCCAAGCTCAGAGGTGAGTTCAGCTCATGACACTTCACTCAAGGGCACAGGATGTTTGAACCCACTCAGGTTAGGTTATGGAGTGTACTGAACCTAAGCATATCCAAATTCTGCTTTGTGCAAAATGCACATGGTTAATGTGTAAATTAAAATATCATTTGAAACATGCAATGTGCTTGCCTGGCTTCTGTTTTGTCTCCGCTTGTAGGTGTGGTTTGACAGAAGAACAAATTACACTCGTTCACTTGCTGTGATGTCAATGGTTGGGTACATTTTGGGCCTTGGGGACAGGTAAGTGAAGTATAAAGGTTTCTTTTATTTAAAAGCACAGGCTGTGAAGGCTTATCCATTAATTCCTTGGATCTGTTCCTGGGATAACATCTTCCACTGTGGTTATAGTGTAGTGATACCATCTTTCAGGTCCTAATTGTGCTGGTATTGTTTTCAGCAGGAATGAGCTGCAGGGCTTTACATTTGAGTGGAAATAAAAGTTTCTTCCTTTTTGAGATGTATACACACAGAACTACATTGAGGACCACAAGGCCTAACTTTGTCCAGTTTGTAATGCAAAAACGGCTAAACTCTCACATCTTCATAACAAATTTCTTACTCCTGAACTTAAAGGTCTTTATAATGAAGTTATAAACCTTTGAAAATTGAATTAAAACAAAATTGGAAGAAGACAGCATGAATACAGCCCTGTGGTTTTCCTAGTCTGGACTGATTTTCTTCCCTTCTGATTGTGAACCAGTTTGTGTCACTTCCCCTATAGCACAGTGCATTCCATTTTTCTGTACTGACAAAAATGAAAAAGCATAAAACAAGTGGAAAAATTTATCCTAACTGGAAAATAAATGTTCCTATCAAAAAAATGTACTTATTGTTCTGGTCCAAGAGGTTGTTTATCTTCCAAGGTGAGAAGATCTCTAACTCCTGAGAGTATCACAAAAATAATGTGATAGATGCACTGTCAGGAAGCTTTTCTGTTCATCCTGAGATTGAAGATCTCAGACAAGAAAGCTGTCACTGGCTGTTCTTGCTCATGAAGATAAATATCATTTCAGACTGGAACTGCTGTGATTTATTTTGGGTTTTTATAATGGTCTGTCACCCTGTTTTTTCTCCCACTCCTTCATCAAAGACACCCCTCCAATCTGATGTTAGACAGACTGAGTGGAAAGATCCTGCATATCGACTTTGGGGACTGTTTTGAGGTAAATCTCTGTATTCAGACATTAAATTTTCTGTAACATTTCCCATTTTCTGGTAGAACAGAAATTAATCTGAAAGCCAGGACAAACTGACCTTGGAGTCTGATCCTGGGCAAGCCCTTTGGCTCTCTTGAGCTTTCCTTTACCCATGGGCAAGATGAAAATAATAGGTACTTTATCTCAGAGGCGTGTCTGGGGATTAGCTGATCACTGGAACAGGCAAAGAAGTGCTGGCATCACTTCCATGGAATTTCTTCAGCAGTGTAAGATGCTGACAGGCAGGCTGTGTTACCTGACAGTGGCAGCTGGGCATGTGCTGAGTTTGCCCTTTGCTACCAAGTTACTTCTCTAGCTTCTCCCAAAAACTCTTGGAAACTGAGGAACATAAAGCTGTGAATTTATGTCCTCTTTGGAATAAAATCTTCAAGTTTGTACCAAAAGGATCCCAATAGTTATTAACTTTTAGAGAGTAAATTAGCTATAAATTTACCAACCCTCTATCATCTTCTGTTTAGGTTGCAATGACAAGAGAAAAGTTCCCTGAGAAGATTCCCTTTAGGTTAACAAGGATGCTGACCAATGCTATGGAGGTAAACATCTCCTCTTTAGTATGAAGAGGATCTTTCCTAGGGAAAGTAGCACCCATTTCTTGGTTTTTCATCTCTTTTCTGTCATGGCTAAACTTCACACCTTAAGAACCAGACATTAATATTTCAGCTGCATTTTCTGTAAGCTGAAATGTCTCCTGTGATCTTTGCAACACATTACAGTGGAAAGCAGTTCTTTAGTTGGGAAAAAACAACCTGAAATTCCTCCGATTTCATAGGCCTTTCCTAGTTTCCCATTTCCAGTGGCTGTTTGCATCAATCAGACACGGTCAATCCCATGGTGCTTCACAAAGATCATCTTAATGGCAGAAGAGGGCTGCTTAGTTTGTAATTAACATCCCTCCTGCTCTCTTAATGAACAAACCACCATGAATTCCAGTTCAAAGTTGCTTCTTGTTCCCTGAATGTTGGGATTGGAGTTGACCAGTGAATGAAGCAGTGGTGGATTCACCTCTTCCTCTCCCCAAGGTGACAGGCCTCGATGGCAACTACAGGATCACCTGCCACACAGTGATGGAAGTGCTGCGGGAACACAAGGACAGTGTCATGGCTGTGCTGGAAGCCTTTGTGTATGACCCCTTATTGAACTGGAGGCTCATGGACAGTAAGTGATGCTGATTAAAAAACTGGCAGCAAGAGGAGAGTCCGTCTGATTTCATACAAGAAATCCAGTGTCTGTTTGCAAACAACCTGATGAAATTGTTCATTTCCACGTGATGTGTCTGGATGCATGCAGCTTTAAGGATTTTAATAGGAAATTACAGCAGTGATCGGGAGATTGGAATTGTTTTCAGGTGACATCAAATCTGTATTGTTTGTTGACAAATTTGCTCTGAAGCACTGAAAGTCCAGTTCATGCTTTTCAACCCTTGTTCTCTTGCAGCAAATACGAAGGGCAATAAGCGCTCACGAACAAGAACAGACTCCTACTCTGCCAGTCAGTCAGTGGGTGAGTGGAAAAGGGGGTGGATGGCACAAGGAGGCTTTTCAAATGAGCTGATTAGCAGTTTTGTTAATGTGTCTGGAAGAATATTTGAGCTGCTTTTCAGCTTTATTTTCTGTTTTTTTCAATAGAAATGTTGGACAGTGTGGAATTGGGTGAGACATCCCATAAAAAAACTGGGACCACAGTGCCTGAATCCATCCATTCCTTCAGTGAGTTTCACTGTTGTTTCTATGCTAATGCAGAAATGTTCTTAGATCAGAAAACTTCATCATGATCAGGTACAATTACAAGAGTTAGGACAGATACAGTTCCTCATCAGCATAAATGAGGAATTTAATTGCCTGTGTTCTCAACTTCCAGCATAAAGGTGATAGAAAATGTATCTGGGTTTGCTCGCAAAATGGTACTTGGTAAGGGCCATCTAACAGCAGCACAAATGCTTTTATTGTTCAGGTGAATCCTAATTCTCTTCCCTATTTCTGTCTTCCAGTAGGAGATGGTCTGGTGAAACCAGAAGCTCTAAACAAGAAGGCAATTCAGATCATCAACAGGGTTCGAGATAAGCTCACTGGTGAGCTTATGTTTATATAAAATAAACATAAAATCTGATGGAAGGGATCAGCACTACCCTTAGTGTTTTATTTTGTGTTAATCCTTGAATTTGACATATTCTGATTAAGTGGACGAAGCCATTTTCCTCTTCTTGTGTAACACCCAAGCACTGGTGCCTGCATTTAGAGGGAAATGAGCCTGGTTTGAAAAGTACAGAGATGTTTGTAACTGCACAGACTTGGTATTTGCGTGTCTTAGCTTGTGAGTGGAAGTTGAATTTCTGCTTTGAATGTCCTCCCTTTATAGTTTGCAGCATTTAGTTGCAAAATTTTATGCTCTTAAAATTTATAAGATCCAAATAATGTATTTATAGGGATTAGAACCAGGACTTGTGACTTCATTTGTGTGTTTTTTCACCCTTTAATTTCAAGGTCGGGACTTCTCTCACGACGAAACTCTCGATGTCCCTACACAAGTGGAACTGCTCATTAAACAGGCAACTTCTCATGAGAACCTGTGCCAGTGCTACATTGGATGGTGAGTTTGTCACTCAGCCAACCTGGCAAAACTCTTCTGGAATAATCTGGTGTGTGAGGTTGGTTGTTTGTAGGAGCCTTACCACACACTGCATCTGGTCTGGTGGATTTTGCAGTCAGGTCATAGCCAGTGCTCTAGGAAAGCTGTTTTATAAGTAGTGACAGAGATTTTAAAACATTTTAAGTGTCTGAAATAAAGAATGTGGTGGTCATTTGGTTTAGTTACAGTGAAGAAGTGAAGTGTTATTTATATTACTTATTTTTACTGTCATTTTGAGGGTTAGCTACCTTTCAACTACACTTAACAAAATAGATCTCTATTGTTTTTAAACACTAGTAGGAAAGAAGCATTGAGGAGCATCACCTGGCAGGTTTTTCTAAGCTGAAATGGTGCCTAGTCAGTATGGAATCTCAGTCCTTCTCAGCATTGCCTTTGTGAAACTGCATGCAAGTTGGCATTATTGCAATATCTTTATTTTCTTTAGGTGTCCTTTCTGGTAATGGAAGATTCCAAAGGATCCACAGCCTTTTATTCTGGAGGCTTTTGCACTCCAAACTTGCTCTTCTACAAACACAAACTGAACGTTGGACTGAAATACAGCCTTTGTCAAATATTTTTAAATGTAAATGAAAAGAGTTATTGTATATTAAAAGTTGGTTTAAGCCAATGTATAGCTGCTGTTGGAAAAACACAAGCTGTCTGAAACACAACACTTGATTTGGGTTTCCAGGACAGTGAAGACTGATTGTACCACAGATGTTCTATGGTTCCACTTGGTCTTTGGGGAACTGGTGATCCATTGAAAATAACTATATACGGGTTTTGACTTACTTTGCAATGTAACTAAGTCCCTTGCAGGATTAATTATTGCCCTGGTCATTCCTGTTGACGTGGCTGCAATGAGCTTGTGCAGGAGGTTTCATGGATTTTGGGGGTGAGCTGGAGAACTGGAAAGAGAAGCAGAATTTTACCATTGTTTCATCCTGTACTTTGTTTTCAATCTTGATTCCTGCCCCAGAATTGGGATTTGTCTGTCTGCTCATTATTTTAGTGCAGGACTCATGTCTCTGACCAGGTCAGGGGTCCAGGCACAGCCAGGGTTTGAGCACCTGGAGCTGAGCGAGGCCGGAGCCCCTGCAGGGACATGGGAGGCAAATGGGGTGCAGGGTACAAACAAACACCACTTGGGAGCTGCCTGGGTTACAAGAGAGATCACTCGGGAAAGGCAGGGCTTGGCAGAGGTAGGGGGAACTGGTCATAACTTGAAACAGAAAATAATGGCTATTAAATGTGAGGGTGAAGATAAAGTTATGATTTATGACTTAAACATATTAAAAACAATGCACAAAATACAACAGAGTAGCCATGTTTAGATGCCATGTTGTATTTGAATATTTTTGTGCCAATAAATTACACCGAAATGTACAGACTTTGGCTACGTCCCTGTTTATTCCTGAGTATTCCTTAGGCAGAGACAGGGAAGCAGATTAAGACTCTTTTTTTCTTTTAAGGTTCCTGCTGCCGCTGACTTGTCTCTTTGTGCATCAGTTCAGGTTTGTTTCCCTGCTGGGAGCAGCTGGAAGCCAGACCACGCGAAGGAGTGAAATCTGCCCCTGTGCAGCCGACACATCGCCGCCGGACCGCGGCTTTTGTCCGCAGGGACAGCGTCGGCCTGTCGGGGGTCACAGCCCGGCCGGGGGGCACCCAGGGCTGCTGAATAGTGTCCCCTCAGGGCCACCCTCTTGTGTGGGCCCACCCAATGTCCCCCTTACTGTCCCCCCTCAGTGTCATCTCCCCTCTCTGTCCCCCTCAGTGTCCCCCCACAGTTCCCCCTCACTGTCCCTCTCAGTGTGCCCCCCTCACTGTCCCAATGTCNTGTGTTCCCCCCCTCACTGTCCCCCTCAGTGTCTGTGTCTGTGTCTCCACCCCGCCCCTTCCCGCCGCGCCGCTCTCGCGTCATCTCGCGGCTCTCGCGATAGCGGCGCACACCAAGATGGCGGCGGCCGTGCGTGAGGGGAGCCCGGCGGACGGCGGGGCGGCGGGCGCGGGGCCGGCCCTGCCCGGCTTCGACAGCCCCGACGCCTTCGTCAAGGTGCGCCGGGGGGAGCGGGGCGGTGTGCGGGGACACCTGCGGGGCCCCCCTGCGCGGGCCGGAGCGCTGTACCGGGCTGGGCCTGGCCCCCGCCGCCAGTGGGGCCCGGGGCGGGGCGGGTCGCGGCCTCAGCCCCGGTGGGTGTGGGTGTGGGTATTTCGCAGCGCTGCCTCCAGAGAGGAACGGTACCGGGCCCCAGTCAGGAAGCGTTGCGGGGCTTGGGGTTTTTATGTTAAAAGAATGAGGTAGTTATCTGTGTTCCAGCTGGTTTAGAATTATGGAATATCCAGAGCTTGAAGAAACCCCCAAGGACCATCCAGTACAACCCCTGACCCTGCACAGACACCCCAACACTCCCCTCCTGTCTCTGAGAGTGTTGTGCAAACACCACTGGAGCTCTGGCAGCCTCGGGGCTGTGCCCACTGCCCTGGGCAGCCCGGTCAGTGCCCACCACCCTCTGGGGGAAGGACCTTGTGGTGAGATCCCACCTGTCCCTCCATGGCACAGCTTCAGGTCATGTTTGTAATGGCAGACTGAGTTACAAATCTTGTTTTTAGACTTCCACCATTTTAAGTTCTCTAAATAGATCATGTGAACAACGTTAGAACCACACAGCTCAAACCAGCTGGGCAAAACGCATTTCCACCAAAGAGCACCCTGGGCAAACAGGAACAGAGCGCTGATAACGTGGTGTTCTTGCACAGTATGCCCTGGGCACGGTGGTGGCAGCGACGAAGGCATCGAACGGGCTCCCCCAGCCTGGCGACGAGTATGATTTCTACCGCAGCTTCCCCGGGTTCCGCGCCTACTGCGACACGCAGAGCGACCGCCTGCTGCGCTGGTAAGGGCCTGCTGCACCCCCAGGCTGTGGGTGAGGGCCTGCTGCACCCCCAGGCTGTGGGTGAGGGTCTGCTGCACCCCCGAGTTATGGGGGAGGGCCTGCTGCACCCCTGGGCTGTGGGGGAGGGCAGAGAGGGGCAGTTGGTACCATCTTACTGTGTTCATTTTAAAAGTTGTCATGTGGTTTGTGAGAAATGAATTCTAGCACTTAATACTGTGTAGGTGCTTTTGCTATTCACTGCTCATGAGATGATACCTATAATTTGATCTATTTTCAACCTTTGAAGTGTAGAAAGTTGAAGAGAGCTGGATGTGTTAGGGTTTAGGTTGCCTGCTTTCAGGCTGCTGACAGCTGTGCTCTTCTCTTACAAGCATGAGCCAGGTGATGCAGTACCACGGCTGCCGGAGCCTCCTGAAGGATTCCAGCAAAGTGACAGGGCTGGAAGATAAATTTGATATGCTGGTTGATTCCAACGACATCATTCTTGAAAGAGTGGTAAGCAAATTATTTCTGGATGTGGTTCTTAAAACTGTTCAGTTGCCATGGCATCTTTTTTCATTACAAGAATTTCAGTGGTAGTGCTTTCACAGTTACAGTTGGTGTTCCCTCAATCTGGTGTGTTCCCTTATTTTAAAAACCCCTCCATGTGCTGGGCCAGAGCTCCCAGCAGCTGAGGCAGGTGGGTTATGGGCCAAAGGGAGGGACTGCAATGTGTGACTTGTGAGGAAACTAAATACAATCTGGCATAAAACCCTCACAACCTGAGAACAGGTCTGTACATTTTAGAGCTGCTTCTCTGAGGAAACTCTTCCCACTTCTGATGTTCAACATGCTCCTCCCACATTTGTCTGTCTCCTGTCTTGTGTTTGGGGGAAGTGGCTGTGGAGGTACCTACCTACATGACTGTCTTCACTCGGTCTGACTGAAGTGGCTGAGTGTGGTAATTTAACAGATGTTTCACACTGCTTTTCTGTATTTTAGAGTATTTTATTGGATGAAGCATCAGGAGTGAACAGAAACCAGCAGCCAGTCCTGCCAGCTGGGTTGCAGCCCCCACAGATGGTGGTTTCCAGCTGGAACCGTAAGGTGAGTGAGGCCCCTGTGCTCAGTTTGCTGTGTTAGCTCAGCTGTTCTCCCAGCCATGGTTCCACTGAGTCTCCACTGGAGCAGAGTAGTTAAATGTTCTCTCAGGTTTTTTCCACACATTCTAAGTCATTCCCTCTTTTCTTCCTTTGCCTGTTTATTCAAACTTGGTTCTGGATTCTGTGTGCTTTCAATTGTCATTTCAGTGTCACATGCGCAACAGCCTTTCTGGTGCTTATTTGTATGAACTCAGAATCCTGGTTCAGAGAACTCTCCTTCCTCGGTGCTGGACTTGCTGAAAAAAAGTGACTTAGTTTTGAGTGTGGGGTATAACTTGATTTCTCTGAATGTCTGTTAAGTCATGTGAGTTTTACCTGTGGTTTTTTAAATAGGCAGCAGAATTCCACAAGAGAACTCAGTCTGAAACCTTTCGACTGCTCCATGCCAAGAATATCTCTCGACCACAGCTTAAGTTTCGTGAAAAGATCGACAATTCCAACACTCCCTTTGTCCCTAAACTTTTTATCAAGCCAAATGCTTTGAAACCTTTGCCTGAAGGTAAGGGGGTTATTTTTGTTGGGTAACCTGTTGAGAGTATGTAACACAAATCTGTGCTCAGTGTGTAGAGAAGAAATCATTGAGTGTAAGAACAAATAGCAGGAGATGTTGATCATTTGGCTCTGTGACTGTTTACATGTGTGAAGTAAGAGTAGGTCAGCAGACAGCATCTTCTTGTGGTACACAGCAAACAAACTGTTCTGAGCAGATATTCTGCTGCTGCTCTTTACCACCACTGAATATACATGAGAGTCACTTTTGCCTCAGAAGTCTTGACGAGTCTAGTTGGCTTTACAGATACTCTTTCAAATGAGTGAGGAGCACCAAATGTATGGGGAGACCTGCCTTTGCTTTGGGTAATTTATCAGAGCTGCTGTGTAACACCCTGCCTTGGTAACATTCTGCTGCTGCCTATTCATCCATAATCTCCACTGATGCCATTGTACTTCTTGTATGTGGAAATGGTCAAAAGATTTTTCTGAAGATTTTTCAATCTCTTTCCAAGCTTTTGAGCAGAGCCACCCTGTGTCTTGCTTAAGAACAGCCTGGTAACTGAGTTGTCATTCAAGGTGCTGACAGCAAAAGCTGCAGCTCTAAATTGTTACGTTTTTTGGTACTTTGTGATTTTAATAGTATCTTGTGGTGGGTGGAGGGGACAGAGGAGTAGGCTGAGAACATGTTATATGGGGGACCCAGTCCAGTTATTCCATATTGGTTGTTCAGCCCTCACAAAAAGTGGACGGCAGCGAAAGGAGCGCCCTGAGGACTTGGATGTGCCAGCTGCTTTGGCAGACTTCATCCATCAGCAGAGGACACAGCAAACTGAGCAAGACATGTAAGAAATGAACGTGACAGTGAGGTGTTCGTAGTGCCCCGGGTGAACCTGCACCCGTGTGCTCCCGTTGTGCTGGCGCTCATCCCCTGTAACAGCTCTGCATGTGTTTGTGCCCACACTGCACTCTGTGTGATTTGCTTTAGACCTCTGCAGTTACTTAAACCTGTGCTTAATAACAGCATTTCTACTGAATAGGAAAGCTGCTGTAGCTCTCAAAGTCCATGTGCTCTAGCTTCATAAACGTGGCTGGAATTTAGTCTGTGCTCCTCTTCCGGATTTCCACAGGTTTGCTCACCCTTACCAGTATGAACTGGAGCATTTTTCTCCACCAGATGGAGTTCTCAAGAAACCAGAACTCCAGGTTGGTGGCCACTTTAGTTTTCAAATGCAGAAGCAATGCATTTACAGCTGTACTTGACAGATGTCAGATTTGAGGGTGGAGGTTGGGGTAGGAGGTGACAGAGAACATACCGTGCCTAATTCATGTGTTCTGCCAGATGTACAGGCCCATGGAGGAAACACCCTGTCATTTTGTCACCACACTGGATGAGCTGGTAGAACTAAATGAAAAGCTTATGAACTGTAAAGAATTTGCCCTGGATTTAGAGGTGAGAAAATTGCCTTTTCTGTTTAAAAGTTACACGTGTACTTTTAGGACCTAGGTAACCATTATATTCTTTAGTCTGCTGGGTGATTTTCCATTGGTTTTTATACTTGTTGGCATGAAAAGACAGTTCATGACCCTGACCTGTCAGATACTATCTATAAGGTTGAATTAAACTGTGTCAATATTGCAAGTTTTCCAATGGTAGGATTGGCTGCACACTTCTTACTGAATTTGAACTTTCAATTCATCCCATGTATTTTTTTATGTTATCTTAGTGACTGCAAAGAGAAGGTTTGATTATTCAATTGTCTTATTTTCTTGAAAAAGTCCTTTGTTACTTTTTCTTCCTTCATTTGGGATGCTGTTTGTTTTATAGCATTACTTCTGTAGTAAATCCTAGTTTACACCTCTCTTCCCCTTTTTCAGCACCATTCCTACAGGAGCTTCCTGGGCTTGACGTGTCTGATGCAGATTTCCACTCGTACAGAAGACTTCATTGTTGATGCCCTGGAACTGCGCAGCGACCTGAACATCCTCAATGAGACCTTCACAGACCCTGCAATTGTGAAGGTCAGCTGCCAAATTCACCAGAATTCCTTTTTTATTATTACTACTGTTTTAGTTTAAGCTTTTTTATACTTAAAATCTCTTAACAGTAAAGGGCAGATAAAAGAAATCTGGTTCTATACACATGAATATGAAAGCACATCACCACGACCCTGGAGTAGAAATGTTGTTTGTATCATTCCCAACTTGTTTTGCTTTTCAAGGTCCTTCATGGTGCTGATTCAGACGTGGAATGGCTGCAAAGAGACTTTGGTCTGTACTTGGTGAACGTGTTTGATACTCACCAAGCTGCTCGTCTCCTCAATCTTGGCAGGCATTCTTTGGAACATTTGCTAAAGCTGTATTGCAGTGTCAATGCTGACAAGAAGTACCAGCTGGCTGACTGGAGGATACGGTAAAAACTGACCCTAAATGGCCTGGAGCTGCCAGGTAGCTCTTTCTCCTTGTTTGCATTGCTAGAGCTTCTAGTTGCAAGACCCGTAGTTATAGGTTAGTCTGAAAGTGAACAAGCACAGCATTTACCTGGCTGTGCCTAAAGGTTTTGAAGGCTACATTTGCCCATCTTTTTTGGAAAATGAATTCTTTTGGGAAGAAAATCTGGGAGCTCATTTCCTAGAGTGGTCCTTAACCACTCTAAGAGCTCCTCCAGAGCCCCTACAAAAGCATTGTCACCTGTGCAGTGTGCTCTTGGAGCAGGGAGCTTGGGCCTATCTAGGCACACCCTGCACACCACGGAGATCCTAAATCTACCTTATGTAGGCTCTGCAGAGAGAGGCAAATACCACAGTAAGCAGTTTTGCCATCTGCTTCAGCTGCAGGGCAGTCCAGCCCTCTGGCATGTAAACGAGGTGCTGTATGAACTGGAGAGTGCACAGCATGTTACTGGTGTTGCCCAACAAACCCCTTAGTAAGGAGACAGAAGAATTTTCATGTTAGTTCCTGGCATGTCTCATCTGCAGTTTGCCCTAATGTGCCATGCAAGAGGAAAATGGCAGTTTGGTGGGACAACTGGAATGTGTTAATGTGATTGTGGCTCTTTTTCTAGCCCTTTGCCAGAAGAAATGATCCAGTATGCCCGTGATGACACTCACTACTTGCTCTACATCTACGATAAAATGAGGGAGTCACTGTGGGAGAGAGGGAATGAGCAGCCCACACAGCTGCAGGTCGTGTGGCAGCGCAGCAGGGACATCTGCCTGAAGGTAAAACTTTCCCTGCCTGGACTACCTGGAGCAGAGTGGCTTAGGACAGAAGGTCCTTTGCTTCTTCTGCATCTCTTACATAAACACAGGGTTCTTTTCCTCTTTGTATATCTGAAGTCAGCTATATATACTCTGACTCAGTCATGTGCAGTCACTTGTTTCACTACCTAAAATACTTGGATTCAGGTGCCTTCCTGCTGTTTTTTGAATGCAAGAACTCCTTGGCCTCACAATGCATTCAGGTGTGTCTTTTCCAAGAGAGATGTTACATTTCCAGTTCTGCTGGATGTTCCTGGAGGTTCAAAACCTCACTGGAGTTGCATTATGAGACAATTACATTGTGCCTCTGGAAAATTCTGTCTATGAGAGTAGGCCCTGTATAATGTAGTGAAGCTTGAAGGTACTAAAGCTGCTCCTGGAGTTGGTGAGGGTGGTTTTTTCGTAAAAATTGATGAGGTGTATGTTTTTGAGGAATGGGCTCCTGCCAGTCATTTAGGGTAAAAGCTCAAGACACGTTGTACTAGAGCGTATTCAGTCCCCCGGTGTCCATGTGAGATTCTCTGTCTGAGTGGGGCAAGGCAAACGAGAAAGCACAAATCCAGTACTGATCACAAGTGTTCCTTCTGTTTTCCTGTCCAGAAATACATCAAGCCCCTCTTCACAGATGAATCCTACCTTGAGCTCTACAGGAGGCAGAAAAAACACCTCGACACCCAGCAGCTGGCAGCGTTTCGTTTGCTGTTTGCGTGGAGAGACAAGATAGCACGTCAGGAGGACGAGAGCACAGGGTAAGAAGTCTTTTGTTACAGGCTCTGGCTTAATACCTCAGTAAATCTCTTGATTCTGTCCCTTCCACCCCTGAGATGGAACCACTTTGTTACCTGTGGAAATCCCCTGAACTACCTCAGGCTGTTTGTTACTCAGAAGTCCTGTTACATTACCAATAAATTTGTACAGGTATCTAGATCAGCCCTACTGAATTTCTTTTGTTTTTAACTGTTTTCGTTTTCTCAGACCTTGTAACTAGGGCAGAGTTGTGCACTTTGGAGTTATTTTCAAGTGTTTTTAACATTCTGTTACATTCACACCACCTGTTTATGTTGTAGGTATGTGCTACCAAATCATATGCTATTGAAGATCTCAGAGGAGCTGCCCAAGTAAGTTTTGTTCACCCTGACGGAGTCTTATTTGATTTTAATATCCAGCAAGTTGCTTCCTAGTGTGTAATTACTTCTGCACTCGGTCCCTTCCTCCCAGCTGTCAGTACTACTTTTCTCTATAGTTATTCAGTTTGGAAGAGAAATAAATAGCAATACTCCTTTGGAAGGCTCCAGACTTCTGGGATACATCTCTGATTTTATTCCTAATAAACCAAATTCCTTTGCATTTCTCTCTGTCACACATTCCCCCTGAGATTCCGACACTGTTACAGAGCAAGAGAGTGATGAGTTCCTCCATTTATTTGGGGGTTTTTTTGCACCTCCTAAGGGGATGAGAAGGGCAAGGGGCAGATCCCTTAAAACACCCAATTTACACAGCATTTTCCTCCAACACTCGACACTCATGATCTAACATCTGTACTTGAGAATAATAAAAATGCATCTGTAAAGGCAGCTCCACTGCTGGGCTCAGCTTTCATAGGTGAGTCCTGAATGAAATTATGAAGAGGAGTGTCAGACCACTGAAAAGTAAAATGAGAGGAGAGCTGACTTAGTGGCTTCTCCTTTTCTGCACAAACTGATACAGAAAAATTTTATCACAGAGAATAAACTTTGGCAGATTAATCTGACTTGTCTTGCTCTGTCACAGTCAGGACCATGGTTATGTCCCACTGCAGATCCTTGGTATGCAAATGCCTGACATACTGGCCATAAATACAGCACACTGAATTTTCCTGCTCTCTCTTTAGAGAACCCCAGGGCATCGTTGCCTGCTGTAATCCTGTCCCACCACTTGTTCGCCAGCAGATTAATGAATTGCATCTGCTCATTCAGCAGGCCCGGGAGATGCCTCTTGTCAAGGTAGGAGTAGCTTGTACCACACAGGAGACTCATCGCTGGCTTTCCCTGAGCCAGGGACTGGAGCTCAATGGTGGCCTGAGATGATGTGTGTGCTGAAGTTTGCTTTTTGAGCACTGAATGTGATGTTCTGTAGCAGAGCAGAAAAGCCCATTGCAACTTGTGGCCTGTGTGCTGTTTAGTGGCTTACACACAGTGCAGTTTCCTGCATGAGGGGGAACTGCACCTCGTGGAATTTGTTGGCCATGTAAACAGTCATAAATCTTTTACGGCTATGGTGAGGCAAACAAAACCACCCCTAGGTGTAAGAGGTTCATTAGTTAAAATACATCGTCAGCATGTTAATGTTAATACAGTTTTCCTCCTGTACTGAAACAAAAACACTTATGAGCAAAAATATGTCCTTTCTCTTTGAGGTGTTTAAATATATATGTGCAAACACTGCAGGAGAAGAAAGTAATTTTATTGACCTGCTATCTTGTAACAAATGTGTTGAAAGCCCTGATAAGGAGACTGGCCTAGAAGAAACAGGGCAGGTGCATTTAAGTAACTTACTTTTCTCTCCCATTCTAGTCGGAGATTAGTTCGACTGTCAAGAAGAGAACATCTCTACCCACTCCTGAGGTACTAGTTACATGACATTTTTACCTAATGTCTTAAGCCTTAAATTTGGAAACAAGTATAGCAAAATTCTGCCTTTAGTAAATTGCTTATCTCATCAGTTTTACAGGTCTCTCTGCTTTAGCTTAATTTACTTTTCTGTGCTGGACTCATAATATTATCAGCTGCAAATTGGTATTTTACAAACCACCATAAAGCAGCACTTAAGGCCTCATCAGCAAACACTCTGGCTGCTGGACAGTTTCATGTGTGTTAGAATATATTGTCTGAGCTGTAAGAAGAGAGCTGTCACATGAGTTTCTAAGGCTGACTTGGTCATTCTCCTTGTGTGTATGAAATAAATCATCTCCAGTATCCAGCAGGTGTTTGCACAGGTAGCTTTTTGATGCCAGATCCAGTGTGCTCTGGCAGGTGAGCTGCATTAAGAATATTCCTCTGAATTTCATCCTCTTATTTGAATTTTCATCAAAGTGTTTCTGCAGTATGTGAAAACCACCGATTTATAGTGTTTGTAACTTTAATCTCTCTGCAGAAGCTGGAGAATGCCCTCTTTGGACCACATGACAGTTCACGGATTCCTGTGGATGATTTTCAGACCAACTCTGCCCTGGGTAATTTAGAGTTAACCTAAAAGCTCTGCTAATAATGCAACAGGGGGGCTTTGACATGCAGGAAACAAGAGCAGTTTACACAAGTATCTAATAAAAATTTTGTCTCCTTTTCACACAGAGCCTGTACCAGTCTTGGAGGATGCTTGTCTTTTCTCAGACAGTGAGAGGACAATGAGTGTTCGAGACAGTCAGCCAGAGCCAGCATGTCTTGTTGCTACTGCCACTGTCAGCATATTCAGTGTAAGCAACACGTTTGTGAGGGTCAGAACTAAAGTATAGAAAACAGACTTAATAATCTGGTAAAACTGTGTGGAAGAGTTGCAAGAACTAGTAAGGTGGGACATGTATGGCATTGGCACTGGCTTCTGTCAGGTGTGTGGCATAACCAACACAACTTGAGTTAGGAGGCCAAAAAGTTAATTCCAAGTCTCTGGAGGGTCACTGCTCTCAGTGGGGATTCCGAGTGAGAAACAGCCATGCATGAAACAGCAGTAGCCAAACCAAAAGAATATTTGTGTTAATGTTTATTCTGGTTTTTTTTTCTTCTTTCAAGGAATGTGATGATGATGAAGGAAATAAGAGGACATTAACCACTGCACAGCGGAAAGCTCAGCTGATAATGGAGTCCTTTGAAAATCCATTTAAAATGGTAAAAGCTCCTGTACATATTTCTAGTGGGACTCACACACTACCCAGTGCAGAGGATGCTCTGAGCTGGTTTTCCAGGCATATCAGAGACAGCCTGATAGAGCAGCAGCTGCTGCTCTCATACTGGAACCAAGGGGTTGGCCTTCTTGCAAAGACATGTGTGGACTGGTTTTCAAAACACATTTAAATGCCTCTTGGATATAAGTCTTTCTACATAGTAAACAGACCTTTCACTGGTTTTTTTAATCAAGTTTGAGGGTTTTGAAATTTGCATCACATTTTCATCTCTACCTTATGGCTAGAGATGGTGAGGTGATTTTACTCCTGTAGTGAATCAGAAGAACAATAGAATACTGGTATAGATTTTGAGTGGCAAATTACTAGGAAATAATGTCAAAACAACGTTTTCTGGTGTGCAGTTGAGGGTTGATTTGTTGGGGGTTTTTTGGTTTTGTGGGGTTTTTTAGTAGGTTTGTCTTTAATATTTCTCTTGGGCATAATTATGGTAACTTCTCTATTTCCTCAAGGTGTCTGGCTGTAGAATGTTTCTTAAATATGAACTCAGTGATTTACAAGAAGTAGCATTTTAGCTATGAGATAAATCTCATGTGCTGTGTTTAAAGCAAAATGTTTTTTCCCCTCTCTGCAGTACCTGCCTCCAGAGGAGAATTCTGCCTATGTCTCGCAGTCTGCAAAGTTTGATCCATCATCAAAGATCTATGAAGTAAGGCTTGTGCTAAAATTTCCTGCAAATAGTACAAAAGAAACAAGTATTTTGTTTTCCATTGGAACCTCAGCAGTATAGTGGTTTTTTTCTTCTTGGATACTTCTTGAGGGACTTGACATGTTTCTGTGGCATTTGTATCCTTCAAAGAACACAGGTTTGGAGACATTCCAGTGTATATTCTGTCTGTCAAGCTGCAAACTACTACTGAAGTATCTGCCTTTGTTCTTGTGGCTTGTTTGTAGCTCAGAGCCTTTAAAACACTTGGTTTTCCTTCACCTGGTGCAGCAGATCTTCATCTCTTTTACCATCCAATTTGATCTTTTGTACTCTTAATGAAGACCAGCATATGGAAGCAAGTTTTTAAACTCCCTTTTGCCATAAAACTTCAAAGAAAGTGTTTCCAGCTAATACTTTTTAATTGCAGATCAGCAATCGATGGAAGCTGATGAGTCAGGCACCAGTCCAGAAGAAGCCCAAGAACGAAACCAATAAGAAGGCAGCCCAGGAGTCAGGTACAGCCACTCCTCCCTTCCTCAGTGTGTGTGCCGGCATACTGTTCCCAGCACACATAGGTTGTTTCCTACAGATGATGGATTGCCTGATAAATGAAACGTTTGATAACGTTTGTACTTGGTTTAGAATGTGATTTGCTGTTTTGCTTTGCTTTTTCTGAGTTCCTGGCTAATCTACTCCTGCTTGTTACAGTAATGCTTGTCTCCACAGCTGCCCGTGCCCAGGAACAAAAGGTGCATAAAAATGCAGCACAGGACGTTGTGTCTGTTCGGCAGCAAGCCATGGTATGTCACAGAATTCCCTCCTTCCAGCCTTGCCCACCGGGACCATTAGAACAGCTCAGAGGGAAACCCTGAGCCCTGTAACTCTGGAGTCCCTGAAGGACATTGTTTTCACAGTGGTCTTTCTGTGGTGCTGCCCTGAGTGTAACAACAGGCCAGGCCCCTGCTAACTGTGCTGTGCACACTGTCACATTCCCCCATGTGCTCAGTAGGGAATGTTGTCCACTACTGCACCTCTGCTCCTCACTTATTCCACACAGATTCCCCCAGATCTGCCAGTGGGGCCACAGCATATCTCAGCCTCTGATATCCTGTGAAATGACAACTTGGCTTTTTATCTCAGAAGTCCCTGCTGTGAGGAGAAAAAACCCAAAGCAGTTTGGGCCTCAGGAAGAGCACAGAGCTTTCTCCCCACGCTATTATTGCCATAGGAGCTGTCACTGGGGCCTGGCTCCACTGGACAGTTCATCTGCACACTGATGCCTACGCAGAGATGTTTCATTCTCCTCTCCTGAACTCATCCTTGTTTCTCTTCTGTGGGTTGCTTTCACAGCAGGAACAAGCTAATAGGAAGAGGGAGAGAGACACGAGTGAAACAGGAGCAGAGTTGCCAACACAAGAGAAGAAACGGCCAAAATCCCTCCAGCAGCCAGAGGAGCTGGAAGCGCCAAAGCAGTTTACCCCCTTTGATTACAGCAAGTCCAACTTCAAAGTGTTTGCAGGTAAGATCTGCTCCCTTGCTGGAGTGCTGCAGACTGTGGCAAACGCTGCCAGCTGAGCCTGTGGAAGGCTGTGTGAATGTGTATGCCAAGGCAGTGCAGACTGTTAAACACACTTACTGTACAGTGGGAAATACTTGAAGAGATTGACTTGAGGAGTGTACACTTTAGCAGCCCTTCTGGTTTGGAAAGAAAATCCTGAAGCCATTGGCCAAGTGGGTCGTAGGTTTGGATTTTGTTTATTTTTTCTATAAAGTCATCTGTTTAATTGGACTCAGGAATTAGGAGGGAAAGGAGATTTGACTCTTTTGTAACAAGCACCTATTCAAAAGCTTCTCCTGCCCTTAAGAGACTTCTGGATTGTACTGTGTGGGAGAGTGCAGTGAAACCTCAGTGTGATCAGAGGAACACTGTGGAATGCATTGTTCTTTATGGAAAATTTTAGTGACAGCTTCTCCTCTCTCCTTTAGGAAGCAGCAAATCGAAGCAGTCGCCACAGTTTGATCCTGCCAAGCAAGCTTACACAGGCAAGGTATGGGCTTGTCATGAAAAGAGGAACAGGAGTGTGGGTGACAGCATGTACCCAGCTGGGGACTCATGGGGAGGGCAGGTGACTTTGTCTTGGTGTGCAGAGTGTTCCCTAACAGCACTTGGTACTGAGGTGCAGCCTCCAGTTCATTCTTTCTGTTACCATCTCCTTCCCATTGAGGAGGAGCTTCCTTGGGCCCCCTCAGAGGCTCCTGTTGTTTCCCTCCTCTTTATACACTGTTCACACCTCCACCTTCACACATCACAGGTGTGGCACAGGGACCACAGCACACAAATCCCAATACCAAATTCATGACACTCTCAAAAACCTCTGTCATTCCAGTGACTCCAGGCCATGTCAGGTTTGTGTGTTGCTCACATTCTCCCCATATACTATTACTGGGAAAACAGTCTCAACTCAGAGATTTTTCACTTAATTGAGATTGGGGAGGAGAAAGAAAACATAAACAACCAAACACACACTTAGGGCATTTCCTGTGTTGTCACCCCGCAGACCTGGGTACCTTGACGGGTAGGATTTGATGTCAGTGGGGTATTGTGCCCACCATGTCCAGGTCAGAGCAGCAGAACAGCACTTGCTCAGGTGCTGAAACATAAAGCTCAGGGTGTGGACGAGCAGAGTTCTGTGGGGCAGCAGGAACCTGGCAGCACATGCACCTCACATGTATTTGGCAGGAACCTCACCATGGTGGTGTTCTGTTTCTTCTCTGTGCAGAAATTTGCTGGAACTAACAAACTTCAACAGTCTGGAAACCGGAGCATGTCCTACCTGGCGGGGAAAGCTGAAAGGTGTGTTGTCAGCCTGCTCTGATGCAGATGCAGTGCCCCGGAGCCATGGGCAGAGCACAGCTATTGTGCTCTGCTGTCCTGGGAGCTTAAGCATGTGTTTAGAGGGAAGAGCTTGCATCACAGCTTGATGTCAGTTTAAAGGAAAAAAGGAGAAGGAAAAAAACTTAGTCAGGATTAATGCAATCAAAGGCAAGTCTGGGAGGAAGGTTTGAAATGCTGAGGTAGAAGTTTGTGTTAATGGCTGTGGGAGTTGCTTTCTTTGACCACAGAGGTAGGTGGAGGTGGGAAGAATATCTGCCTGGCTTCGGTGGAAGACAAATAACAGTACTGCCAAGCATGAACATTCTTGTTCTGAATGGTTACTTAATGTTTAGCTTACAAGAGTTGGTTCTTGTGTGTTACTTAGTCATAAAAGAGCAGTGGTAGATGAGGGCAGCACTGGAGGGAGAAGGGTCTGCATTAGGACCCTTGATAGAATCATTGTAACATTGTCAGTTTTCAGTCTTGATTGAATTTTGACCAAGAGTTAAAGTGTTTGTGTAACTCTTTTGCAGGGGTTCCACACACCACTGGCCAAAGAGATAATCCTTGTTACAGGACCTGTGGGAGTTGCTGCTGAAGGAAAAAATAGTTAGAAACGGTGTCACCATGAGGAGGCAAATACCGATCACTGAGCAGTTTTTGTACAGAAATGTTTTTAAAACCATTAAAATCCTTTTTTTCTGAAAGGGAAAATTTGTTGGGGGTTTCCACTTTTATTATATTCACATTGGGTTTTTTTCTAATTATACTCACAGTGTTGCTTTGTTTATGATTTTGAAAGTTTATCCTGTATCCTCAAGCACAGTCAGGCTAAACTTGTCACCTGTTGGAGTTCCGTGAAGTCCAGAATATCAGTGGAGTATGAGAGGAACCTCTTGGCATCTCTAAATGCAGCACAAAAATAATAGATTCAGTAGATGTGAGTCAAACCCCTGCAGTCCAGAGGAGGAAGTGAGGCCAGACTGTTAGACCTTGATTACAAATTGAACTGCACAGCTCAACTCTTACAAGACAAGGTAAGATGAAAAATGAGTGTGTTTACCTGGCAATGTTTGTGTATTTTTAAACAAAGACTTTAAGGGAAAAAAGATGATGCTTTTGGGATCAGGGACCAGTGGTTTCACCATAGAGTGTAATAGATTAGGCAGAGGGTAAGAACAGAGTGCAGCGTTGGGTTGGGGAAGGGAAGAGGATTCTGTGCTGCAGTTGGATCTCTACAGCTAAACTAACATCTCCAAGTTTTAAATACACACAGTGAGTTATCCTGAAGTCTTTGTAGAGAGTACCAGAAACAGTATCAGTATTTGGTGGATGGATGACAGAGCTTGTTCTAATGCTGACTACTGCTGGCTGGTAATGCTGCTGTGGAGAGGTAAGGAACATGACATTTTAACAGGGCTTTATTTTACAGCAGGAACAGAGGAGATTTGGGATTTAGTTTGTTTTCAATCTTTAACGCTGTTTCTGGGGAATAGGGAGTGGCAGGAACAGAGGAGGGGTTTTCCTCCTTAGGTATCTTAGCGTGAACAGTGCCAACTGAGCAGCATTGTAATGGTGGTAGAGTCTCTTTCTGCTCATAAAATCTGCTTCCATGGCTGAATATTGGAGAATGTTTTTGTACAGAGGCAGTTAAATAGCAATTGTCTCTAAGTGCATTTGCAAGGGCTGCCAATTCCCTTCCTGGCTTTACCAGTTCTGGTTATTTCTGTAACTTGGAAGAACAAATATATCTTACTAAAAGGCCCATTGGCCCCTGGGATATTAAAATCGCTGTAGTTTAAGACTTCTACTTAAAATTCCATGCAAGGTGACATTTCAAGGATGATCTTAATTTCAGAGTTTTTCTGTTTTCCATTTATAAGTTGCCATAGATTTTAGCAGTGTCTCTAATGGAAGTGACTGGCAAATGCTGCCTGTTTTATTCATCTGGTGAAACTGTAGCACTGGACTCCCCTACTCTGGGAGAGTTTTGCTGTTGTGCAGCAGTTGTTGAAGATCTTTGTGTGACCTGGTTGGGGAACTACTCTTGGTGCATTTGTCCTAAGGTCTGCTCCTTGCAGCACCATGTTTTGTAACAGTGCTGAGCACACACCAGGGCCCACCAGCACCAAATCTGCTTCTGTGACATCCACACAATCCCAGACGGGTCAGGGTGGAAGGGACCACAGTGGGTCACCTGGTCCCACCTCCCTGCTTCAGCAGGGCTGTCCCAGAGCACGTGCACAGGATTGTGTCCAGACAGTTCTGGAGTATCCCCAGGTATGGAGACTCCACACCGTCTCTGGGCAGCCTGTTCAGTGCTGGGTCACTGCACAGGAGCAAGTTCTTCCTCGTGTCCAGGTGGAGCTTTCTGGTCATCAGTCCCTGCCCGTTCCTCTTGTCTCTGGCTGGCCCCCCCCGCCCCCGCCGCAGAACCTGGTCCGTGCTCTGCCCCTTCCCTGCAGGCCCTGAAGAGATCCCTCTCAGCGTCCCCTCGGGGCTGAACAGGCCCAACTCCCTCGGCCTTTGCCCTTGAGAGATGCTCCAGCCCCGCACTCACCCCTCGGTCCATCCAACCCTTTGATCACCCGAGCTGGGCATTCTTTTCCGCGGGTGGCCCGCGGGGCCGTGCGGGTGCCGTGGTGCGGGTGCGGCGGTGCCGGCGCGCTGTGCGCGCGGTTTCCGCGCGGGCGGGCCCACGTGGCCGCCGTCAGGGCGGCGCGGGGCCAATGGCGGCGCGCGGGGG
>VWZG01006758.1:338809-371470 GCA_013396735.1 Grallaria varia | reverse complement strand
GGGTGTGAGGGTGGGGCAGCCATTTTGTGGGGCGGGTGTGAGGGTGGGGCAGCCATTTTGTGAGGCAGTCCTGAGGGTGGGGCAGAGAAAGGGCTTTGAGAAAGGCTTCGCAGCTGTGAGGAGGGAGAAGCCCCTCGGTGGGAGCAGGGGCACAGCCGTGCCCAGAGCTGCTGCAGCAGCTCCCCCTCAGCCGCTGCAGGACCAGGTGGGTGAGCAGTGAGGTGCTGGGCAGCCAGGGCTGTGCTCCATGGGGAGGGTCCTCGGTGCCAACCCTGGTCAGGGTGAGGTGCCGTGCCACGATGGAGGGAGGGTGGTTTGGCCCCAGGCATGTGGGGAACAGCTCCCTGTGCTCTTTTTTGGGGTGGCTGAGTGAAGCCCTCGGGCTGTGCTGGGCAGGGGGAGCCATGCCCAAGCCTGGCTCACTTTTGGTTTGCCAGAGCAATTCCTGAGGTGCTTTGGGGCTGTATTTGGAACTGAAATAATGAAGTTCAACAGCTCTGACTCTGCTCTGCTTCTCTCAAAAGTTTTTTTGCTGTCTTCCCATCTTGCTTAAAAAAAGTCAAACCCAAAACACCTGTGTACTCTTACTTACCTTCTTGGGTGTTTATTGCCTTCCGGAGAGTAGCAGGGCCTGGAGTTTTATTTCTTTGGGCTTGTTGAGGAGCTTTTGGAACCTTATTTTTAGAAGTGACAGGTAGTGAAGGGCTGTGGACAGCAGACATGTTTGAGTTCACAGGTATTTCCCTCTAAGGAAGGCCTTGATCACATGCTGGCAAAAAAACCCAAAAAACCAAACAGGTATGAAATTCGGTTCCTCTATCTGCTTTAATCCTTAGTACTAACAAGTTGAATTTCAGAGCTATATTACATTGCTGGTGAAGGCCACACAAAATAGCAGGCTGAACCTGTCTCCAAGGCCTGATGAGAACCAAAGGTAGATAATTTGTAATGGCTTCTTTTTGGTGCCTCGTCCCAGCAGCAGTGCTTTGGGTGAGCCAGCAGCCAGCCTGTTTCCCGGCAGCCGAGGTGACGCTGCCTGCTGCCTCTCTGCAGTGCTGGGTGACACCACGGCCCCAGCACCTCTGCGGGCTGGGGCTGCCATTTTGCTCACCCTGCGTCTGCACTGGGTCCTTTGCCACAGAAATTCCTGGCCTCTGGCTTGCAGGAGGAGCTACAGCCCTGTGGCTTGTTTTATTTTTCACTCCATAACGAAGAATAAGATCCTCACCAGGGGAACTCAGCGACTCAGTATATGGGCAGTGGGATATGGAGCTTCCCAGCTGTGTTTCCTGAAGCACCCAGCTAGGGTGGAGGAGACCTGGTTTTGTGCCTTGTGTTGCTGCTGGTGTTTGCATTTTGCCATTACCTCCCTTTCAATGCCTCAGTTTCCCTGTCTTTAAAATGGGGTGAAAGCTCTTGTCACCCATGTTGTCTTAGGAAAAATTATAAATAGCGATAAGTGCTTTTTAAGAGTTAATTATGGCCATTATTATTACTAAGACCTGTGTAGCAGTATGTGACCAGCCAGGATGCAAATACCTTAGAAGTGTTTCCATAGGAATTGCCTTATTATCCACAAACTGGCCTGTGATCTTAATGTTCAAGACAGTGTGTAGTGAAAGCAAGAAACCCCAGAGCAGACAGACAGAGGGATTGCCTCTGATAGAGCCTGCCTGTTCAGGAAGCTGCGTGCTGTGTTATTTAGTGGTTCCTGGAGGAGAGAGGAGTCTGGCTGTTCTCAAGGCTGGAAGTAAATTTGGAGGTTGAGCTGCTCTTTAATCCCCACAGATGGTTCCTGCTAAGGCAGGTTGAGGCTCTGGCTGAGCACCAAGGGGAAGTGTGAGTCGCCAGCGCACGTGCTGTGGACAGGGGCCAGCACAGCTCCTTTCCTCAGCTGAAATCACGGTTTCACTTGGATTTGTTGGTGCAGTTTCTTTGGTAAGTCAACGAGCTGAAGCTGAAGTGATGTGAGGTCCTTCCTGATGACAGTTGTTTGGGAGTGTGGCAGCATAAACCAGATTCACTGGGAGGGGCTTAATAAATATGTGTCATATCTGGCCATTGTCTGTTTGAATTTTCACAAAAGAATTGTGAGTCTTACAACGGCATATGTCAAGTAGAGCAAGAGCATACTATTTCTCTTTTAGAAGCAGTAGTACTTGAAAGTCTTGTCACAGCTCAGAATAACCTCTCCATGTATGAGCAAGTGCAAAATACCTATGAGCTATCTCCAGATTTTTAAAAATGTGAAAAAGACACATTAAAAAGTAAAACAAAATGTCAGAAGGCAAACTTTTAAAGTCAGCTAGCACGCACAGTGCTGACCTCACCTAATCCAGCTAGTCCAGTGGTATTCACTGTATTTTACTTTTTTTAATGCTTTTAACCTCAAGATGGCTCATGCTTATGCATCAATTGCACACAAGTGAATAAATTCTCATGGGTACAAGCTCAGCTGTGAACCTACAGCATGTTCAGTACCCAGAGGGAACTCTGTGCCTGCATGCCCTATTCTGTGGTATATGTGAAGTAGTCCAAGGTAGCTTCTGTCTTGACGAGAAGACAGTAAATGTCGTTTACTCTGAGATCACAGCATGTGCATATGTGGACAGATATGACAGAGGAACTAGGAAGGTATTAATTTGAAATTTAATACCCTCCATGGTGACTTGTTTGTACATGCTTTTATAGTGAAGATCTTGTTTTAATATACCCTGTGCATTTTCAGCTTCAGACAAAGGAGAGAGTTGCCATCTGACCAGACTTACAAAAATCCTGTCTGTCTGCAGGTAGCCAGAAATGGAGTTATATTTAGTGGGAGAACAACAGTGCTGTCTGTCTGGTGGTCCTGTGCCTGTCACTCTCAAGCAATGCGTGGCCTGTGAGGCACCTTTGGCATTGGTTACAGCTACAGAAAATTGAAGTTAAACCTTGTACTGCAGGGAGAATGAAGCATAAGGTTGCACAGGGTGTCTTTCGTCTTACATTATTATATTTGGCTCTGCTCAGAAACACTAAACGTGTATTTGAAAAGCAGTGAGCCCATTTATTTAAAAGAAAAACAGTTTTCTGAGTTTGATGGCATATGAACAGTTAGATGCAAACTGAGAAAAGAGTAACTGGGTTTACACTAAAGGGGATTTTTTTCTCCACTGTGAATTCTGCCCTTGCTCTTGGTCCTGGATTTAAAAAGTGGCTCACAGAATGTGTTATTATGGGATGCTTGTTTATGACATCCATCTGAGAAGTTGGCGGTTTAGAAAACAACAAACTTCACAACATCCCTGTGATACAGAAGTGCTATTTTTATTCATTTTTCATGGTAGTTTGGGCTAGGAGATTTGCCTTGTGCCCTGATCTTGGTGATCCAAGAGACATTGCTCTGTATCTTGTTTTAGCTATGATGCCACATGTACTCCTGGCCATGGCTCTGCTGACCTTGCTTCCACATGGCGTTTTGTTAAGTGGAAGAATAACAAGGGGCAAACAAGGTATTTGTTCCCTCTCTGTTACTCTGTAAACAGTTTGTCCTCTGAGGTCTGAAAGCCTCTCTTACCTGTGAGGTGGGCTTTGAAGATTTAACTTCAGCTACTTCTCTGAGGTCCTGCTTTCACCATGCCCTCAGCAACAGCAGGCTGTAAATACTTTTTATATTCCATAAAAACTGCTTGGTGAAAGGAGCTGTTACCTTGACCATTCAGAACGTGCAGTAGCTCCATGTAAGACGTGCAACACAGGAAATCCTGAGTACAAATGACCTGGTGATTTGGGAGGATGTCTGACACAGTGGATTTTTTCTGTCTTTGCTGAACCCTGATGGATCTTGCAGATGTGAGAGGAGGATTCCCAGGGAGTGAGGAGGAGTTGCTGGAGCACTGTAGTTTTTGTAGACTAGGTCAGAAGGACAGGCAGGGTGTTAATGTGTTGTGCTTTTTGGTGACACTGTAGTGTAAAGGTCTGTGTCCTGTAAAAGCCTGAAGATGGGAAATCAGAGGGTGCTCTCTACTGCACCAACAAGGATTTAAGAGATGTAGCTTTTCCTCAGGGATTCATGAGGAACTGCAGAGTTACCACTGAGGCAGTAGATGATGAAGTGCAGGGAGGTAACAATCAGTTAGCTAGAGACACACAGCAAACTGGGACCTGTCAGCATTGGGAGAGCCCTGAGAATGAAGATTCTGGCAGGGCATTACTGCAGAGTATCTATTGTGGGTAAAGTTGCTTTTTATTTCATAATAATCTCTGAGCCTTTAGAGCAGGGAATATTTGGGAGTCAGAGGGCCTGTCTCACCTAAGTGCGACAGGAGCTAATGGAGAAGAGCTCACTGCTGTTGATCAGCTGCTGTGAGTAAGCCCTTGCAGAAACCTGGGAATACCAGCAGAAGCTCTAGGAGCTCCTAGAATACCAGAATATTCTGCTGGTATTCTGCTGTATCCCAGAGCCTGAGGAACAGCTGTACCCCACGCAAAAGGAGAGCAGGAACTACCTGTGCTGAGCCCGGGAGCCTTTGTGTAACAGATCCGTCTGCCCTGTGTGTTCCCCTTTGCTAACTCCAGCACTAGCTTCTAGATTTGGATTTTATTTTCCAGACAAGGGAGGGAGGTGCCAGATGAAATGAGGCCCGCGTTTCAGTCCCTGAAGACAGGAGCTTTGGAGAGAGCTGTTTGAATCTAGGTTCAAACCTTCCAGCATGTCTGCTTCCCACTTGTTAAAATTATGTAGGGCTCAGAAAGTCTCAGAGGAAGCACTTGGGAGCTGAAGGAAATGTGAACGATTCAAATCCACGTCTTCCACCTCCCCAGAGAATGTCTCAGGCCTGAGTGGTTAGCTGGGCTGGCGGAGGGTTGTTGTCTAGAAGGAGCACAGTGCACAGGGGAATAAGTTGTGCCAGAGGAGAGAGCATACTGTTTCCCTGGGCTCGGGGCATTCAGCTGGGAGTGAGGAATTTCTGTTCTAGCAGTACCTTGGGGACCTGGAGGACTCTTGTTTTAAACCAATGAATGTTTAGTGTAAAACAAAAAATAAATTACAAGACATCTTTACAGCGGGGACCTTGTTGAATTTGGCTTGAGGTCAGGCCTACTTCCTATTGTACGACTGCTGGGTAGGAAAGTCTGCTGTTAAAAATGTCTTCAGTTTTACTAGGCTGTTTTTGACTGGTGAGTTTTACCCTCTTCTTGACAGTGGGCAAGAAGCCAATGATTTATGGCTGTGGAAAGCTGACCACTCCTGGCTTGTACATTCCAGAAATTGTTCAGGAGATGTTTGGTCCCTCAGATAATGTTTTTTCAAGTCCATCACGTTAGACAGAGGGTACATTTGGTCACTGTTGGATAGAGGGAAAAGTCTTCAGTTCTGGTTGTTTTCACTGTGACTTTATTTATGTATTTGAACAAGAGCAGATCATCCAGCTAGCACTGGGTATATTGGTCTGCATTAGTTAATGAACTTGGCATGGGCAGCAGCCTAATTAATAGAGAAAGGGAGAGTATTTCTGTGATAATATTTTACACAGATCTTTTAGCTATTCCAGCTGGGACCAGGCTCTGTGTAGAGAGTCCCTTGCTCAGAGTGAATCCCAGAGGTCAGGATATGTCTCCATGAAAGCCTTTTGTTTACTCTTGCGAGCTCTGTCCTTGGCCACGTGCTGCCAATCCAGTCAGAGTCCAATCAGTCCCATAGTGAGCAGGGCCCTGCCAGGAGCTCAGGTGCAGGTGTACCCAGAGGGAGCCACAGCTGCCTGAAGGCCAAGGAGTTCCACTTGAGGAGGCCAGAGCCATGGGGAGCAAACAGCTGTCCTTGTGCTCTGAGATGCTGGCTTCCGAACAGTGCTCATCTTCGTCCCTGAACTGATGAATTTACCCACTGCTGGGAGCCAGCGGGCTGGAAAGTGCCTTATGATTGCTCTTCCTGAAAGATAACTGAACGCTGTCCAGTGCTGGAAGGCAGCTTGTCATTCCGTGGGACAGAGGGGGCTGGAAGCAGAATAACTGAGAAGAAATGCCACTGGTGGCTTTTTGCTCCATTCCAGAATAAAAATGGAAAGCAAGAATGAGGGTAGGGATCACAATCCAGGAAGTCTCTCTCTTGGGGCACAGGGTATGGCCGTGTCCCAGTTCTGCACCTGGGGAAGCTGCGCCTGGTTCTGGATGTCTGCTCCTCTGAACAGTCACAGCCCCAGGCAGCGCTCGGGGTGGAAGCGAGGTGCCAAGAGCAGCCCATGTCAGCTCCTGTATCAGCGGTGAGATCTGGACAGGCACAGAGACAGGTTAATATGTTTCCTGTTCTGTAAGCCCTGCTCTGACAGCTGGTCAGTTCCGGCTGCAGGGCTTCACAGACTCTGAATGGCAGCCCGTAAATCAGAGCTGGCACTGAAAAGAGGAACTGTAATGAAGGCTGAGAGATTCAAGGAGAATTGTTTTCCCGAGTCCCATCCCATTTTCACACATGCACATACAGGCACTTGCCCTGTCCCTCAGAAACACTTAACTAGGCTTCACCTCTCTGGGAAGATGGACTGCCTGGTAAATGAGATGTCATGGGCAAACACTGCCCTTGCATTAAGGGGATTATTTCCAAATTATTTGAAAAGGCTTGGCACGAGGACAGAAACCACAAATAACAAGGAGCACTTTGGAAAGTGGGAGGCAGCATCTTGAGCCCTTGAAGTTCCCAGTGCAGAGATGAAGAAAGGAGAGTCCTGCTGGGAAAGTGACCCCTGATTCCCATGCCCATTGCATGCCCTTCAGTCATGTGTTCTCATGTGTGGCTGTGGACACTTCTTTTGCTGTGTCTGCACAAGGCTTTCATAATAATAAAGCAGTTGTTTATCATTACTATCTCTGTTGTAGGAGACAGTACAGTCCTTCAGCTGAGGCTGATTCAGCAGCCTGTCAGGCCTTCTTTTAACAAATCTGCCCCCAAAAATGCAGCTTCTTTCAGCATGAGCAGAACAGGTGAGATGGGAGAGGAAGAGAGTGAGAGAACATGTCAAAGGCATCAGCAGAACAGCAGTGCTAGAACAGGACATTGGTCTGTAGACTTGCACACACAGCTAAACTGAAAGTTTGCAACTTTGAATTCCTCACCTGTGTGAAGATTGCAGTGTATTGGGGGAATATTACAGTGCTACAGGAATAAAATGCTTACAGTCTTTGGAGACTTCCTTAATGAAAATATGTTTCAAAGAGAAAAACCATTTGGTCCATCTGTGTCCCATTACCGAGCTGGGGCCATCATCCATTTTCATTAGCCAGGGCCTGAGCATGTGGGTGGGGACAGCGGCCCAGGCAGCTGCCCTGGACACCAGGCTAAGAAGCACCATATGGAAAAGCCTAATGTATGTTAACAGGTATCAGAGACCAAAATTGAAAGAATAATGGCCCATCCACATGCAGTAGCCTCTGTGAGACAAACTCTCAGCACCAATCTGTCAGCTGCAATTCTGGGTCATTACAGGGCTGCTGAGCACAGGCCAACAGACAAGCTGGAGTAATCTGACTTCAGCAAGAATAATTCCTCCAGCCGTGAGAGCGCTCTGGCTCAGTTCCCTCCTTGCTAAGATACATCAAACAAAGTTTCTTTCCTCAGAGATTCTTCCCACTGGGCCTCAGGGGATTCCAGACAAACATTTAAATTACATGTGATGATCTTTTAATTTGCTGTCTCTCTCTTGCTCTTACTATGTCAGATAAGCACATGCCGTAGCAAAGCTGTTTCCCTTTTGCCTACCCCACACAGGTGTACCTGAAGTATCTCCACCCTGACCCGCCAGAGTTCCTTCTTTTAGTGTAAGTCATTAGCTAAGGGCTCACATTTTAGCTGAGTGCCTTGGCATGCGGGTTGGAATCAGGTTAGATCCAATATCTTTGTACAAAATTAACTCTGCATATAGCCAAATCATTTTGTTTGCCTTTCCAGGGGAGCTGAGCATTGCTGGGGCAAGTGAGATCCTGAAGCTGGTGGCTAATGGAGTTCACTGGCAGTTATTATGGCTGGGACAATTTAGGACATACTTTCATAGACTCTGCAGCTAATTTTAAATTAGAGGGCTATAAGCATCTGCCAAGTCTCCCTTTGCTTGTCAGCAGGCCCAGTGCCCTCAGGGCATGTCAGCAGTTTCCTGCAGACCTTTTCTGCATACAGCTTTGAGACTCAACAAGTGGTGGACCTGCTGGTAGTAAGTACAAACAGGTAGCAATGTGTCCAACAGGTGTGCAAGAGTCACATTTGTAATCACCTGTGTGCAGCAGTCGGGTAACATCTTAGTCCAGGCAGTATGTGAGTGACAACACCTGAGCATTTATTTTTGTGCAGCCAAGTTACAGCTCCGCCTACCTCTGAAATGCAGATTTTTCTGAGTCAGAATACAGTGCTGTGTTGGCACGAGCTCACCTTCCCTTTGTGAGGCTTCTGTTTAATTGCGTTTTGTTGAAAACTCTTTTTAAAAGCTTTTATTTTCTTTTTGCAGGTTCCCTCTATTGTTCAAGCTTGAGTCATGACTTCTGGTGAAACTTTGGCATTGTGGATTTCATAATGCTGAAAAATGAGGAGAAGGAGGCCAGGTAAGTGTCTCGCTCATTTAAAAGACAGTTAAATTTCTCTGTGAAACAGTAGCAATCTCACCTCATATCCAAGTGTTTGACATTGCCCAAAACAAAGGGACACAGGATCAAAGGGTGTTCTGCAGGTTATGGCTTTGTGAGGATTTCTATGAGAGAAGCAGAATCAACAGAGACGATGAGGAGTAAAACGTCCATGCAGCACAGAACTCTTACCCTGTATTTTGATGGGCTTGTTGGTTGTTTTCTGGTTGTTTTTTTTTTCCCCTCTAGGACAAGAAACAAGAGCTTCAGGGTGGAATTCTGTAAAAAATGAGCTTACATCTAGACTGAAGGACAGTGTTTGGTTTGAATACTAGTTCTTTTGGGCAGGAATAGATTTGACATTCCTGCCTTAAAAGCAAGATTGATAAGGCCAGTCTTTTTAACATCTAGAGGACATCTGGAAGGTACCTAGAAGGCATCCCTAATTTCGCCTCTAGAGAGAGAACAGTCAGAGATCCCAGACTTCTTTGAAGGGGGAGCAGTTTGAAATAGTTGGGAAAAGCACTTTTTTTCATTGAAGTGGTCAGCAAAAGTTTAATGCAGCTGGTTGCTTGGTAGGTCTGGGTTTTTTTCCGGGAATGCTACAGGCATTTTAATATCCAGGTTCTGATTGATGGGACTGTTGGTTCTAACACGCCTTCAATCTGTTTTCCCCGAAGCAGGAATGAGGTCTTGTGTATTCAGTGAGGGATGTAGCCAGAGGGAAGATTTGTCCATTCCAGTGTATCATGCTAACTCTTTAATGTCTGAGCAGGAGCTCTTATTTTGGGAATGCTTTGGGATGGCTTTACTGTTTGTCTTGATTAGTGAGGTAATAGCCTATTTGTTACTGAAAAATTGAGGTTATGGACAATTGCAGAGAAAGAGAAATAGGGAAGAATGTTTTTGAGTTGAACAGGGGTGAGTAGAAAATTCATTTGAGTATATATATGGGCAGGGAGCCTGTTGCAAGTGGGTTAAATGAATTTGCCAGTCCTGATGCTATCAAAGACTATTCTTCATCACATTTCTCAGCTCCTCCCTCTTCGTGAGTAGGGAGGGAGCCTCAGGAATTTACTGTCTCCTCCAGACTCAGCAAATTATCCATTTGGGAGGTGAGTAGAGCTCTTCACAGTGTTAATTAGTGAATGTACATGTAGAGGAAAAGTAGTCATGAAAGAAGGAGCAAACGAAGGGGAGATGGAAATAGAGACAAGCAGCCAAGCTCTGACTTCCAAAGGCAGACCTTACGCTCTCAGCTGAGAGCACTTTATCTGCTGAGGCTTGGTGTGGAAGATGAAGTCTGGGTTCTCCTTTTTCAAAAAACCAGGGCTTCCTCCCAGATTTAGTGGTGGTTGCTGTACTCTGCAGGGTCTGGTTCTGCAGGTGGGGACAGGTTTAAGCTTTGTTTAAGAAAGGGTATAACAGTGGAGGATTACATGGGAACTCCAGCAGGAGATGGATACAGTTCCGCCAAACTTGCTTTGCGGTTCTCCCATGACAAAGAACTGTTTTGGAGAGAAGTTACTGCTCAAGTGGATCCTCTTACTGGGGACTGGGTGCTGGAGGGAATGCACATGCTAAGAGCCTTTTCCAAGCTGCAAGTGACTTTCCAGGCCTTCCAGTCATCGTGGCAGGTGTGTAACCCCAAACCACTCTCTCTAAATGAGGTTGTGATTCCTGGGTGGATGTTCTGGCAGCTGAAAAGTCTCGTAATTGCTTTGCAGGGCCAAGCTGTTTGCTGAATGAGGCTACAACACGTTCAGAGGAGCTTTTCATTACCCTCACTATATTCACAGTAGGGAGTTCCTGTTGGGCTTATACTTGTTTGGTCTTTGTGTCCTCTAGTACAGAGATTTGTCATATTTTTCTCGCTTCTCTTTGTTGTCACCTCCAGTTTGCCCTCCCTGCTTTGAGACCTCAGGTTGGACAAGAGATACATGCTGGACATGTTATTCACCCACCCCCTTTGTCCCTCTTGGCTGTTTGGAGGCAGGTTTACCCAGGGAAAATGTGTTGGCTGTGCCTGGAACAAAGAGAGCATCTTTGCTTGGAAAGAAGACAGCACTATTTCCTGGCTTTGGCTGTAGCTGCGTCTGAATCGTAACCAAACCCTTGTCCCAGCACAAGCAGCTGCTCCAGTGAAGTCACAGACCTGGAGCCAGCCCAGCAGACACGCTCCAGATACCAAGGGTGTGGGTGGGAGTGAGACAGTAGCTGTGTGAGCTCCTTCAGTTTCTGAGAGCCAGGCCAGTGGCACTGGGGACACAGAGGGAAAGAGATTCTGACCTGTGCTGTTCTTGTGCTGCCTTCCCCACGGCAGGGTAGTGTGATCAGCATCTCTTATTTGTGTCATGCTCTCTTCCCAATGGAATGAGTGTGTGCAGTGCAGGAATTTGCCCTGGAATTTGTATAGTCTCGTCCATAAATACACACACATCCATCCATGCAGTGGCTCAGATGGTCTGGCAGAGGTGAAAATTATGTGCTGTTACATCCTGCAGCTGTGTGCTTAAATAGAACTTATACAGATAATTACACATTATCATTTTCAGTGTGTACACATACATGATGTATAAATTGTGTGTGCTTTGCATCTGAGCTCTGTTGTGCTCCTGAAGAGGTCATGTTTCCCAGCCTGAGACCAGTCCCACACAGGTGATGGTCACCCTTCCTTTTGAGAGCTCTGATGATGCCAGAGGAGCAGAATTCTCAACTAGGATCTTTACTGCAGGATTTTTCTTGTCTTCCTAGACAATCTGAGCTCAGATTCGAGGGTTTTCAGATGAGGATGATGCTGTAGAGTTGCATTGGCTGTCCTGAAGGCCGTTTGTGCAGGGTGGAGAGGTCAAGGCCAGTGGATTTTTCCCTGCTGGAGAAATGTGCCGTAGCACTGTGGCAGCTGGAGTCTGTCGTTGCAAACAGAATATAGAGCAATGAGGTGGCAGTAGACAGCGTGGGAAGGAGGAAAGTCTGCCCTAACTGATGAAAGTGTCTTTGCCCCATTGCAGGAGCTTTCTCTGCCTCCTGTTTTTCCCCTGGCAAGATTATTTTTTCCCTGTTTTGCAGCAAACCAAGTTCTTCCCCCTGCCCCACTCCACGCTCTGCTTGCTCCGTCTGTGTACTTGTCTTTTGATGTCAGTCACGCTATTTGATTTGTGGTGAGGAAACAACGTTTTTTTCTCTGCTGCATTTGCTTCCCCCAGTCCTCTGAACCCCTCAATGCAGGAGCATGGGATTTAGCCACGGAACAGCAAGCATCTGAGCAGTCTCCCAGGGCTCTGCAGAGGCAGCTGGCGTTGCATAAGGAAGGGGCAGTGGGGAGCAATGTCTTCAGGGATCACAGCGAGGAGCAACGTTGCTGCTTTGCTGCCCTGGTTGGTGATGCAGGGGCAGCTCTGCTCTCTCAGATGAGTGCACTGTGCTTTTCCTTCGTTCTTTAACCAGCCTCTTGCTTTGGCACTGTACCTGTTTCGAACCTGGAGGCACATTCAGGTGCTCACTGTCCTGTTTGTTATACTCGAAACACCAACCAGTTGCGGCAGTGCTTTCCGTGGGATTGCTGTCAGAATGCAGGAGCTGCCTTTCAAAGACCCAGGGGTGGTTTTTTCCCCCAACACAAGTTGATTTTTGGAGGCACTGTGTGGTTTTGCATGGTCCACTTGAGAATAGAGCTGTCTGGGACTTTTTTGATTAAGTGGATGGTGGGGCTGTATTGATTTTATTTTTACAGGAGCTCAGAGTTTGTTACAGCTGAAACTCTTTCTGCACGAACACAGCTTAGTCTACCTCAGGTAATATTTTTCCAGTTTCAAAACTTGAGGTCAGAGGGAAATCTGAAAAGCTGCCCCATGACCTAGCCTGGATCTCGTGGCACTTTGGTGACAGCCCCAGCAGCAAAGCTGCTTTTCAGCTTTCTCATCTTTTTGGTTGGTTCCTGCTGCTGTCTGGTTTTGTAGGGAAAGTGGAGATCAGGTCTCTGGATCCTGATGGTAGCAGCCTGAGGCACTGTGCTGGCTGAGCAGCTCTGCTCTTGCTGATTTATTCATGTGTCTGACTTGGCTGTCTGCACTCACTGTTGCCACAGGAGGGATTTGAAACCTTTCCTTGACAGACATTAGTGTTGAGTAGTAAAAGCATATCCTGGGAGTCTGTACAGGGTCTGAGGGAAAGTGGGGACTCAGACAAGGTCTCTCCAGAGTCTGTGTTCCTCCATATTTCTCCATTACATAGAAGATTTTTTTTTTTCCAAGGGAAGTTCTTTCTCTGAACCTTGGCCCAGTGGTTCTGTTGAGAGTGAGACTCACCTTTGTGCTCCCTCAGTCAGCCCTCAGCATGGAAGGAGACAGGGGCACAAGAAGACAGCTGGGTAAACTTCTCAGGAGGCACCTGTCATTCCAGGAAACTGGCAAACCTCCTGAAGCGGATCCGTAACTTGGAAGAGGAGCTGGGAGCTGCAGTGACATGGATGAAGGCCACTGAGCCTTCAGGCTGGCTTAGTCCTGTGCTAAAGGAAGGCTGGGGAAAAGAGGAGCATCTGTGTGGCCTGAGATTTGCTATCACAGTGCTCCTAAAATACTGCTGCACCTGGAGAGCCAGAGGCCTTTTGGAGCTGGAAGGATTCTGGGAAAAGGAACAGGGACAGTGTTTTTGGCTTTGTTCACATCAGACGCTTCTCCCCAGACTATGCCAGGGAAAGCCAGTGTGTGCACCAAGCATTCAGCTTCTCAGGCTCCAGGATTACAGTTTGTAAGGCAGCTGTCTTGTTGCAGCAACCATCAGCTTCAGGGGCCTCATCAGGTTCTGTGCTGTGAGAAACTTCTCAGGCCTAAGATCAGGATTGGCTCTCCATGCCTCTGCTACTGAACTGAGCAGGAAGCCTGATGGGGAATGCTTCTGGAAGTATTTATGCCTGAGGGAATCAGGCAACAGCTCTGGTAGACAGGGATTGATTTTTTGCAAAATTTTCCTTCTCTTCCCCCATTTCCAGCCAGTATAAAGTCCACATCTATCTTGTTGATAGGATCATTTTAGCAGCTAGTGGGCCATGGGAAAAGCCAGTCCCCTCTGGGTTCTTGTCCATTAGCCATGTTTGTAGGTACTGCTGCTACACAATTAATTATTACTGTTACTAGTTTCTCCTTCACTTTTATTAAATGGTGTTTTCTCTTTGCAGACTGCTGAATGGTTTGTTTTCCTTAGTTTTGTTCGTGTAATAATAACTCCTGCTTTTCTACCAGCACCAGTTTCACTGCCTGGGGTAATGATTTTTTGGCTGTTCAAAAGGAGTCCATTTAATTACAGGATATCTCAGGCTAAATTTCCTGCCTGTGCAGTGCCAGTCTGTTCCCTGTTGCAGACCAGTTTTCCCACTTTCAGTCCATTTTTTTCAAGGAAGAGCTGGACTTTGGCTCAGCACTAATGTATCTAGCTTTTCACCCTCTGAAAATGTATGCCTATCTCCATGTGCACTGGAATAGGAGTTTTGTGGGAAAACCAGGTGATGACTTGGAAAGAAACAGCCTGCAAGCACTGGAATTAATAAAGCTTTATGTCCTATAGCGTTGGCTCTCCCAGTTGAATTCCCTGGGGAGTGTGAAATCCCTGTGTGGATCCACAAATGTTTAGAAGAAATTTGAGTTATTTTCTGAGTGTGCCTTTTTTACCCTATGGGCAGGATAAAAAGAAATCTGTGCGTATGAACAAGGCTTGGAGCAGGTTTCAGTCACCACAAGCCTGTACATTAAAATGTACAGCTGAAAACTGGAAGACTGTGGTATCTCTGAAACTCGTGTGCACTGTAGTGTTGTGTCACCAGAGTGTTTCTGTACCATTGCACAGAACCATCTAACGAGGCTCCTCACTATTCCAAAATTCTGTATTGTGCCCCGTTCTTTTGCTTCTAACACCATCCTGCTCTGACAGCAGAAGGCAGCACTCCTAAAGCCAGGGTGTTCGCATTAGTGGCAATTGTGGATGGGTTGGTTGGAGGGAAGAAGCATTGCCCAGCTCCCCTCACTGCCTGTGCAGACACTGCCTGGAGCCACCTCCTCCCACCGCCCGCCTTCCCACAGAGCAGTGGTACCACCACTCCCTGAAGAGCCTGCGGCATCCCCGGTCCATCCGCTCCATCCCTGCCCGCCTCTCCCTGTCACTGACTGCAGCCTGAACACCAGCCTGGTTTTCAGTGATTGCTGTTCCCAGAACTCAGCAGGCTGAAGGGGGTGGAGGGGAGATAAATATCAGAGTTCAACATCCAGACAAACACAGCAGAGCACACACAATAAATACATCCACCCCCGAATGCAAATACACTGGGAGAGATTCCTCGCCTGGGGCTCTGAGCAGAGCAGGCTGGGACAGGAGAGCAGCACCATGAGGTGAGTGCAGTGGCAGGGCCCTCCCCAGCTCCTCTGGCCCCTTGGCTCGCACAGGCTCTAGAAGGCATGAGCATGTGTCTCATCTTGTTTAGCTGCTACTGGAGCATGACTGCACTGACACCTCCCCATTTCTTCCAGTGTCAGAGGAGAAGGGTGTTGGGCACGAGGATTTCAGCTGGTGCTGAGATACCTGGTTTGGTATTGAGCCTGGCAACTTGGATGTGTGATCTGGTGGGTATGATCAGAGTTAATGCTCACTCTTTCTCTGTTAATCTTTGTTCCTTTGACACAGGCTGTTTGTCTTACTGGCTGTGCTCTGCAGTGGAGTAAAGAGCAGTATTGTGCCACAGAGAATGTATGGGAGGATCATGTCCCCAAACTTCCCAAATGTCTACCCAAACCACAAGGAGAGAACCTGGAATATTACTGTCCCCAAGGGATATTCCATCCGTATCTACTTCACCCATTTCAACCTGGAGCTGTCCTACCTGTGTGAATATGATTATGTGAAGGTATGTGTAGGATGGGGTGACAAGTAGCAGGCTAAGCTGTTAAAAACTGTGTTTATGTGATTCTGTATATGAGCAGGACCAAGATAACTCTTGTAAGCACTTGATTCTAGTCTGCTTATAAAGTTCGGACTCAGCTGCTTTCTAAATGACATGTTTATTGAGGCCCACAGGACCAGGAAGCAGAACTGTTTGTGTTGGAACATCTGACTTTTTAATTGTTTGTGCTCAGAAAATTCTAATGCTCCCCTTTTGTGAAGCAAAAGGTTTAAAATTTCGCCCAAAACAACATTTGAGCTTCATTTTGCTGAAGTTACAGTGTGTTCTTTTAAATTAACAAGTAGTGCTTTACACGGGGTATAATGGGACGCTATAAAATGTCAGTGATGGTCTAAACAAGGTACTGTCAGCTTGTCTGAAGGGGCACTCCAGCACTCACTGTGCTGTTTGCAGGCTAATGTGAGAAACTTCAGGAAGAGGAGCAAAGATACTGCCTTGGGAAGTGTTTGTGTGGTCAGTGGTGTCCCTGACAGGTTTGTGCTCCATGTTCTGGGTGTGCTCAGGTCCAGGGGGGCCTGTCACTGACCTGAGGCCCTGCTGCCTCTGCACCCCTTTTGTTGTTTGGTGGCCCTGATGCACATCAAAGAGGGAACTGTGTGCGCATGGAGTGAGCAAACCCAGTTTGCATCTGATAGAACCAAACCAGGCTGCCTTGTTCCCACTTAGATCTCATGTCCATGGTTTTATATGGCAAGCTGCTCCTATTCCCCAAATCCATGCTGTTCTTCCTGTACTTTCCTCTGGGCAGGACACAGTACTCCTTTTGGGAGGTCTGTAGTGCACAGCTCCCTCTCTGCCCTGCCTGACATAAACCCCACGTACCACAACATTTCTCCTGTGTTAAAGATAAATGAAGAACTGAAACTGTAATAAGTGAATCATAGAGCAAGTGAGTCACTCATTTAAAACACCTTTTACTATACATTTGAATTTGCCACTATGTGAACCTTTGCACCCAGTTGTCTCTGGCTTTACCAAGATCTGCTTGTCACTGAGAGAGCCAAGTTAACAAGAACGGTATAAACAAAGCATGGCTGGCAGCACAGCTCTAGGGGGCCTCAGAAAGGGAAAAGGGAGATAAATACATGGGCTTAAGTCACAGAGAACAGGAGAAGTCTTCTCTTATCTGTCCTTGGATGTAGACTGACCTCCAGAAACTCCTTTTGAGAGCATCCATACGTCCTTCCTTATACCATTAAACACATGATTTCCAAGCCATGGCAGTAGGTTGGGAAGGTCAATGGGCTGTACGTATCTGGTGGATCATCTTCCTGTTTTCTAGCTGAGCTCTGGTGGAAAGACCTTGGCTACGCTGTGTGGAAAGGACAGTACAGACACTGAGGAGGCTCCGGGCAACAAGACTTATATCTCCATTGACAACCACCTCGTGGTAGTGTTTCGGTCTGATTACTCCAATGAGAAACCATTCACAGGCTTTGAGGCCTTTTATGCTGCTGAAGGTAAGAGCCCAGCCCCTCCTGTGGATGGAAGAGCCACAGCTGTGGTGAGGTTGGTGCTTCCCTGTGCTCTCATAGCCTGTGCTGCTGCTGTTGGGTGGGAGAAGGAGATCTCCTTGTACAGGGACAGGTGCAGAAGGGCACAGAGTGGCTCAGATTGAGAGAACACATTGTTGAAGGGCACTGTTTGCCTGATTCTGTGCTTTGCCCATCAGATATCGATGAGTGCAAGCAGCTGCTGGATGGTGAACCCCTCTGCAGTCATCACTGTCACAACTATGTGGGGGGCTACTATTGCAGCTGCAGGGTTGGCTACACACTACTTGAAAACAAGAGGACGTGCACAGGTGAGCTCTTGCTGGATTAGGAGATACTCCCCTAACCCCATGTCCCAGTTACAGGGGCTGGGACCAGTTTATCGGTATGTGGGTGTAACCAAAACTGTGGTGCACTGACACTTGGCTTTGGCTACTCCTTTCCACCTCTGTTCAGCTTGAGGTGAGTTGAATGGAGCGGCAGGAAACTTGGGTTACACTTCCCACCACAGACACTTCCAGTCCTCATGACTGCCAGTGCAGCCAGTCTGGCAAAACAGAGTATATCTTGTTCCCTGGGTACTGAGATACTGAGTATTCTGGACCCAAGTTAGTAGATGTGTTGGAGAAACTGGGAATTGAGTCGTGAAGTCTAATGGAGAAATAGTTTTCTTCCCTGGAAGGACACAGCCCAAGAAGCAGCGCAGTCCACATATCAGTGACACTGATCCACTCATCAAACGGGAGGATGGCCTGGCACAGATCTCGTGCTCAAAGGGCTCACAGTCCCAGGTCTGTCTCACTGAGTGCTGCCCAGCCCTGCTCCCCAGGCCACAGCCAGGGAAAGCGAGCAGCACCTCAGAATTGCCTTTGCACTGAAACATGGCCTGTACAGGGTGAGAGGTTCGTCCTCTGTGAGTGCAGCTTTGCCACCTGGAGCTGAGACAGAATGAGCACACACGCTGCTCATAAAGACTGTCACAGGTGGAAGACGGTCTCTTTGAACTCTCCCATGCTGAAATACAGAACTGGATCCAGCTTCCAATGCTTAAGGTTGCCTTGGCATTTGGGCTTCCCAACTCCAGACAATTACAAATTCTCTCCAGCCATGGCTGCCTGGGTCTGATTCAAGATTCAAGCTCCTCGTGTCTCCAGTGTATTGGAACAGGCCTTCCTAAAGTGATGGTTTTAGCACTAGTATATGGATCTCCTGGCACTCTAAAGTGTGTGCCTGGCCTTAATGTGAAGGTGTAAAATGGAAAGCTGTGAATTGGCAGACGGGCAGCTCTGCACTGACCATTCATGTGTGCACACTTCTGTCCCTGAACAGAGCCTGAGCAGAGGGAGCTCCTCAGCAATAGTGAAGGGCTGGGCTACCTTGATGGTGGAGTTGAAAACTGAGAACTGGGAATTGCTGTGGTGCAGTTGATGTGCTGGAACCTGTTCACATTTAGAGCCCTGAGATCCAGCACTGCAGCTGCTCCAGTCACTGGGCTGCAAGGCAAAGGCCTCTGCTAACCTCCATCATGCAGTGGCATTTCAGAGACGAGCTTCTGCAAACGAACGACAGCCCTTTCCCCCAGGAAAGAAAGCCACTTTCCAACAAGTCTAGCCTACCCTGGGCAGCTGAGATGGAGTTAGTTGTCTTCACTGCAGTCTGTTTGGTTCATTGTCCCTAACCCTAATCCATAACCCTAACCCTCACCCTGTCCCCTTACCCTGGGAGGAATCTTTATCCATGCTCACTTTGGGGAGGCAGAGGGCAAAGGCTGCCCCTGTGACTTTTGGGCTTTGTCTGGGCAGGCTGATATTGACAGGCTCTTTTTCTCCTTTATCTTCCAGCGTGAGATAATTAAGCTGCTCCTGCTTAGGCAGAGCTGGTGACAGATGCGCTGGGAAGAGCTGGTTTCCCTCCCCGCTGACCTGCCTGTTGCAGTCTGCCCATGGTCCGCAGGCTTCTCTTGCTGCATGACCTGTCTGTCGTGGTTCCTTGCCTTTCAGACCTGCCTCCTGCAGACAATAAAGGGGCTGTTCCTTGTTGAAAGCTGATGGCAGCCTCTGGGGCATTCATTTTCTCACATTTTCATGTGTCACTTGGGAAAAAGAAGGTAGATAAGGCAGGAGCTGATAAGAGAGAAGCCATTGTGAAAGGCCTCTGAGCATCACAGATAAACCTGAAGATTCTTGAATTTCTTGTCCCGTTCTTGATGCTTGACCTTCTGTAGTTCTCAGACTGCAAGAAAACCATGACCACACCTTTGTTCCCTAATGCTCCTTTTAGATAAGTTCTGGTCTGCATCCAGACTTGTAGATCGAAACTTTCTATTCAGAGCCCAATTACTCTTCAGAAAAGTCTGAATTTTTTTTGTCCTCATTTTGGGACTCTAGCCATTCCTCCGTTGGGAAGCTGGCCTCACGGCTGAAGAGTGTTCTGATGAATAAAGCCTCAGAGTTCCAGGAGTTTGGTAAAGTCATCTGAATGTCACAGGGCAGCTGAGGTTTTTTTTCTTCACACAGTGGAAGACACAACGCCCTCCCCACACAGACACAATACCAGGAATGCTGGTCTTCAGCTCAGTTGATGCTGTCTCAGTCCCCACAGTGCCTCTCCCCGCTCCACAGTAAGAGCTGTTTGATGTTCATTTAGGCTGCACCGTCTTTGGGCAGGGATCATCTTGTAGGAGAAAGGCTGTGCTCTGTACCTGTCAGGGACTGACTAGGGCCCTTCAGCTCTGCGGAGGAAACGGGGTTTTTGCTAGAGCTTAACAAGGCAGAGTTTAGCAGCTCTAGGTGAACTGCTGAAATAAAAACAAGGCTTTGTTTAAAAGCTTGAGGGATCTGCTTTTTAGCAGGAGCTGCTTTCTTGTTATTTAGGAAGCTTGGTTACTCCAACTGGTTAGTGTGTGGAGTAAACAGAGGAGAAACCCTTGTCCAGGTGAGCATGGGAGGAAGGATGAAGAGTCTTTTAGGTGGGACAATTGACTCATTTCAGGCCATAGCATTTGTAGGTTTCAATGTTTTCTTGGGTGAGTCACTTGGTACCAGCTTTGAACATCCATCAGCAAAATGAGGAAACATCCTTGCCCTGACTTACTGGGAATGTGCTTAGTAAGTGTCTAGGAGGTGGATACTGGAGAGAAAGATCTGGGGGGACAGCGGCTGTGCAAGCACTACCAAGGCTTACTTCTGCCATGTTTAATCCTGTTGGAAGCTGTTTCGTGGTCACAGTGAATTGTGATCAAAGCAGCTTGAAATTTTGTCATGGCTCGGTGACAAAATTTATGACCCACCTTTCGCTGGAGACCTAATGAGCCAATGACAATGGACTTGCCAATTTTGAGGGGGTCATTTTTCAGAGTCCAAGCCTCTGGCAAAGAGCTCACTGTGGTCCTAATAAAAATATGGCCTAAACATAATTGAGCACTCTCAGGACAGCCCTAAAGCTTGGACTGAGCAGTCAAAGGAGACCATTTCTGCCAGCAGATGTTCAAAAATTATTTGATCCTTTTTGTGCTGGATGTTTATGACTTTCTTCCTTGCAGACTTATGGGAAAAATTACTGTCCTGACAAAGGGAACTCCCAGTGGCCACATCCAGAAGATATTAGGAGAAAAGTAAGGTCCAGTCTGAGCCTTTTCATCTTCAAGCTGCGGATTCCCTTGGACTAGCACAGTGTCTTCCGTTGGGTCAGCACGTTCTGCTATTCATGTGAGCACAGGTCAAGAGAGCTTATTGGTGATGATTCACATTTTTCCAAACTGTATTATGAAAATCTCTCAACAGCATTAGGAAACTGGGTTTAAAGGAGACAGATGTAATGAAGTATGAAAAGCTATTAGTCTCTTTGTCCTTTTTCAGTCCTTCAAAACAAGGCTGGTTTTCTGAGTTGCTGGGCTATTAACAGGGCACTGTTTTTATTTGTGCTGTAGCGGCATGTGGGGAGCCCAGCTCTGTGCACAGGCGTGGTGCCGTTCTTTGCTACGTGAACACAGAGCAGCCTCTGCCCTGAAGAGCCTCTGAACCAGCACCTGGGCACTCAGAGCAGGTCTGGAATGTGCACTGCCAGAACAGACCCGGGCTGAGGATCCCCAGAGTCCAACCTGCTGCCTGTGGGACTGGCCAGCTCCTCACACTTCAGGGGACGATACACTTCAGTAAGTGTTTTTTAAAGCATACTTCATGCAGCAGCAGAATCCTAGGTTTGTATCAGATTTGTGTTTTCCACCCTTTAATTTCATCATGTGTCCCTTTGCCCTCTTATTACTAGAGAAAGTAAACAGCTTCCAGGAGCTGCAGTGGGTGGTTACATGCAGTGTTGTTCTGTCTCTGTGGCATGTGTGTTACCACACAGGGGGCTTTTCTCCATCCTTTCTCTCTATTACTTGTATTTGTGCTGAGCTTTAGTCTAATAACATTCCTTTAAACATACTTTCAGCAAAGGAGATAATGTGATCACCTTGGGAAATAGAAGCCAAGGTGTTCCTGCTTTCTAATTCTGACGTTCTTGTAAAAAAAGAACTTTACCAATGTAAGTGATCCCTTCTTTGCATGGTAGACCCCATGGCCAGGAACAAATGGTTTTGTAGATTTATAGGAAAGGATTTTGATGCAGAACTGGCAAAGAACTTGAGATTCTAACTTCCTAATGATTTCAGTAGGGAATTAGGGGCATAAAGATAATCCTCGTTATATTGTGACTTGTATTCTTAGGGTAGCAATTCCCACTGAGTCTTTCCTCGCACCCAAGGTTTTAATGTTTTCATCCCTATCTTTTCCTATAATTGCCTCCAAACTACTCCTGAAGGGGCAGTAGAGCTGGGACAGATACTGGCAGCATGAGGAAATTTCAGTTTTAAGAGAAGCAGATTTTTTGCACTTCCATGGGGGTGAGCTATCCTGCTAGATCTGCATATCTAATGGATTTTGGCGTGTTTCTTAGCCTGGGCTTACAGGAGCTGGAAGGAGGCATTAGACCTTAACACCTGGGAGAGGCAGTGAACTCTGTGTCACCAGAATATTTTAAGCAGCATCTGCAGCAGCTCAGGAGAACGTGCTGGAAAAAAAGTGCTTCATTCTTACATAGTCAAATGCTTCTGTATTCTTACATAGTCAAATGCTTCTGTAGTTAGAGGCATAATCAGTGAAAATTACAGAAATGTACATTTAGCTGGGAAGAATGAGGTAGTAAAAAATTAAGGAAAAAAACACTTACTGATAAACCTCCACAGGTGTAGCATGAAAGGAAAAGACTGAATTTCCTCTGTAGCTCAGCTGATCTCTGGTGGTGCAAAGCAGGCTGCTGTAGGGCTGGGTTCAGAGGCAGACAGGACCTCCAGGTGAATTAGTCAAGCTTTCTCCACTTCTTCGGACTGAGAGGCATTTCAAACAGGATTTATAAATCAGAAGAGCACTCAGTGTTAAGAGAATAGGCATTTCTAGGTGTTTGTGTATCTGTCAGCTGTGTTTGAAAACCTGTGGGAATGAATTCAGTGGAACAGAGAGGTGCTCAGTCACTGGGGAGATGAATAGGTTCATGTCAAATAGAAGCAGCTGCTCATAACTTTCTGGGAAGATGGACAGAGGAAGATTGTTCTGTAATTACAGCTTGTGCTAAAAGAAACACTTGGTGCCTAAGTGCATCGTGACTTGTGTTGGGGTATTTTAGTTGAGCCGAGAGCCACAAAACCATAAACCAAAAAGATTATTCTTTTACTTGTTCTTCCTTTCCTTTCCCAGTAAACATTTGTGATCCAGTATTTCCTGTAGCAACAAGTGGGGCTGACACAGAAGGAGAGGGCAGGAATAAGCTTCATTCTCTGAAGTAAAAGAATCTTTGAATCTTGGCTATCGAAATCCATAGTCAGTTAAGAGACAGTAATGTTCATTTTCTCACTGGGGACTTGGTCCCCTTCCATTAAAATGATGACCTTAAACTGTATGATCTGTTTTTAGGTGATAATCTGTAATTAATGCCTGGATAATGGCATTTTTGTTGGTGGAGGTTAACATAGCGTGTTTGAGGACACAATTCAAAGTCAAACAATTTCCCTCTCCACATTAATTCAGTGGTGCAAAAATCTGCCGGTGTTATCAGACAGTCCAGCATTCCTCATGAATTACAGGATTGCTCATACAGCTTTTGCAGCACATCATAAAGCCTTTGTTCCCAGCTGATCAAAGCACCACTTCACAGTGATCAGATGCTGTCAACAAGCAGAGATCCTCGGGGCACTTGTGGCTGTTCCTTCTTGCTTCCCTTCAGCAGGGAGCATTTGTGGCTCCAATTGCGCCGGCAAGAGGCACAGCTGGTTTTGCTCAGAGAATACAATTACATTCTAAACGTCTGGCAACAAAGGCATTAAAAAGAAAGAGCTGCATTCAGAGGCTTCTGGAATTGAGGAGCTGATAGCTGTCGTACCACTCCACACACTCTGGAGCAGCAGACAAGCTGCAAATTTAACACCTTGGAATGTTTCTGATGAGCTTCCAGTTATCACACTTATTCCTGACCGCCAGCCCTGCAGCTGTTTAAGTGGTGCTTTCCCGGCGTCCTTCCCTGCCCCTCTCCTGAGGGAGGATCCTGTTGGTGCCCTGGTCCCACCACCACGGATTTGTGGCTCCAGAACTTTCCTGAAGGCCTAGACTAGTGTGGAAAGTTATCCAGCTCCTTTGCCCAATAGGGCTGAACTGAGTTAATGCAACTACGATCATCTGCTGTTGTCTGTTTTCTCCCAGACCACTGTCAGCGTTAGGTTTTCACTGAGAGTTGGAGAAATCACTGGCCCTGACACTCCAACACTTGCTCCCAGCTCTTGCAGGTACAGGATCCAGGTAGAAGAGGCTTCCTGATCACGTTGGAATTCATGGAGACCTTTAATGTGGAGATACATCCTGGAGTGTTGTGCCCCTGTGATGTCCTTAAGGTAAGGTGAGGTTTGTCGCATTTCATCACAGCTTTTATGAGACAGGCCCAGCTCTTTTACTGCATCTTTTTTAGCCCGTTTTACCATGTGCTCATTTCTTTGTGCTTCAGTTTTGTCATTTTTGGTTTTTTTTCCTCTCAACACCTTTCTCTTTTGGAAAATTCACCAAAACCATCAAATTAGATTTCATCCTAACCTCTGCCCTGTTCCCAGAACTTCATACTGGAAAGACCTGAGCAGTGACCAAACACTGGTGCTTTGAAACAGTGGTTTCATGGGTAGTTGTCAGGAGTGTGCCGACTAACCAAGGGGCTGCTTGGAAATTTAATTCTGAAGTGGGGTTTCAAAAGAAGCCCAGAATTCCAGCTGATCTTACAGTTCAACTTGGATCTGGGCATATGATTTTATTTTAGGGAACCATTTTCCCAGTTTGTCAAGAGTTACAAGGTAAGCGTTGAGACAACGGCCATCCTGGGCTGGTCCTGTCAGCACAGGTCACTGCTCCCCTTCGGTGTGACTCAGGGACAGTTTTACCTGAACTCGCAGTAATCGTAAATCTGTATCCACGTGTGGGAAACAGCGCAGGGCAAGGGTGTGTTTCCCCCGCAGGAGCCTCGGGCGGTACGGAACACACTGGCCCCGAAGGCAAGGAAGCGCTGCGCGCTCCGTGTCCCGCTGCGGGCTCGCCGTGCCGCGGTGCTGAAGCACCACCGCATGGTCACAGCGCGCCGCTGCAGGCGCGGCGTGTCCGCCCGGCCCTGAGCGCCCGGGGCACATCGGGGGCCCGCCGGAGAGCTCGACAGCCCTGCTGGCCTTCATTTCCCAGGGATTCAACACGTAGGTGCCCTTTCTCATCAGCAGTTTCCGTTGCTCACAGGCTGTGGTTAGGGGTGTGCTCAGCTCTGTGGACAGAGGGAATGTCCCTGACTTAGCCGGACACACCTGGGACTTTGACTGTGGGAACTATTTGCATTTTTAAGGCTGTGTAAGCAATTAAGGTACCCAGGTAGGTTTAACTTAAGAACAGCTGGGAACTTTCCTGCCATTCCCTAATCAGTCAGTGGATTTAATAGATTAGATCCTGGGAATAGCCAGAGGGGGGGAAGTGACAGTCACCTTCCCATGAGCCTGCAGTGACTCCAAGGACACCTAAAATACAGTGCCTGAGGATTCCTGTAGAATGTCACTTCTGTGCTGTTAACCCATGGCCAGCTGTTTTGCTCACTGGTTCCTGTCTGTGTTGTCTCTGGGATGCAGGTGAAGATACACGTGGTGATGGATCCAGAAGAAACTCCAGTTTGTGCCTCAACACCAGCCTGCAGTGACCTGGGCAGGGGAGAGTCACCCACTCAGCTTGCCATTGTTTTTGCAAAGGAGCAGGTATAGCCCTGTGGCTTTCTTGGGTGTTCTCTTAGTACCTCTGAGCTGGTGAGGCAGAACCACTTCATTGCAGAATGTTCTTTTTAACAATCAATAACCACCTTTCTGTCACGCCGATTTTCAGACTGGCAAGTGCTACAGGCACTGTTTAACAGGGAGGAACAACAAAGCTGAAAAGGTTATGATAACCCCATGGTGTTACTGTAGTGACAAATACTGACCTCAGATTTGTTAAATGATTTACTATTTAACATGCCTTGGTCTTTCCTGAGGCTCCCTATCACAGCCAGTATTGCAGATTAATGCCCCAAACTCAGTTCAGTTCTCCTTGAAGAGAGTAAAAAGTTGAACCTAACTCTATTATAGCTCTCTTTGGAGGATGCAGTCTCATAACTAAATTGTTGCTTTTAAACTGCTTGGCATTGTTTCTGACAGGAAGACTGAGCCACAGTATTTTTGAGGGGAAAAGCCACTGCATTCCCTGCCTGCAGAGTATAGGGTTGGGGTTTTTGTTTTTTAATGCCTGAACTGCTACATTAATTACTCTGTAAAATTAGTCAAGATCCAAGACTGAGTTTTGGCAGAAACATTTTACAATGTAATAGCATAATTGTCTCTCTTATCTTTTAGATTAGAATATCCATATATTCCAATTACTTTAATTTACATTCAGAACAAATGCACTTTCTTCTCCATGCCCAAATTCTTCAGCAACGCTGTCTCTCTTGATTACAGAACTTTTCCAAGGGATGCAGTACTAATGAAAATTGTGTTCTAAATCAAATATTCATTTGCAAGCAATTTCACCATTCTAAAACAATCTAGGAATCACATTTAGATTCATTAACTTAATTTAATCCACATAAGCACAATAATTCAGTGTTGAGATCTCAAACTGTTAAGCAGCTCTTGCTGCCTTTGTTGTTTTGCACTTTGTGGAGGAGGTCCATTGAGGAAGGGGAGCCTGAGTGTTAATTAGAGGACAAGAAGGAGCAGGAGGTGGCTCACTGGGGTGACACCAGGGCTCCCACAGCTGCTCACACCGTAGCCCCTCAAAGAGACCCCTCAGCTTTGAGGAGTAAATTAGGGCTTTTCAATTATACCTTTAAAAAAATAAGACTCCAAACACTTCAATACATTTTCAATAACCGTTTATTTACGCACTTATAAAAACTAGAGTAAGCAAAGCAGTTAAAAAATACTACTGAAACTTGAAAATGATTCTAAAATTTTCAGGGACTTTGTTTTGAAGGAAGGCAGGCTAAAATTATTAGCAAAGACTACTCAATGCTGTCAACCAGCCACTTAAAACCTAAACCTGTACAATTTAAACAGAATTAAAACCATGCTAATTACAAAAACTTACCATGCTCCTTGCAGGGGGTCACAGTTAGTCTTTGGAGGTCCAAGAATACCATTTTTAAGTGTTACTCAGCAGAAGTAGCTGGTTATAATGCAAGTGCTAAAATGCAAAATTCACAGATGGGACAGAGTTTGGAAATTATTCTGACTTAAGTGCAGGAAAAAAAATGTAAGCAACTTTTTGCAGTGGAATATGAACAAAGGTGTGGGATTACTTCTCAGCCTGAGTGGTTAGAAGCCCTCTTTTAAATCGCGTACATTGATACAACTGACTTTTTAATACTGCAGGTGGAAAACTCAGTTGAGCACTTTTGTCTGCTGTTCAGATGCTCTGCTATTCACAAGCCCCAGCAGGATACATAGTAATAAAGATCTCACTTGAAAAGTTACATAGGTTAAAGACTGTGTAAATATCCATATTCACACTGTTCACAGCTACAGCACAGTACTATGGTGGATGGAAGAATATGGACTGGGCGTTAGTGGGTTTCAAGCCCAAGTATGTGACACAATTCCTTAACCTCCTACACCCGCAGAACCTCCACCAGCTTCTGCTCAAACATTCCTGCCCTTTCTGAAGCAGCTTCCCCTTATGTGACACCTCAGCACCTGTCATTAACTTAGTTTTTCAGACTTGTATCAGCCTGTGTTTATTTATTAGTGCTTTATTCAGCTGGAAAGTCTTTCGTATGACTAGTTTTCAGAGGAGTTAATAGCGTTCCTCTGGGCTGGAGGTGTGTCAGGAGCCTGTTTCCCAGGAGTGGGCTGAGCTAAAAACAAGTTAAAAACTTCCACTCCCAAAGGAGATGCTGTGGGCAGAAATCCGTGGTGACAGCAAGCGTCTGTCTCCCCCAATCCCTTCTCACAAGGAACTTCAACTCCTAACGAACAAGTCCCGTTCTGTGGCACAGATGCAACCTGCAGGGAGCTGCTTACCAGTGTAGGTGCAGGCAGCCCGAGGTGTGGGACCTGGCTTTTAGATCTGTGTCACTGCACAGTGCAAGGGGACAGTGGCTTAGAGGTTTGTCGGGCAGCGATTGCTGAGCGGTGGCTCCTTTAGAACCTGCTTATCTGAAACAAACCACGGGACTGCACAAAGCTTTACAGAAGTTCATCTCAAAAGGGTAAAATTAATAAACTGCTATGAATTCTTTGCATTCAGAGCTGCAAAACAAAGACACATATTACTTAAATCAGTTTTATTTAAGAATTTCCTACAGTGACAAATCTTATAAAAAGCATCCAGACACGAAACTGCAGCAAACAGCATTCTTATGGATATCTTACAGACAGTGGAACTTCCACCCTGGAGAGGCACACTGAGCTCTAGTGATCTCTGCTACAAGAGCTACTGCAAAGCACACCACAAGCTCAATGTTCTCATCACAAACCCCATCGTCTTCAAGTCACATTACCACACTTACAGATCATTAACAGAAAAAAAACACACACCATACAGCATTCACAGCAGTTGACATAAGGGAAAAGAAATACAAATATTCCATTTCACATAACACATTCAACTAATTGATTAACTAGGTAGAGAACCCACTTAAAGTCTTCCACATGTGGATGTCCTTTGAATGCAATAAACACTCGTACTTTATTTGCTATCATTGCTCTCTGCACACTCTCTCACCAAAGCCACAGGATTGAGAGACATCTCGCCAAGTCAAATAAAATCCCATTACTGCACCACCAGGTCTCCGCATGCGCTCGCTCCTTTATCTCGCACATACCAGCCCTCTCATGCCTCGGCACCACCACCAATCCCACACAAGGTTTCAAAAGTTCAAACAGCCTTCTGGTTCCATCTCACAGCCTTGCGTTCACAGCGTTGATACGACTCCATGAAATAAAGAGTAGCGGATAAAAATGGAACACCCACCGTCTAAGACGCAGCATGTGCGGTGTGATGAAGTATTCTTGGATGAGAAAGCATGTAGACAGAAGTATTCCTAAGGCAGAATATTTACAGCACTGCTTTCAATGAAGTGCTTCTTCCATACACATTTGAAATGAGATGAACTGCGGAGATTAAATGAAGCCTTCATATCGTACTTTAGTATGGAGGGGAGACAGTGTTAAAAAAAAATACAAACAAAAACGACACTGTGTTGTCCAACGGGGCACTTGGAGAGTCTTATGGTGGGATCAAATTAAAAACAGGAGGGAGAGAATGCTGTTTCTGACCAATGGTTCCATTTTGAACATGCAAAGAATTCAGGTAGCCAGGAAACAACGGATAAAGTATTACAGGAGAAACCTTTCCTATCGACTGTAGTGTTAGTTCACCTATCAGGCAAACAGCAGTCCACTTCCAAACATTCAGAATTCCAACTAGATACGTAACAAAACTTAGAAAACTCCTTTTACCTTTCTTTTTTTTCCTTTTTTTTCTTTTTTTTTTTTAAAAAAGAAAAATGTCAAAAATACTGCTGAATATACTGCACACTGAACAAATTGATCTGGAAAACTTTAGTATATATGTAATTTACAGTATACTTACCATGAGTTAGAAAAATTTGATTTCCCACCACAGAGTCAGTATGAGGGCCCACTGCGTCTACATCCCCCAGCCCGAGGACTTGGAATCCATGCTGGAGCCAAAGCCCCCGTTAAAGCCGCTGCCGGAGCCCGCGTTGGAGGCCGAGCCCCAGCCTATGGCCGCCCCCGAGTTGGACCCCCCGTACGAGTTGTTGCCTGAGCTAAAGCCCTGGTTCTGCTCCCGCTGCATGTTGCCTTGGGGCTGGTTGTTCCCTGAGGGCCCCGACTGGTTCTGCTGGCTGGCCAACATGCCCATCATGCCCCAGCTGCTCTGCAGGGCAGCCTGCGCCGCTGCCATCATGGCAGGGTTGATGCTAAAGGCTCCAAAGTTCATCCCCCCACCCATGTTGCTGCCCTGGTTGTTGCCCAGTCCTCCCCCTCCTCCTCTGCTGTTGCCAAAACCCCCTTGGTTCCCAAAGCCCCCCGGGTTACCACCAAATCTTCCACCTCTCTCTAACTGCCTATTGCTATTGTGCTTAGGTTCAGCATTGGATATATGTACGCTGATTCCTTTAATGATCAAGTCCTCTCCACAAAGAGACTGGGCAACCTATAAGAAATAAGGGATTGATTAAATGTATGTTAGACCTCTTTTTTTAAAATGTTAGTAGTACAAGATAAAACATTCCCCATGATTCTGAGCAGATATTTAACCTGCAAAGGAAGCACAGGCGTGTACTTAATCCAATCTGAAGTGTTTTACCTTTGCATTCACCACTACACTAACTGCAGTATAAAAACCTGTCTGCCCAGCAGCATCTGGAAGTGTAACCTCAGTCCATTAAACAAATCAAGTTAAGATAATACCACTGGAATTCTCAAAACAGTGTAAGTGTAAACAAGTAGGTGTTTCATGGGCAGTTCCAGAAGCAACTATCAAGCTACTGAAATACAGGCTAAATATGAAGTTAAAATATGACTTACCTGATCATCTGCAAATGTAACAAAAGCAAAGGCCCGGAAGGGTTTAGGAATGAAGACATCTACCACTTCCCCATACTGGGCAAAGAACTGTTGGAGCTCATCTGCCGTCATGTCCTCAGTGCAGCGCCCCACAAACACCTTCCTGCTGCGCAAAGGCTCGTCAGGACTTTGCTGCAGAGATTTGGAGGAAAGAATTGTCACAACCATCCCCGAGAACTGAGTTACAGCACGACAAAGGTCCCTCTTAATATGGCCTGTTTTGAGGGCCAAAGATCAAGAAAGTTTGAGACTAAGTTAAAAACTTTAGAACATAAATGAAATTCTATTCCAAGAACATGCCTGCAGCCACAAGACAATGAGGGTGGGAGCAACACACAGGGACGGTGACAAGGCCACTACACAAGGACACTCTTTTTGTAATAACTGCATATAGAGACACTAGAAGCTACAGGTTCAGTTTTGAACTCAAAGACTCATTCTGCCCTTCCCTAGATTAGTTATTGCATCTGCTTTACTCTGCATTTATTCATGCAGCAGACAAGTTAAGCAGGTACTGCTGGACACCAAACACATTATTTTCAGATTTTCATCATTCCCTCACATAACCAGCTGTTTTCTCAACTCATCCACCTCCTCCCCGTTTTCCTTCCTTGCTCTCACTGGTTCTGTCTGTTCACAGTAAAGCCCCATTGGAGAGCGGTGGTCCCTCAGTGCAGCTGCTCATCCCTAACACAGCTGCTGCAGAGGGGCATGTGGGGTGTCTGGGACAAATGAAACCAGCAGTAAATGCCCCAGTACCTTAGAGTTGGGAAGTTTACAGTCGCACCACCTTCCATCGATCATGTGCCGCTGCGACATCACTTTCACCTGGGTTTCGTAATCCGTGAACCGAACAAACCCAAACCCTTTGGAGTGGCCCGTTTTAATATCCTTCTTAACCTAAGGGGAAAAAACAAAACCAGAAGTAACCCCTAGTATGAAGTGTGTTGTTACTGAATGAATTCAGTTAAGATCTCTTTGAGAGTTTACCGGTCTTACAAATACTGTTATCACAGCAATCTCCAATTCCTTAACATCTCCCCCAAAAATTAATAACAGGCTTATGGAACCTGTCACCTCCACCCTCAGGAAAAGGCTTCTGATCTTCTCCGAGTTAAATGCAGCTGGATTGTTTCTGACGAGCCCGACTTCTACCCAATGTCCCTCCTTATTTGAGCTGCACAAAAGGATTTTACCTGCACCATCAGAACTTCTCCAAAGGTACTGAAATATTCCTTTAAGTCTTGTTCAGTGGTTTTCCAGGGAAGACCCAAGACTATTAAATCTGAAGTCTTCTGTACTGCTCGTTTTACTTTCACAGCTGATGATGCATCAGTTTCATCCATTTTTCTCTTATTATCTGAATATAAAAAGGTACATTAGACATAATTCTCAGCTCTGGAAGTTGATCCACTGACTATGAACTGCACAATATAAAATCATAAATTGGGATGAGAAAGAGTAGAGATCACAGCAGACACATGCCCGCTGCTGGAAGCTTATTATAACACATATCTGACTGCCCTGAACCAAGGCCTGAAGTCCTCCTGCAAAATGCAATTTGACCCAGCTATCTCTGCATTACTTTACTTAGGTATCATTCAACAACATTCAGACCTACAAGGAGGTGGAGAATACAGGAAGCTTTAACAAGAATATTTCATTAGCAATTTATTTACTTCCCCTTCTCTTGGAGGGGGTGGGGCAGGGTGGTGTCTTCTCCTTTTAAATGGTACCTCTGACCAAACCAGGCCTGAGAAGTGTCTGTGAGTACAGAGATCCCATTACACCACGGTCTCTGAAGGTCTGTAAGAGCTTGTGATCCCTTCATGGATAACACAAAGACTTCATCATTGAAGTGTTTGTTTGGGTAGAGTTAAGTTTTACAGCCTCAGTGTGGTCAAAGGTACGCGGCAGGACAGACATAAACCGCTGAGGTCTGATCAGAGGGTTCAACAGTCACAGTGTAGGCACGTTAGACCAGCAGTGCCTCACCTAGACCTCGGAAAGCCACCCCTGTACAGAGACCCGCGGGAAGGAGGACAAACCTTTGGGATAGTTCACGACGTAGACGAGGTTTCCCCAGCCGGCCTCGGGGGCGTGCAGGATGCCCTCGACCAGCCGGACGCCCCGCATGCACTGCGACACCGGGTTCCTGTAGCGCAGCCCGCAGGCCCCGGGGAACTGCGCCGTCACCGTGGACAGCAGCACCGTGCCGTCGTCCTCCGACGGGATCTCGATGGGCTCATCGTTCTCGTCCTCCGTCACCCGGATATACTCCGACATCTTCGCTGGGCCTCGCTGCGCGGCAGAGCGGGGACGGCGGCCTCAGCTGAGCCCTGGGCTCGGCTCTCGCCTTCCCCGCCCCGCGGCACGGGCACGGCTGGGTCACCGCGCACCGACGGGCGAGCCCCGGCGCGTCCCCGGCCCGCTCGGCCGCGCCGCCTGCCGGGCCAGCC
>VWZG01006758.1:246132-338206 GCA_013396735.1 Grallaria varia | reverse complement strand
GGACGATCCAACCTGGCATATTCTGTGATTTGCAGAAAAAAGAAAAGACATAAGGGTAAAAACAAACCAACCATGAACCGCCAGACTGCTGCTCTAACAAGGCCTAAGAACTGGAGCAGTGTTTCCAGGGCAGATGAGGGGCCTCCATCCCATGGCACAACTGCTGTGAACCACCTGAGGTGCACCCAGGGCTCTTCAGGCACACAGGAGGAGACTCCACATGCACTTTGAAATCCCTTTTTCCCAGGATGGGAGTGTTGGAGATGCCGAGCACAGCAGTCGTTTGGCATCAGCGTTCCCCTGGCAGTGCCTGGTTTAGATCTGTGTGTTGCAGGTCACCGACACACTGAGTGGTCCCCGCTGGCTGTGCTGCCACTCCACCAGCAGCATGCTGTGCTGGGCAGGAAGGGCTGAGCCAGCGTTCCTCCATCTGCACATCTCCTGCAGGCGTTCCCTGAGTGTTGGGGGAAGAACTAGAATAACCAGGCTGACTAATGCAGAGTGTCGTGGTAGCTCAGGTCTGTATCTCCTGTTTGGTGTCTTACTCTGACACCATCCCCAACAACTGGTTCATCACTCAGAAATGTCTTCATTAATCTCTCCTGATAATTGGGGATTTATTGGGCCTTTCCCCCCTTTACTGCCCTCCTCACTGAGCTTGCATAAAGCAACTTTGTAGGATTGCTAGAAGTTAAAAAAGCTAGTAATTCTCTAATACCCAGTAAGTATTTGCTATAACACAGCTTAATCCTCTCTAAACTCAATCTCCCCTTACTTAATTGAAAAACTTAATGAGTATAGCTCACTATACACTATTATAAACTTCTGAACTCCAGAGGCATTATGGGATCCTGTTCTTACTGCCACTTTAAAAAAAAAAGTGCAGAAGAACCCACCTACACAGGTTTTCCTGAGCAGCAGTCACAGGATGGACAAGGCTGTGTACAAGAGAACCACATGGAGGAGAAATACACTAGAAACAGGAACATGATATTTTCCACCTGGTTTGGTCCCTTTTACAAGGTTAACAATCTGCTTTCAGCAGCATCACCCTCTATATACACACCCCATGCTTTTTACTTTGCAGCCATAATACTATAAACCGATACATTATTAACTGTTCTACAGCTTTAATCTGACATTTTCCATCTGGATAATTGCCATTCCACATCTCTGAGTTATATTATTCTAATACTTTACTAATGAGCTTATCTGGTCCATCAGTCACAGTCACATTAGTCGCGAGTCACACCAGAGACATCTGTGACAAAATCAGTGCTTATTACAAGATCCATATGAACAGGAAGCCACACAGGGTTGGCATTAGCAGAGCTGTGAAGCCCTGCCATCGTCATCATCATGGACAAAAAGTGCACTGCAGAGCCTTAGCCAGCTCAGCAACTTCACTTGTGGTCTGTACCACACTATTATAAGGACAATAATTCTACCAGCTTTTCCCCCCTCATCTGCCCCTCTGTAGCACTCATCCAGTCCTTATTCCCCGTGCCCATCTATCTTCACTTTCTTTGCACTGGTCTCCTAAAAAGAAGCTAAAATAAGTCTTAGTAGTAAGGAAAGATGACCCCACTCCTAGGAAAGGCTAATCCAGTCCCTTGCATTAATGTCTGCTGCTGAGTATTCAAGACTTCTACTTTAAATTTCTTCAGGTGTAAAAATTGGCTCCCAGCACCACTGAACGCCAGCCCATCTATGCTTGTATGACTTCAGACTCAGCCTTATCATTTAATTACCATTTTTCAACACAGTTCTGAGAGGACCTGACTAGACACAGACTAAGGAGATAAGCTAATGGTCCAGGTAGGCGTTCTGAAATGCCTGCATTTTCTAGTGATCCACAGTATAGATCCCAAAGCCAGTTCTGGTGTTGCCAAGTCAGCACGGAGGCAGCGAGTGTTGTTTGAACACGCGTGAGGACGGAGTGGTAATTGCAGCATGTCAATATTACCTGCTGCACCATTTCCACTCGGAGGTTTAGCTTAGCAATCGCCCTGTTGGAGAGGCTGTGGTGGCACCGAGCCAGAGTGACCTTCATCTCACGCAGCATCTGGTGGTAATTGCACTAATGAGCAGAGTAAGCACCAGACCCGAACTAGATCTCACGCAGGTAAAAGCTTGGTGAGAGCTCTGTGCTGGCTGTAAAACAGGCAGGGAAAGAAGGGCAATTATCCACAGCAGAGACTTCTGCCCCAAGAGCTTCTTCCTCACTTTTGGCAACAAACAAGCTTAGAATTAAACAAACGTTACTATCCATTTTCTGCAAGAACTGGGATTCTCACTGCTCTTTCCTTCTGTTATTTTGCATTGTGATTAGGTTTAAGTTAAGCAATTAGCAGTGGTATTGCTCTTGAAGTAACTACACCAGTGGGCACGCTGCTAGTTAATTCACCAACTCCCTCTCACTGGCAATTCTGAGGGCCCATGGGTGCAGACAGATGCAATACATGGCACCAGCCATCATGTATATTGACTTAAGTGTGCCCACAGGCACCAACCAAAGTGCAATACAATAACTGTTTGCTGCTCTAGGTTAACTGTGCTCGTGGGTACAAGCAAACTCAGTGTAATGATCAGCTGTTCACCCTCCCAAAAGCACTTGGGATGAAAAACAACTTCAACAGGCAACTAAATATAAGCTCCTGATAAAAAAAAAAACACCACACAACTGCAGGTAATGAAAAACATGAAGTGCTGGGCTATTCCTAATCATGTAAAAAGCAGGAGAATTTAATGAATAATGGCCTTTCAGTGTAGTCAGAATCCAGCCTGATTTTGTCAATAATTAATAAATCCAACCCTTCTCCCTTACTCAGTAGAAGTATTTTTTCCCACAACAAGTTCCTCAGAATAAAGCAGGAATATAAGGAGGATGAACAATTTCTTCAGAAACACCTACTGTAAATAGGGCTTTCCACTCACAAGCTATCAATGTAAAAATTTACTAATACCAAGCAACCTATAAACAATACTAGAGAAAACCTTCCTGTAAACAAAATAAGAAGCTTCCACCCACGTAAAGTACCTGGAAAGATCATTTATTCCATGGTTTTCACACTCCTCCTAATCTCCTTAGTTAAAACAGCACCTAAGACTTCATTATAGTGCCTAAAATGTTTTAGGCATTTTTCCCATGATCCTTTAAAGCCATGATTCCAAATATCTCATTTTTAATCCACCTGAGATAGTTTAGCCCTTTTCCTTCAAGGGGCAGAGTTTCCACATTCCTTTTGCTTCACATCCTTGTTTACTTGACTCTTCTAAAACTGATTAAAACAGGTGATGTGTTCTTTAATCTCTCAGCAAGCACAATGAAAATCAGATTTGTACAAGTTTGGCTCTTGTAAAGATCTGGAAGGACTCAGGAGCCACCAGTCTGGGTCCTCTCAGCCCTAGGAGCTGTGGGCACTGAAACCCCTGGGATCAGCCATTCCGGTGTGGAGGTGTCCTGGAAACCCAAATGGTGACAAAAGGCCCCTCTGAGCTCCAAAGCCGTTGCTGGCATTGGGGTGCTGATTCCAGCCTTTGTTTCTGAGCTGTGGGCAGGGTTCAAAGCACAGCAGCGGCGATTATCTGCCAGCTCCACCCTCTGGTTTGAGTGGTACCTGTGGGAACTGTCTAACGTTTGCATCTTGTAAGCAGAGGATGCAAAATTCCCTTTGCTCTGTTTCATTTGGCAGAGTCAGATCAACCCATCTGCAAGTCGCCTCCCTTGCCTTTCTGGAGCATCCAGAAGAAGAGCCTGGGAAGAATTTCTGCCTGCGATTCTCAGAGGTATCTAGTCCATTCCCAGAGCTCAGTTCCTGGTGAAGATGTGCCAGGCACCTTCCAAAGGAATGTGATGCCTCTTACAGTGTACTGGGATTCAGAGATAGATTGCGTAGTAACTTCCAGCGTGGAAGAGCATGAGCTTCCATCAGCACAGATGGGCAAAAGCCAAAGGATGAAATCCACAGACTGAGAAATGACCTATAAAATTGCAAGTGTTGGTGTGTGACAGATCCTAAATATTGAACACAAACATAGGAATTTACATGAGGGATTGGAAATAGACTCCTTCAAAGGCAAAGCCATAAGTGGCTTGGGTAAGGTGTATCAACTATTCCTGTGACACTGGAAGAGTGTGAAGGTCAACTTTGGCAGGATCTGTTCAAAAGCTGTTTTGTCTAGTTTTCCTTCTTTGTTTTTTCTGTTCTCTCAAGGACAGTCTGGTTTTTTTGCTGGTTTTGAATGATGCCCACTGAAGCAGGAGCTCAAGTATAAGACAAAGACTGTTTTTAAAAGAGTTAAGCTTTACTGCCTGGTGATATTTTTTTGAAGTACATTTATTGAAGATTTATGTAAAATCTATCTTTTGTCTACTTAAAATATGTCAAATGGATGTACAGGGCAAAATTTAATGCATATGGGTTTTCATTATTTTAAATCATTTGCAATATAAATGATTTACTCTGACATCAGACCTTTGTTCTTTGGCTGTCCACCATAAATTGAGGCCCACCCAAATTTCCAGTCTTAGCTATATTTCTGCATTCCCTCCCCCAGTATCTATAATCTCGTTTCTGTGATTCTTCATGTAAATGACTTTCAACAGGGAAAGGAAGGGAACACATAATTTGCCTTAATACAGGTAATTTTGAAAGAGGAGCAAGACCTTTACATGAGAAATAGTTGACAGCTATGGAAAGGGGAGAACTAATGCTCATAGAACTGAAAGTCATCCTTGATGAGAGTGGTAAGAGCTACTGATCACCCAAATGTGACCAAATGGACTTTTTGTGCAGTTGAAACTGCCAGGGGTGATCGACTTCTATCTTTCTCTTTCTGAACTTTTTCATGTCTTTTTAGTGCCCTTACATTTATAATGCAATTAATTAATCCAACTCTGTCCAGTTAATGTGGCAGGCAACCACTTGGAAAACTGAGGTATTGGGGAAAGCCAGGATCCCCAAGGTCATTCTGAGAGCCCACAGTGAAAAACTGGTGACACCTGACACCCAGAATTGTGTTTTTGTGACAGACTTGTTCCTAACAGCCAAAAAAATCTTGAAACACTCACACTTTTTGGAAGACCTTGTGGAAACTGCATTCATTGTCGTGTTTGCCAGTTGTCCTATGACAGTTAATGGACACAGACCTTTGAACCTATCACAGCCTGTATTTGAAGCCTTCCCAGCTCAGTAGTTATGGAAAATTGTTGCCACTGAACAGCTCTTCTGTGGCTATACTACAAAAATTAAACCCCTGAACTCAGCCCAGTTTCTCACTCATTGATGTCATCTCAAAACCTGTGAGATCAAGACTCTGCCAAGCCTGTAATTTCTACTCATGAACCTGAAGGGCAGTGAAGTCTGAACCAAACACTGGATTTTTGCAAACCTACCACACACATATCTCAGCATCAACACAATTCCCTTCCTGCTCTGTCAAAGGATTTCTGTTTTCACAGTTTCATGCACTGTTGCTCATGCATGTAGTTTTAAGAATACATCCCAAATCTGACCTGCCTGAAGAATTGTAGCAATTCTGAGCAATATCATAAATTACAGCAGCATCCTAAGGGGAATGTTCCCGCTGACATCCGGGCTATCTGTGTAATCCTGTAGCTACAAGTGTGTCTGACAAGGCCCATTTATCTCTCTGCTGCCTTTCCCACAGATCTCGTCCTAAAACAAACACCAGCACTGCCAGCAACCTTAACCCTGAAGTCAGGGCAGGGGCAGATGATCTGATGGGCCTGGATGTCCTTGCCTTCATTCAAGCTTCCTGTGGCTCTGCCATGATGAGATCCAGTGAGAAAATCTCAATGTGGCTCTGATTTATGTGCAAGAGTGCATAGGAGAGCAAAAGCTTTTAGTATTTTGGGAAGTAGTTAGGGAGTAAGGCCAAGGAAAGGACAGCCATGTCAATTACATCCTAAAAAAAGAGGACTCAAGTGAAAGTCCTGGCTCCTGAACTGTTTCTGGGCTGGCAAATGTTCACAGTTCTCTTGGCAGATCCTGCAGAGAGTTAATGGGCCCATTTAGATCCCCTCCCGTACACCACGGCGTCAGCTTGACCGTTCTGAGGGAGGCCTGGCTGTGATAATTCAGCATTTTTCCTGAAATGAAATTAGCGAGTGCATTTTAATATTTTAAGATCTCTGATGCTCTCTTGACAGGCATCTCCAGTGAACCCAGCACTTCATTCCAGATGTGGCTGAGGAAAGAAAACCTCATGCAAAGTGCAAGGCTGACACCTGGAGGGACTGTGAGAGGCAGCTGGGGAGCCTGGAGCAGCCAGACATCCTGCAGCACACACAGCGGGGTGAGGAAAGCTCAGAGGGGAGGCAAGATCCCAGGGTCTGGAACTGCTCTTTTCTAGTAAAGGGGTGCTTGCAATATTCTCCCTCTCCCCTTTTCCAATAAAGAAAAATCCAGATTTCTATTTCAGATATTCCATGTCTGTTTTTAGGAGTGGAGAAGAAACGTAGAAGCTGTGACTGCGTCACCTAGTTATTCACTTCTTCCATGCTCAGGAATATTTGAATCAAAACTTTCCTTGCTCAATAAGCTGCTACAAATAACACACAGTTGTATTTTCAGTTGGTTGGTCTAATATGTTTGAATTGCTGGGTCTCAGACCTCCTGCTGCTTTACCATTTGTGTAACTGTGTTGAGCCTCTGGAGCACAGACATGCAGGGCAATTCCTGATGTCAAAGCTGGAAGATTTGGCATTAGGTAGAGCTTGTTCTTTTCATGTCTGGTTCTGCCAGCACCCACTGTAAGGCTCTCCTTGAAGATAATCCTCATCAAGGAATGCAAGGCAGCTTCTGGGACAAAGTCTTCATGCTTTGGGAAGTTTGCTTTCCAGCCTGGCAATCACACACTCACAGCACTTACTCAAACCTTTTCAGTAATCTCTCTTCTCTGCCAGGAATTGTCTCAGTATTAGTGAATGCTTGTTTTGCTTGATCTAATTTTAGAATATGTTAATAACTGAGTTATTTACTGTGCTGACATTACCATACATTCAGTATCTCACGGACCCAAAGATTATATGTCCATTACATCACCTTAATTATCTTTGTCATTGCCTGTGTGGTTCCAATCATCATAAAATTTGCTTAGCAGTGAGTAGTTGTTTATGGAAATGGGAAAAATAAAAAACCAAAACCCTACAACCAACAGTTATTTTCAGAACTTTTATGTAGTTCTACTAACCCACCTGCAGTACAGCTCCCCAGGCCCCCACATGTCTTCACTGGAGTATCTCAGTACTGACTGACTGCATTTCTTTCCCTTCTAGCCTTCAGAGTCCCCAGATGTCACGGATATTCAGTTCATCCTGATGAACATACTAAACCACTCCATACATTGCCCACCTGGACCAGTTAAAAGGTGAGTCATGAAGACACTTGCTCCACTGTGGGGAGCAGAGGAGAGGCACTTCGAAAGCTTCAGGAGCAGCATGAGACTTGGGGTGTGCTGGGGGTGCTGCTTTTCAGCCCAGACACCTGGAAGTCCAATTCCATCTCTGTGGCTACTGTTTCTTCAGTGCTCATTAACTGTGCCAGAAGTAATGAGGCAGTAACACCTTTCTCCCCCCTCCCCCCTCCCCCCCGAGAATATTGCCCACGCTGGATTGTCAGTTGTGCTGAATTACACTGGATCACTTGTGGTTACACAGTGATGTAGACAAAAAACAATTCAGGATCAAGGGTGAACCTTGGCCACTAAACTTGTTTCACTTGTGACTCATTCCAGACTTAAAACCTGGCTCTTGCTGACATTTTATTAACCCAATTTGTCATCCTCCTAACCCCCATTATCCAACCCTGGCAGATTATTTACTTTGAAAAGATGTGTAGATAGCTTCCATGCGAATCCTAAGTAGATCCAGGTGGCACAGCTAGATCCCAGAGGGAGTTACAGTCATGAGATACATGTGCTGCTAAAATAACTTCTATTCTAGATGCTTCCAAACTCAGTGACATTCTCCCTTTTTAGATGTTGTCTGGACTCTCATTCCTGCAAAGCAGCCTGGCACCAGGATGGTGAAGTGCCCAAGTTCATACCTTCAGGGCTCTGTGTATTCCCAAAGAGATCAGCAAAGGTAAAATTAGGCATATACTTAAAGTTAAGCACGTATTAAAATATACTCCTGAGTTGTACTCTCTGACTAACCCTCCTAAGCAAGTCCCTTTGAATCTTTGCGTTCATCCCAAAATAAAACATTCAAGTCAAGAATTAGCTCACTGCCTTCCAGAGAAATCATCATTTCCAGTTTGCAAGCTTGAAGAGAGAAATCCAGGAAGCATCAATAAATCTACTTTGACAGTGGAGTAAAGAGCTGCAAAAGGAGTAACATGTCAAGGTAATGTGACTTAATTTCTCAGAGAAAGATCCATTTTTATAAATGAAATAAAAATGCCAGCAAAGTCAAATAGCAGGAAGTGTCACACTTGATTGTCTCTCAGTAGGACAGAAATTAAATAAAAAGAAGGCAAGGTAAATGACAGGGTTTTACATTTAGCAAGGGAAGTAATAACAGAGAATAATAACATCCACTGAGAATCTATGCACAGCAACCCGGGTATGACAAAGGTGTGTGTTCCCACAGAAACATTTATTTAGTGTGCACATTTTTCCTTGGACAAAAGAGTGCCGGGAGCGGAGGACTGGTGGAGATGCTGGGATCGGACGTGCGGGGGCAGCCTTACCTGCGGATTATCACGGCTCCAAAGCAGCGCAGCCGGGCCGCCGCCTTGGCCTCCCACCTTCCCATGGCACGCTCTGCAGCTCTGCCCCTTTCCAAACAGGGGACCCGTCCAGGCTTTCCAGGTCTCCCCATGCAAAGGGCGAGCGCTGTGCCTTTAAATAAGCAGAGCTCTCAGCCCAGACGGGGACTGGAGCCCAGGCTACCCACGGTTATGAAGCCTCCCATTCAGAGCTCGGGGGCTGCTGCTACGCTCCGAGGTTAATAATCACTTTTAATATTCACTTAGGGGGCTGTAAAAAAAGAATGAAAATTTCCTAATTTGAAAATGGACTTGATTGGCAGCTTTATTATCTCTGTAAGGTGCGTGGCATTCCACACAATCAAGTCGTTTTTTTAAATAATCTCACTGCTTAAGTCGTACATGCTGCTAATTGCATTTTAATAAGACTCTTTAAAATCTTTCCATATATTTTAATATCCTAATATTAGATAAGTGATTGCTGGGGACACTGGAGGGCACTGAAGTTTATAGAAGGAGGAACGCCATAATGAAGCTTTATTGGGATGGCATCACCAAACAATTGCAGTGCTAGCAACACTGCCAGGCCTGGCGAGGGGCCAGCCGTCCCCCGGCTCTGACTCAGGCCCTGGGCTCTCTGGCTCGGCACTGACACAGAAAATGGATGCTTTTCTGCCTCATGAAATGGCCTCTTTTTTCCGGCTTGGGAGTGCCTGAGGAACTGTCCACTTGGGGTTTGGAAAGGACTTGGGAACTGGTTTTTCTCCATTGAACAATGAATTTGAAACACACCTTTGTTTTGCTTGGTTCTGGCTTGAAACTATGAAAGTTGGGTTTATTTTTTTTTTTTTTTTAATTGAGTCAGGGTTAGACAGAAAGAAGGAAGATTTTTTTTTTTTTTACCACCTCTATACCACTAGTAGATGATGTGAAAGGCTTCAATGGAATTAGAAAACCAAGGCTGCAAGTAGGAGAGATGAACTTTCCATCTCAAAGATTAAACACAGTTAAGATGAGAGAACATTTGGGAAAAAATGTGCTTTGGTGTGAGGTTATGGGGTGTCCATGTCTCACACAGGGCGGGGGGAAGTATTATCCAAGAACATCGGTCCAGACTTAATGACTCTAAAATTAAAAAAACCCAAACAAATAAAATAAACCACCAAACAACAGTGGGGCTGAACTGACAAGCTCCAGATTCAAGGACCCAGAACTGCAGAGAATTTCCAACTCAGATCCAACCAGGATCCTGTGTGTGCATCCCTGGGGTGAGCTGTTCCAGCAGCTACAACCCAGTGGGGCAGGAATATGCCCCACAGCATCCCATGTGCAGAGTCCAACATTTTCTGTTGGAAGTCTGCCTTTAGATAAAGCGCTGTCTTCTCTATATATTTGTTTTCTCTATGTATTTAAGTTGTGTTTCTCCAAATTATCAGTCGGGCAACTAATGCCACTTTCAGTGTAATTTAACATCATCATCCATGGGGGGGAAATATAATCCCAAATTAGTGTCTAACTGGCTTCTGGGGAACTTGATGGGATAAAAGGACTTTTTTTTTTTTTTCCCCCAAACCAAATGACAGTGCCAAATTTTACATTATATTGCATTTTGTCCTCTGCAATTTGTGCACTGGGATCTGAGATCAGAAAGTTATTTTGAGAACAATAATGACTTTAATGTATTGCCTGCTTTTATATGTTTTTTTCCCCCAAGTCTTGTCTTCTGAAATCATACTATAATAAATCACAATGTCAGTTTTGCTTTTAAAAAAAAAATAAATCAAGCTTCTACCAGTTCAGTATTAGTAAAGAGAACCAGAAAAAGTGTGATATCTTCTTAAAGACTCAAAACTTAGGAAAGAAATACAGAGAATCTATAAGGGATTTTTTTGTTTCCTTTCAAGTCTCGTAATATTTAAGTTGTTTTTGGAACCCAACTTTTAATACTTGAAATGGACAATACTGATATAAACATCTTGCATTAGTTTGTTTGAAAGTGAGCCATTTTCTGACTAACTGAAGGTCTGTTTGTCTATCCATGTGTTTCTTCTGTACATCATCAGAGAATCCTTGGATTCAGTCCATCGTATCTGTAGGCCTGATCTTATTCCCACTGTAACCCAAAGGAATTCTGTCATTGACTCCCAGTTAAAAATTGATTAAGACCAGTTTTACCATATAGTATGATTTAAGAATAGTTTGTTAATATTAAATTTCTTATTACAAGTTGTGCATCTTTCTGGTTTTAAGGTGTATGAGATACCACTTTAAAGAAACCAATGTCTCTGCTGTAAGCCATAAAGTAGAAAAGAGTTGTCAGTTTACAAAACTTCCTGTCTTACTCTCTTCTTCTCATTTTTTTGTGTGTTTTGTTTGTTTGTTTGTTTTGTTTTTTTGTTTTGTTTTGGGGTTTTTTTTGTGGTTTTTTTTTGTTTCCTTCTGAAAATCAGAGCAGAAGGACTCGTTTCACACTGACAGGCTGGGAGGCACATGTTCCACGAACTTCTGCACAGGAAGTAAATGTCCAGGTCAAATTTATCCCTTTTCATGTGGTTCTTTTAATCCCCCAGATTGGGTTTCAGAAGAGTTTTACAGTTTCAGTTTTACAAAGCAAACCTTCCTTTAATGTTGGCATTTTAAAGAAAAAGCTTCAGTCAAAACATGTGTGTTTTACATCAGCCAGATGTGACGTGTGGGGGAACAGGCCACAATGTGGCAGCCAGCTCCTCTCCAGAGCTGCCCGTGTGGGACCCCAAAGGGGAGCCGCTGGTCCCCGCTGGGCGAGCGGCTCCTGGCCCTGCCACCCACTTATAAAAACAATTACAGCAATTTTACAAAAACTCCCCAAGAAAGTGAAAGACCTGAGTGTGGCCAGCATCGCTATGGCTTGTGCCCTGGTAACCCACATGGCCGCGTTACAGAGCACAGACCTGTACAGCTAAACATTTACTCTTGCCTAAAAATGGTCGAGTTAAAGTAAAGCAAGAGGTATTAAGGGCTGCCGATGCACATTAAGGTGTCCAGCGCCACACCAGCAGTCAGGGGCTGCTCCAAAAACACAAACCTGACTGTGCACAACTTCCGTGAACGTCCCTGTCCCTGTAACCTACTCTTTCCACGGTCTAGTTTTGCCATTTGAATTCAAAGCAATCAGTGAAACACCATCAGAAATCCCTTACCTTTCTCCGGGATTTACCTCACAGCCATGCCAGGGGAGGCAGGTCCTGTTTTCAGCTGGACCCTTCTAAATGAGGGGTGCCAAGGTGGGGTCTTTTTTCTACCTCTGAAAGCCATTCCAGGGAGCATTTCGGGGGTGCAGACGGAATTCATACCGGAGAAAAGGCTGGGCCGGGGCTGCCCCTGTCGGTGTCTGTGGGGCTGGGCCGGGGCCGGGGCTGCCCCGGTCGGTGGCTGTGGGGCTGGGCCGGGGCTGCCCCTGTCGGTGTCTGTGGAGCTGTGGGGCTAGGCCAGGGCCGGGGCTGCCCCTGTCGGTGTCTGTGGGGCTGTGGGGCTGAGCCAGGGCCGGGGCTGCCCCTGTCGGTGTCTGTGGGGCTGAGCCAGGGCCGGGGCTGCCCCTGTCGGTGTCTGTGGGGCTGAGCCAGGGCCAGGGCTGCCCCTGTCGGTGGCTGTGGGGCTGTGGAGCTGGGCCAGGGCCGGGGCTGCCCCTGTCGGTGTCTGTGGGGCTGGGCCAGGGCCGGGGCTGCCCCTGTCGGTGCCCGACGGGCTGCCCCCGCCCGTGCCTCAGGGGCTCTGAGGGGCTCCGAGGGGCCCTGAGGGCCCCTGAGGCGCCCGCCATTTCCCGCCCTTTCCCGCCATTTCTGCCGGCCTGAGGAGCCGCCAGGGCCGCAGCAGGAGTGGGTCGCCTGCCATGGCTGCGGCTCCCCCTGCCCTGGGCAGCGCCCTTAGTACGTCGGGTATCGGGCACCCTCCCCCGGGCACCATTTGGGGGCCGCTTGAGCCCCCTGAGCCGCCCCCTGGAGGCTGTTGCTGGGCTGGGGCTGCTGAGGGTGAGCTGAGGCAGTTAAGGCTGGTCCGGGGCAGTTGAGGAAGAGCTGAGGCAGCTGAGGATGACTTGGGGCCGTTGAAGATGACCTGAAGCACCTGAGAAAGAGCTGAGGTACCTGAGGATGACCTGAGGCACCTGAGGAAGAGCTGGTGTGGCTGAGGAGAAGCTGAGGCAGCTGAAGAAGAGGTGGTGTGGCTGAGGGGCAGCTGAGGTAGAACTGAGGAATCCGAGGCTTGAAAATTCATCTTGTAAGTGTGTGTGGCCTCCAGTCCCCTCAGACAACAGGTGCCTCACCCCCTACCACCTCCCCACAGGCACCTGCCCTTCCCTGGGCGTGAGACCCCTGAGGAAGCACCTTTTGGAGGCAGCCCGTGGAAGGCTCACCACAGCATCATTTTGGGACAACCTGAGGAGAAACTTCTTCCAGGGACACCACTGCAGGTGTCACATAGCCCCTGGTGACATCTGGGAGAGATTTGGCTGCCACTAAAGACTGTGTGGCACTGGCAGCCATTCCAGGAGTACCGGGAAAGCAGCTCTGTGCCTCTGCTCCTGCACCAGCTGTGGGTGAGTATTTGCTCTGTTTCCGAAAAATGCATCCCTATTTAAGCACCTTTTCTTGGCCAGTAAGCTGCCGGGCTGGCTCTTGAATCCTCTGGAATAACAGCTGTAGTCTCTTGAGTTGACGCCATTAATTTTTTCCCTTTAAATTTTGTGTCAATCCAAGGTCACTGGCCTACAGGCCTGGGCTCTCCATTGATCTCCTTGAGGGATATAAATAGGTTTTCCACAGAGTTGCCTGCTTTCCTAACCGTATAGATTTTGTCTTTAATGTGGCTAAATTCTATGGTCAGATGGCTTTCAGTAAATTTGGTGGAGGATTAATTTAGTGTCCTGGACTCAGTGTGACTGGATGGAGTGGGGCTGGAGTGAATCTGAAGTAAATATGCTTTATAAGCTATCCCGTACAACATATATCTTCATAATTTCCCTGAGAAGAGCTTATATAGGACTGGTTTACTCCTTCATGAGGAGCTGGGTTGAGCAGAATTATGTTTGGGTGTTGGGATTATCGGCATTGTGCATTGGGCTGGAACAACTGTCTGCCTCTTTTCCTGGGAGCAGCGAAAATGCCATAAAGTCAAGGAAAGCTGGGTAAACTATGTGCTTTAGCTGGATTAATCTAAGTTTTTTGGACTGACCAGGCCAAGACTGAGGTGTCTTTTAGAGGATTTAGCAGGTATTTTATTTGGTGGAACCAGATTTTGCTCTCAGAGTTGGCGGGATTTGTGTAAGCATGCCACAAGTTTTTACTCAACTCATGTGCCCCCGTTTCTCTTTGGCTGGTAAATGTCTTGATAGCAGGAAGAAATAAATATAAACATACATACTTGTGTTTTTTCTTTTGAAGTGTGTGAGTATCGAGAGCTTGATTGTTTTTTTTGTCCTTGGGTGTTCCTCTTATCTCCTCTCCAGGTTTGTACATCCTGTTAATTGACATTGTTGCTATCAGGCTCTGTGTAGCATTTTTTAAGGCACTCTGACAGAATTGTAACTTGAGCTGATACAAGCACAAGGCTTTGTGAAACTCTTTTTTGGAAGTACCAATTATCAGCAGTTTCCTCTGATACCACTTGTATATCTGGCTCTTCACCACCTCTGTAAATCAGTCCTGAAAATAAGGAACAGCAGGCTAAACTTTTTTCTGACATCATCCTGTTAAAGCTAGAACATTCACTAGGGGTAACTGGGTTAACACCTGACCAAATTCTTGTCTGAAAACTGCTCTAACAGGTGAATGAAATAAACACCAAAATGTTATGATAGGCAGTAGACTAATGACAACAGTGACTCCCAGCAACAAACAGTGACTTGCCCCTCATCCAGTAGGAAGACACCAACAGTGCGACTGATCAATGTAGAAAGAAGGGAAGGTGCCTTTCCCTCATACCTTCAGATCACAAAATTCATACAAATAGGAGGAAAGTCTAATGGATGTGGCAGAAACTTAGGAAATAAAGGATCAGTCCTGACTGTGCGACATACTCTCTCTGTGACTGGGTCCATTCCATTCAATTTTCCATTTGCCTTGCTTTCCTCTGCAACCATCCTACAATGCAGAGAGGTAATAGAAAAAAAATCCATCAGTAACTGTGAGGCACTTGGCTGCTGTGGTCAGATAAGTACCACAGTGAAGGAAACTCCTGTAAGTATCTATTAAGGACAGCACTTCACAGGGCTCTTGCCCCTTCTATCCAAGGTGCATGAAGCATTCCATCAATGCTACTTGTACTCTTTCAATACCCCTGAGAAGCAACGCATTATAAATCCCATTTTACAGATGGGCGAACTGACTTTTCCCCAAGTCCCAGAGTGGTTCAGTGACAGAGCTGGGAATTGAACCATTAGACATTTCCCTCTTCATGACAGCTCTGTACAATCCCAGGACTCATTTATTTTCCCTATTAAAAAAGAAGTAAACAAGTATTTTCTTTCTGAGACCCACTGAGGATGGGGGATTGGGGAAAAAAATGGAAGTAAAATTAAAAATAAAATGACATAATTCCCTACTGGCCCCCCGAGTTGTCCAGTCTCCTTTACATTCACACTTCTCTTTGTTATGTTTCCTTGAAGTCAAACCTCCCTAGAGAAGGGAACCTCAGAGTTTCTGGTGCTGGGGAAGAAATGCTTCAAGAAAAAGAAAAATAATCGCAGCTGCAATGTTAAAAATAAGAAGCTAATCAAAGACAGCCCATGTGGGCGCCACTTTCATCTCTCATCTTCAAAGAGGTGCAAACAAACATTGTCGGCGTGCCAAGTAGCAGCCTCAGCGCCTGATGATCCCATTACTGCTCCAGCGTCCACCCTCCCCTTCCATGCTGTTGAGCCTGTAGGCATGGGACTCCAGGATCACTGCCAAGGTGGGAACCTCTAGTCACCAGAGGGGAAGCCACATATGGAATTCCTCTGTGGATCCAAATTATTTCATAACAAACATACTTGTGCCCTACAGGTCATCCCTTGTACTGTTGCCTTTAGAGCCTTTCTAGTAACAATAATAGCATCTCTCATTCCCTAAGATGCTGAAAAGACTCTAGATCAGAGGTTTTGTTCTGGTGTTTTGAGGGGTTTTGTTTTCCAAAGATTTGGTTATTTTTAAAAATAATATCCAGACTGTGATGAAATCCAGATGTATCTAGTGCAGTACAAGAGTGTGGGTTAATAGCTAAAGTGGTGGCACTTGGGGAATTTCAGTGCTGGTTCTCCTCCCAATGCTCTTGAGAACTTGTCTTGAAGTCAGTGCACCAAATGGATTTATGCCTTAGTTTACCTGAGTTTACTTGCCTCAACAAGCATGGCTGTTCCTGCACACCCTAATGCTCTCTGTATAATAAATTAACTAGCTCTGAACAAACCAGTTTAAGTACCAAACCCAACGTATAGAATGATGTTGTGCCTGAGCTAATACAACTTAATGCATGACAGAGTCATCTTAAGTGGGTAATGCTGGGGCATTGCTCCTGCTTCCAGAATGAGGGCATGCAAAGAAAACCTGGGTCTCTATTTCACGTGGTGCAGCACAGCACAGGATAATCTAGTTTGGATTAAGGGGAAAGATAAATAAGGTGATGGGATTGAACTTTTTTCCCCAAGAATGAGATTTTCAGTGGATGAATGAGAGTGAAAAAAGATAATTTGTTCTGTTTATATTGCCCTGCCTTAATTCAGAGCACGAGGAAAACATTACTCATGGATATTGCCCTCCTACAGAGAGGATCCTATGGAATGAGGCCCATTCAACTCCTGGGCTCTGCCACTCTGTTGTGAGAACTCTTAGGCTGCTTCAGCAGCTGCAAAACACTGATATTTTAGATAAATGACTCTGAAAGCCATAGATTAAAAGAACTAGGTATTATTTCTCGGAACTCAACTGCATCTTGATGCTGCCAGAATCTTGGCAGAAAAGATGCCTTTACCAACTTGTACCTGTCTAGGACTTTACTGCTCTGTTAACATCATGACAACATTCCAGTAGCTGCAGGAACAGTTTGCTCAGGCGGTCATCCACCCACAGAAGCTCTGTGAGGCCTGCCCTGTGTTCACAAGGGGAGACTGGGAGATGGAGAGGGGGAGTAGAATTGGGTCCAGTTCATCATAATGAGGAAAGCCTGTCCCAGCCAGGAAAGGATTCAATTAGGAGGCCGAAGGAATATGTATGATACAAGGAGGGCACCAGGACATCTGGGGCTGCCACTGCTGGCAAGAATAAAGGTGCTCTGCGTAAGAGCAGGATGCAATCACAGGAGAAGAGGAATCTGCTCCAAGTAACACTGATTCCCCTCCCCTCTACAGTGCACAACAAGGTACAGATTAGACCATTACACCCAAGGGAAGCCACAGAGTCGCACTCTCTTTTTCATGGACAGTAGCAGGAAATCGGTGGATTGGAACCAAATGAGGAGCCTTACTCAAACCACATGTGACCCCAGGGAGATCAGAAATGCTGAGATGTTTTTGCTTTGACATATCCGCCAGTGCTGAGGGTGGGGGAAGGCCGAGGGTGGCAGCAGCCGACTAGATGCTGCTGGATTATATCACACTGGTAACAGGCCGGCTGGGTTTCAACACAGAAAATTAGAGGAGACCATTCTGCTGCTACACAGTCAAACCATGATTGTATCCCAGATTTTAGCTGGCTCATCACCTGCTTCAGCAGCAAGACTTTGATCTGGGACCTTCACAGCCACACTCTTGAGTTAACCACATCTGTAGGCTACAGCCTCTTGTGATCAAACAGTGTTTACCAAAGGTACCCTCTATTTCCATGCAGCAGACTTCATGAAGTAATTTCAGTCTGTTTGAATGTGGAAACAGAGAAAAATTAAAGCGTAGGACTATGGTGACATGTGCTGTGAAGTCCATTTTAAGTCCCAGCACCAAACCGACCACACTCTGCAACTGGATCTTACGGTGGCTGTTCTGTGTTTAATTCTGACTCCCTGCTTAATGGTAATTCATTTTCAAACCTCAGGAGACAGTGATGAGAGTAGCATTGAACTGGGTGGACATTTTGCTTAAAGACCCAGCTGTAGAGTCCTATGATTAGGTGATGTTATTTTTCTTACTTGCATGAGTCAAAGGCAAGTTCTGACATCAATAGTCTCCAAAAAGTCTGAAATTCTATCGCTGTAAAGGCTCTGAAGTCAGGTCAGTACAAAGTAATCCAATGTATTCATTCATTTTCAGCTCTCATGATTATAAAAGCCTGATGCCTGAGTTTTTTGCTTATTTGATTTTGGTAATAATGAAATGAAATGACGGGAAATCAGTTGCTCCCCTGGCGCTCTCTGTCTCTTCCTTCATCCTCTCTGTCTAAACAAGAAGTCCAGAATTAACTTCAGTTAGCATTAAATTCTTTCAGAGGCCTTGAGGACAGTGATCAGTGTGTCCTTTATTTTGTGCCAGGCCACAGGACATTTGTAACAAAAAGGCAAAAATCCAGCTGTTTGCTTCCCTGCTGCCTGAGAGGAAAGAATTAGTTGGTGAATTAACCTTGTGAGGCTGCAGGAGATCAGAGTGATTCACAAGGAACCCCTAAGTCATGGAGACCTTCTTGGTCCCATCCCAGCACAGACTGTTGGTCCTTAGGGTGCTGTCTACCCTTATGCAAATACTACTGTCATATTTTGTCTGCTAATTACAAATATTTCTGTGGGTGAAGCTGTTGCTCTGCTATTTTTAGGAAGCCTGCACCTAGTCAGTGTCCACTGAAATCTATAATTGTTTTTCTGCTGACTTCAGTAGACTTTGGGACAGGAGGTTTCTGCTTAGCTTACAAAATTATTCTGTCCTGTTGTATCTGCCCCACTGGCTGGAGGGGCTGGCAAACCAAGAGGGGCTTATAAGCCAAATACTTTCTTGCTTTGTGCCCTCTAAACATCAGGCAACCGAAGGAAAAATGCTCCACTGTTTTGGCTGGGTAGAGTTTTATGCTCTCTTAGCATAAGTGTAAAATGTGAAGTTTAGTGGGAGGAGTTGTGCAGACTGGAATTGGGTGAACTGGAAAGAAGCCTGTGTCTGCCTGCAGACTGTCTCTGGCATCAGAAGGAACCAAGGCACCATCCAGGAGCAGTGAGATGCAGGGAATATGGACCTAATGATACAACAGGAGCGTGTTGCTGGAGACCCTGTCAGCACTCTCATGCTTTACAACTCTATCTGACCCTTCCCAGGGAGGGTGAGTTTCTGGTTTACATTAGCCCAGATGAGATGCAGTGCTGACAGGCCTCAGCAAGGTTTGCAGCGAATTTTGCTTGCTGGCCACTCCATGCAGTAGCAGAGCCACGCGTGGGTGAGTGTTGCCAAGTGGGTCCCTTACAAAGCAGTCTGAGGATGCAGCTTCACAAGTGATGGAGCAGAACCTCCTCCTTACCCTTTCCCAAGCAGTTCAGTGATTATAGCCTACAAAAGACAAGCTGGATTTCATTTTGGTCTGAATGGTGTTTAGCACAGAAGTTTCATTCTCCAGTGGGAAGAGCAAAGTCCCCAGTTTGTTGTCTCAGTCCCAAAAGAAAGGAGTTTATAGGAATAAGAGTCACAGAAATACCTATTTGCACCAGAGAAAACTGTCCTGGTCCATCAGTGAGACAGTGGGAAGCGCCGCAGACTTGTAAAGACTGTTTCCTTACTGGAAGGTCCAGTGGGACAGGAGAGGGTGATCTCTGAAAATATGTATTCCACAGTCTGAGCTCACCATGCAGAATCCTTGATAAGGTCTCTCTCCTAAGGTAAGCAAGTGTCTGTGCTGGATCTATTTGACTGTTCATTAAGTGACAAATGGAAAAAGCCCTGAGCACTGGGATGTGGTCTCACCCTTTATGCTCCAAGGACCCCAGAGTTGGAGCAAAGTTCGAGCTACCCTGGAAGTAGGGGACATTTCTGTAATTAAAGTCTTTTGGGCCTGAGGATGGTTGAGAGAAAACTAAATAATCTGTAAAGCAGTGCACTAAAGAGAGAAAACATTTTACTTCCCTGAAGAAAATGAAAATTGGCTCCTCTGTGAAGCTCTTTCCAACCAGTTTGTGTAACAATTGCTTGGAAACTAAACAGAATTGACCAACTTGTGATTTATGACAGCTTCCTTTGGCATGTGCTCTGCTTTGTTTGCATCATTGCCATGGCAGCAAAGGAATATTTATCCTTACAGCTACCGTGCCACATCCTGGCCTTCCATTGGAGACCTGATTCAAAATGGCAAGGAAAGCTAGTTAGCACTTGGGAAATCGTAGGTCAAATGTCATGTTTTCCTATTCTGTTCTTGCACATTATCATTTCAGACTGAGAGGGAAAAGCCTTGCAGAACCACTCTTTACATTTAGAAAGCTGCTTTTATCTGAGGGTCTTAAGGGCTTCATAAAGCTGTGGTGAAAGTTTCTGGGTTTTTCTGGCCCATGTGGTCTGAGCATGATGGATTTTCTGTTTATGCATAGCCAGCCGCAGCTAAATGAGCAGCAGAAACTCAGGAGACTGAAAAAGGGTAAGAGAAGCGGGTAGTGATTTTGAGTAGATGGAGCAAGCTGAAAAGCCAGGGGAGTGTTCATTCTCCAAAACCAGGAGTTTCTTCCTTTAATGGTGGATTGAAGAAAGGCAGAGAGGAGTGTGACACACTAAACACAAAGGCTGAAGTTCAAGACTAGGTCTGGAATCCCTGGATACAAGCACACAATGGCTAAAAAGAGTAGAAGTGGGGTTTACTTATGTCCAGGAGCTTCAAATTGCTTGGAGACTTCATCAGTTCTGAAGAACCTCATTCCTCTGAATTAATAGCTTTTATTCAATGGCTTTTATTTCATCCTTTGGGATGAAATCCTTGCTTGGGTGTACTGACTTTGCTTATATGACCAAGCCTTTTTTTATGGTTCTTGACTGTTGGCATAAAGCCTTCAGGATCAAAATAAAGCAAGTTTTCCTTACCAGCCGTGGTCCAAGTTCTCTCATGAGCCAGAAACTGCTGTTCAAACAGTGATGATTGTGTGCCTGGGTTTTCCTTTCCATAATACATTAACACCATGAGTAGACTACCTGGAGCAACAATGTCAGAGTAAAAGACACTGAAATTTATTTCAGGCATGGATTTCAGAGTGGAACGGGTTAACTCAGGAATTCTCCAGTATTTTTGAACAGGCAGCCTGTGTGCTGGGATAATGGTGTCAAAAAGCAGGCTGGGTTGGGATCCACTTTGAAACAGGCAGACCAGGCATCCTTGGGGAAGGGTTGATGATGGGGTCAGATAATTCACTCTTCATGTTAATTCTTCTCTTTGGAGCCAAGGAGCAAGTCTATTAAAATGTTTGCCCAATACTTTGGGGCTAGCAGTTATAATTGCACTTATTCTAATACGTATCAATGCACTTGGTGACTCACTGATGCAAATCTGTTTGACTAGTTCCAGAGGGGTTTGCAGCAGGGGTGGCAGAGGAGGAGACAATCAGATCCCTGGGTCTGAGCCCTGTGCTGAGATTTCTGCTCCTTTACATACCCTTGCAGCTGTGATGGACTGAGTGGGGAGTCTGGATTTTGCTTTTGGTTTAGCTGCGGCTCTTCAGTGAGACCTGACCGAAGTTCTTCACTGAGACAATGTAATTGGGACATAAGTGAATTCCAGTCAGTTCAGGAAACACATCCTTTCAGTTCCTGAAAACATGCTATTATTAATTAACGAGCGCAAATACTAAGGGGGCCGCACGCCTTTCGTTGCTTGGTCTCAGACTTGTGTCTCTCCATTCGTCTCTTCTTGCTAAATTTTTCAGTGTTTTTAACATCAGACTGATGTTACGTATAATTACCAACTTTGCACCAAAATTATATTTGACATGGCTTGTGTGGGAAATTAGAGCATTTCAGAGACTACAAATTCACCTGGGAAGATGAGCCAGGCAAGACAAGGCAGCGCAGAGTGGAAGTAATTTGAATATTACATGTGCCCTCCTGAAAATGCCAAAATCATTTAAATTGCTAGAAAGGATATTTTCCCTAATTAGCTGTGTGTGCTGGAGGGTTCATAATAATGCACTGGATGTGGAAGAATGGACTGGTAGAATAGAAGCTGCCTGTGCTCCGCAGGGGGCAGAGAAGAACTGGCGGTAGGAAGAGTCCCCACTTTGCTCTCTGAAAGCACAGTGATATTTATCATCCCTGCAGCTATTTACAGGGATAACGCTCTTTTTAAATGTGTAGAGAATGTGCCCAGTTACCTGGTCATCCGTGGTATTAGCTACTGAGGGAACCCAGGGGTGTGCTGGCTGTGGGGATGTGCTCCAAGCTCAGATCCTTTGCTGTTTGCTGTGGCAGGAGGCTCTTACTGCTTTAGCTCTGCTCCACCCTCAGGCATCGCTGTGCTGCTCTGTGACACTTCTGCAGCTTCACAGGGTCCCACAAATACAGTCTCCATTCGCCTCACTTTGCTCTTTTTTCCCTGGGGCCCTGCTGGTATGTTCTCACTTCCTTCCACAATTACAGTGATAGCCCCAGTTAGGCCAAGCCAAGTCTGTCTTTTTTTTTTTCCTTTCTAAATTATCCTGATGACTGTAGACATTCTGGGGAGATGTATGCAGGGAGAGCAAGAGCAGACACACTCTCACGGATCTTCTCTCTTCCTGACATCGATTGTTTAAGCACTAAACCATTCGCTGACTCTTGTGACTCTAAATGATGTGGGGCTTTTTCGAGGTTTTCCTCCCCACAGCTACAGAAACCGCACTGGAGCGCGAGTCTCTCTAATGTGAGGGCTTCCACCTGTGACTGTGGAGTAAGGCTGCTGCTGGTTCCATCTCCTTTTCTGCCATCACTGCTCCTGTGGTTTCTGCTTAGTTACATATTCATTTTTATAATGCAATTATCATCTTGTGGGATAAAGGAGGGGAAGACACCCTAATTAGCTGCTTAAAGCACTTCAAAACTGCATGTGTCCGTGTCTTTAAAGGAGACAGGACTGCAGAGTGGATGCTGTTGCACTGTGCTGCATGTTTCCAGTGCTGAACATTTCTGGTATGAGGATTGTACCCACATTGTCTGATCCATGCCATGCTAGTGATTTCCAATTTAACTGTCACAAGGTCTGGATCCCATTGCTTCCTTGCACCACAAGGTCTCATTTGCACCTTGGCAAAGGGAATGTAAATCATTACTCTGTTGTGCAAGCAGGGAGTTTTGGCTTGGGAGCTTTGCAGGACTGCTTTATGTGGAATGAACAATAACACGAATTTCAAGACAGGGTAGAAATGGGTTTTAAACTCTTCCACACCCATTTGCCTGCCAGGGATCCTGAAGTGCTGTAGTTCAGGTTCAGAGGTACAGAGACATCTTATTCCCAATGAAATTGGAATTAGGCGCTTGCATTCCTCTGGGGATCTGGCTCTTAACTGCATGGAAAAGCTGCTTTGTAACAGCAAAGAGGAACGTAAATATTGGCCAAAGATGCCAAAGCTAACACCTGCTTTTTGGGAAACTGCCCTGGTATCTTTAGTGTCCACAGAGTGGCTGGGCCCTGTGGTTAAGGTTTCAGCATGGTCCTTGGCTTGCTTCCCTTAAAAAGATGAAGAGCTGAGTTGATTTGAGAGCATTACTCCTGGATAGTTCATTGATTCCTTCACTTGCTTTCTGAGAACTGCAGGCAGGAGTGGTGGTTGTAGTCTTCCAAAGTTCACATGCTCCAATTTGTCAGCATCACAAGCCAGTAGCCTTTTCCAGGTGGTACCTTTCTTGGAGGTTCAGTGCTGCGCCTTGGCATCATTGCAGTTCCATGTGCCGGGTTGTGATGGCTGTGGTCAGGAACAATGAAAGGTGATGAGCCTGGACAGGAAGGGAGGTGGCTTCAGGGAAACTTGAAAAACAAGAAGCATTGTTTTGTTTTAAATGCTGATTGTTTTGTGTAACTTGGGCAACTGTTTACTATTCTTGCTGTACGGGAGAGGAGGGAAGTGGATGAGTAATGAACTCTGGTGAAGGACTTTCCTTTGCTCATAAAGTCATAGTTACACCCTCTATCAGACCAATTTTCACAGAAACCGTGGCCTATCTTTTTGTCATCTTCTATATTCCTTTAGTGCAACTTTATTTGCAGCTCAGGATTTTAGGATTTCTTAGAGGGTTCCTGATTTTGGTCTGCTCTCTGGAAGCCGTCACTGGCCATCCCACTGCAGGACAGCAGGGGGGTTGTGCACTCTTGGCATGTACTGCCCCACCTGTCAGAGCGAAGCTGCCATGAAGGACACCAGGTGCTGTCCTCCAGGGAGTTTCTGTAACGCATTCCCTATGTGATGTAGCATCACCTCTGCCTTGTTTGCTACAAGGAAGAATCCTCTGTACAAAAAGCATGTGGAGATGGCAAGCATCTACTTTTGTGTCCTTGTGCTAGCAGAGCTGCCACTCCTACCAATGCAGATTCTCCAAGTTTCCTTCCAGCACCTCTCCTCCCCATGTCCAGTATGATTTCCGTAGTCTCTTTTCTTGGCACTAGATGGAGCCAAGAACCCTCGTGCAGCTGCAGTGAGTCGGAGGCCTTTACTTGCTTTGTACCTCAATGAGAAGTTGCCTCTGGCTTGGTACACAGGCTTTTCAGGAACTGCTTCCCCCAGGGGCTACTTTCCAGATCTGCCTCTCAATCAAGGAAGAGATTTATGAAGTGGAAATATGTCACAGAGATGAGCTGGCATGAGGGGAGGGAGGGGAGGATTATCTTCTGGGCTGTGGGCAGAATTTTCACAAGATGTACAATTCATAATTTATTCTTTGGGATTTCCTTTTTCTTATTCTTCTCTAAACGGTGTGAATTTTAGTGAGATGAAGGAAACTGCAAGGGCTACTCAAACAGATGTTCTCCGAAGAGCTCTCTGTGCCCTTCAGGCGTGACCTGAAACAGCTTCTCATAAAGCAGCCCTGTCCAGCAGCTAGTTCCATCAGTGTATCCTCACTCTCATTTATCACCCACAGTCCTCTCCCAAACAGAGGATTTTAGCACGGGCACAATTATTTTTGTTTTAGGAACCAGTAGCCTCTAAGACTACCTGAAATCAGCAAATTCCATATACCTGTCCTTGCATGAAAGACAAACACACCACTGAGTCCCACTAATGCTGATCATCTCCAGAGCCCTCATTTTAAGTTCAATGCCCGTATTTATTTTGGTGACACTGTTAAGCATTGTAGCTAATCTCAGGTGCTGAGAAGTGAAGCAAGTGACATGGCTGGGGATGAAACCCAGCTTCAGATGTTAACTCCTCTCCAGGTGTCAAGAGCAAGTCCTCCAGAACTGTAGAACTCCTTAATTCATCAATTTCTGATGGATATCTCCTCCTTAAGGGATTTCTAAACTTTGGTTGTCAATAATTCATGGCTTCTGGAGCAAACCTTTGTTTCCCAGATTATTTAAAATGAGTAAATTTGATATATTTTTTTTAATACCTCTGTTTATGCTCTATGGTAGATAGATTTGCCCCTCGTACACTTGCAGAGTAAATGGGACAGGCTCTGGCAGATGGATACATTGTGGTTTACTGTGACATTGCATTTTTACTTCCTACTTTCCAGCATCTTGTTCCGTTCCTGAATTTGCTTGTCCTTTATTTTCTGACCATCACATTCCTTACCCCCCTTCTCCCAGGCAATCTGGCCAATCTGCCTTCTCTTTCCCCCTTCCCTGTCCTCCAAATGACTACACAGGCCACCAGCAGTCACATCCTCTTGACATCATCCCATCAGCAGAGTGTGGCTGTGACATGTTAGTGTGCATATGTTGTGACAAAAGCAGTACAACCAGAGAGGGAAACAGGGGGATCAAGTACCCCCTGAGGCCTTCAGAGTATCACAAGGAATGGGAGGGAAGAGCTGGTTTGGTTTTTTTTTCAAGAGGAAGATCCAGCTGTTCTCGGCGGTGGTGGTGGGGGATGTTAGATCCAGCTGTCAGCTGAAATATTTAAAGGAGATACTTTCTGTATTTAAAATCTCTTTTCATTCCTCTTGTAGTGCTACTTTATTGCAGCTCACCTGCCCTTTCCACTCACCTGATTTTCTTTGTATTCCTGACTTTAGGACTGGTCTCAGAAGCAGGTGGCTCTAGAAACTTCCTAATAGAAAAGGAGTCCCCTCTTCCCGCTGAGCAGACAGTGTTGGAAGCAGAACCTGAAGAAGGCGGATGGGGCCACTGTGTAGTTTGCATGGCTTAGAAGGCCAAGCAGTGGCAGGACTGAGCCCTGTCTGTGAAGGGGATGGAAGGCAGGGGAGCAGTGGAGTGAAGCTAACATGAGGTTGGGAAGCAGCCCATGGAGTATGGGCAGTCTCTGCTGGAAGCTGACTGAGATATAGGCCCTGTGAGTAGAGACCCTCCTTCCCCCAGCAGACCCATCAAGCAGGAGAGATGCCACATGCATTGCTTACTCCTGTGCCAGGCAGGTAACATAAAGCTGGTTTATTTAGCTTATGGCAGTGACAAAAGATGCTGGGCTTATACTCCATGATTTAGGTGTGCTGTGCAGAGACCAAGAGAACTAACTTTGAAAAAACAGAAGTCAACATAGACAAGGCAAGTACCCCAAAAAAGTAATGATGGAAAAGAAAGAGCTGGCTGAAAACATTAAGTGACTCCTTATTTCTGCATCTTCCCTCTCTCCTAAAATGTGCACAAATGTACAAAACCCATTTTGTTTACTACTCATTCGAAAGTGTAGTTTATTTCCCTAAGTATCATCTCATCTTTAGAGTTGGAGTAAATTCCTACCCAACCTAAAAACTGACCCCATGATTTCTTTGAACAAGCTTCCACAGCCACCTTGTAATGAGAACAGTGGTAAACTGCTGAGGAGCCCTTTGTGGTACCGTGTTCCATCAGCTGCTCTAATACCTTTTTGATTATCTCAGTGGACACAGATATAAATGCTGCGCCTTGGATCCTTCACTTGCAAGCTATCTCCATTTTTTTTGCATTTTCTTTTTAAAATAAAAATGACTGCTGATGTTTATGCCCCTGTAATACATTATGTATTATTTTGTTTTAAGCGCTGCCTTTTGCATCCTGACAGTAACAATAAAATGTGAGTATGGGATTCCTAATACAGACAGACTAATGTTTCCACTGCTAGCCTTCCCTATCTCTTCTTTTTTTCTTTCTGCTCTCTAAGCACTTTTCTAAAGGCTCCTTTTATATTCCTAATAAAATTAGAGCAAAATACATCGATTTACTGGAAAAGAGGGTTTGGGTTTTTTTCCTTGGTGATAGCATTTTCTTCACCACCCACCTCTTAAAAATGCTGGTGAATATTCCATGTAAAAGACCTCCAGTTCCTTCTAAATTTTTTTTTTAAATCTATTCCCCAGTAATTTTTCCCCCTTGGCTCTGAGAATACTCTGCTTGTTGCCCCCACTGTAGAGCATTTTGTCTGTACTGATCTTCTGAAATAATTGCCTTTCATTAATGCATTTTAGTCATATTTCCACATACCAGTAAATGGCTGGTCTTCTTATACTGGGAAGTGATCTGAGGGGGATCTTTTTACTCCTTTTCCTTCTAGAGATTATGCAATCCATATCCTGATGTCTGACTTCCATTTTAGTGTAATGGATCTCCCCTGCCCTGCTCCTTGTTGCCTCTTAAACCAAGTTGAGGCAGCTGTAGATGATCAGATCAAACTCAGTGGTGGTGTTACTCTAGTGTAGGTAACCTTACCTGAGGAATTAGTTCTGTTGTGGCCACAATGCTGAATCTCATGGTTGTAAGTTGTGCTTTGGGTTCTTTATCTCCTGTTGAGATTTGGGTTGCTCCCATTGTTTTGATCCTGCTTGCAGTTACAATAAGGGGAGGGAATGATTGAAGCCCATTGAGTATGTTCACACTCTGCACCACTGGAAACCTTTCAGAACCCGTCACTGTGCTTTGGGGATTTTAAATTTCCGAGATATTCACTTAGTTATGGAATAGGCTAAAATCTGCCATGCTGATTTAATGAGGGAGGAGGGGAGGGAAGAGACACAGACACACAAAAAAAAGCAATTTTCCTTGTAACAGTTGTGTTAAAATATTGATACAGATGCATAGTGGAAAAACTTAACGAGTTGTTAGTGTTAGAAATAATGCCAGCATTAGACATCTCTTGTGTGCAGAGTTTCCAAGATGGTGTTTAGCATTTCTGGGAAAGAGATCTCATGAGAAATGTGGGATTGCTGTACCTGGATCAGACCAGTGACACTTCAGCCTGCTGTCCTCTCCCAAGGCATCTAAACTGTCCTGTCCTTTAACACAGAAGGTAGCACTGATAGCAGCTGTAGCGCTGTGAAGACCTGGAAGGGTTTACCGAAAGATGTGAGTAAGATTGGGCACTGAATGTTCCTGAGTGCCCCTTATACTGTGTCTCTTACCAAGGGTACACTTTGAGTTGAGAACCCAGATCTTGTGGTTATAAGGCAGTATGTTGGCACACACACTGTCCAGTCTTGATTCCAAACTCGGGCACATCACTTATTCTGTGCATTACCGTTATAAAATACATTATTTCCCTTCTTTCTCTGTGTAGCATCCTCTGGCACTGCAGGGTTGCAAACACAATAGAAAATACGTTTTCTACATACATTTTTACTGTCTTCAGTACTGTGATTCCCTGATTTTGGTTAAGGCTTCAGCTTCTGACACCCAGATGCTGTTGCTGCTTGGGTTCCTTGTAAAATGGAGACGTCTCAGGCCTTTCAGATGGTGAGCTTTCCTTGGGGCTCTGTGTTCTCTGGAATCCTACAGTTTCACTTTAGGTTTAACAAAGAGATGAGGATACAGTGTGGATGTCTGGAATAATAGGGATTTCAGAGTGACTCACAAAGTCTTTTCCTACGCTGTCCCCTAGTTTTGGGCTCTTCCACTGGCTCTTACTCTTGGAAAAGTCACCGAATTAATGTTCTGCTGAGCATAAACCAAGTCAAACTGGGTATGCTGGGCTCTGTTAATGAAGACCTCTATCCATCAGAGACTCAGATGAGACCACTAAATCTGAGCATTCCTTTTAAGATGAAAATGAGAAAGGAATTAATTTTAATGAGTGATGTTTTTGCTGCTGCTTGCCCTGTCGTGTGCGGCCTCTGTGTAGGCAGTGTGATCTGCCATCATGTCAGTGCTCCATGATCAAACCCCTTCCAACAGGGGATACTTTACATGTGTTTCTGTGTCAATTCCAGTCCCTGAAGAACGTTGCCAATCCATTAAGAGCCTGGCAGGCTGTACTGGGAAATGCTAGCATGAGCAGAGAAGAGAGAGGCAAGCCTGAGAATAAGGAGGAAAGAAAGATTAATCTGAGCAGAAATTCTGCATCCAAAAGGATTTCCAGGGATGTATTGTCTCCAGCTTGTACTTTGCAGAATGGTGTTCACTTTGCTGAAGGGCTTACCAAGATGACTTCCCAGCAAAAGAAATTTCCCTTAGGACTGTAGACCATTCCTGTCCAGTTTGCTTGGCATCCCTGGCTCTTGGTTGCCAATACCTGTTATTTTAGAAAGCTGAGAAAACTATGAGTATATTGGGCTGTGCTCTTCAAAAATCTGCTTCAAATGAAATGTTTGAGCCTTTCGTAAATACTAACCCTTTGGCTATCTGACCCTTGGTGTTACGGAAGGCAGTATGGCTTTGGATTGGATTCAGTAGTTATTGGCTCCTGATCATAGTCTGAAACTAAAGACAAAACTGAATGATGTTTCTCTTCAATCAAACTGTTTTTCTTTCTGCGTCTATCTCAATAGAGAGCAAGGACTAGGAAATCCTGCTGCCACAGTATCTGTTGCTGCCTTTTGTGGGCTTCTGACAGTGGGCTGGACCAAGAGATACCAAAATTGTTTTATCTTACATTAAGTGGTCTGACCCTTGCAGGTATATGGCTCCCAAGTGGAAAAGATAACCCTTTCCATTGGGAGTGCTGTCAGGATAGAGGTGTTTTATACTAAAGAAGGGAAGTGAAGTGAGGGTTGCCTGTGGGTTCTATAGTATTTTGAAGCAAGGCTGGGCTCAAGGGGGGATGCACAATGCAGCAGCATGTGGAAGACTCAGTCCAGGTTCTTGTCAATAGCAAAGAAATCTTCAAAACTCTTCTTATGTTTGGAATTAATTGGTGGGGGAGGAAGGTCAGTAGCTTTTAATATACATCACTTACCTGTAGATAGATCTGCACAAGCCCCTCCTCTGTGTCCCCTTATGTCAAGGCTTTAGTCTGAATTATTTGCCTCCCCATTACCAAAAAGGCTTCTGTCTTCCTCAGCTGAAATCTCTGCTCATTTAAGCAGGAGGGAGTGACAGCTCCATCAAAAACCTACCAGATGTCCAGAGATGGGAATGGTAATGGACCAGCAGTGTTGGAATTGAAAGGACAAAGAGTTGGTGAAGCAGGGGGATTGCTGCAGCATTGCCATTAAATGATCCTGGGTAAATGAGTGGCACCAGTGCCAAGTTTTCAAAAGCTGTCCTTCTCTCTCCTGGGGAAGTTCCAACCTGATTACCAAGTGCCCTGCTTGAGATACACCTTAGAAGGGAAGTATGAAAAATATAGAAGCATTTTTTGAGAGGACAAAGGGAGGTAGTTTCTAGCCAGTTTTCTCATGTTTGCACCATTTTGAGTGACAGCTGCTCAAGGTACCTGCCGTATTGCACATTGCTTATGAAAAGAGCCCTTCAGCCTGTTTCCATTCTCTTTGCTGGCATTACATTTATGAAGGGGGGGAAGTGGAACATCCTCTTCTATCTGACGTACCTGCTGATGAGAACACAACTTCCCACCAGACTCGCTTAATGGGAATACTGACTGGTATTCCCTTCTGGATCACACCCAGTGCATAGGGCAGGAGTTGTGGGTTCTTGGTGCAGGCTGGTGTATTTGGTTCCTTTCTGGCTGGAACCCTGGCTACACCCTGTGCTTGTGGGCTGTTCTCTTTTTGCCAGCTTCCCCTCGGAGCACCAAAGTGTCCCCACAAACCACATGCCCAGAGCACTCCATTCAGGTTTGTCTGTCTTCAAATCCCAGTTTGCCTGGTCCCTGAAGCAGGCTCGGAGAGCAATCAAAGCCACTGCAGTGCAATTTCCGATGGAGAATTTCCTTCCTATTTCTGAGTGAATGTGTGTGTGTGTCTTTACGTGTTTAAAAAAAAAAACCAAACCCCAAACATTTTGGTTTTGTGCACTAAGCACTTTTGAGGGCGATATGGGGCCCTGTAATACGGAGGTTTATAACCTCCTCAGCTAATGCTCTCTGACACTCTGTTTTGATATCATTACTACATTATACTCACAATTTTTGAGTGAAAAAATACAGTACTTAGAAAGTCGAAATTCATAAATAAATTCATGTCAAACCGCACTTAATATTGATTTTGTTAGTGTTCAGATTCAATAATAAGGTACTGCGTGCATGAATATTTAAATATAATCATCATTTCTGCATCTCCTAATGGCCTCTGCTCTTCTACACTCAATTTAAACACAATTTAAAAACTATAATGTATTGAAAAATACTAGGATTTAGCAATAAATCACCATTGGGATACTCCAAGCCTTTTATAGGATGGCTCAATATCTGCTTCTCAAGGGACAGCACAATTAGATTCATGTTTTTAAACTTCTCAATTATCCATATACCATAATTTTATGTGAAAGTTTGTTTCTCTTCCTTCCCCCTCCACCCCTGCTCCCCCTCCTCACCCCCCACCATATACTCTCCCAGTAGGAAGCGAAGAAATCGCTAAGTGTTCTCTTAGCTGGGTTAGTATAGTAAAAAGGAGTCAAAGGTCACAGTCCTCAAACTGAATTAAATCCAGAGGCTGTCAGGGAAAGCAGAACGCTGACTCACTTAATCACATTATTTGGGGAAAAATCTAGGGGGAGGAAAGAGATAAAATGACTCAAAATGAACTCGCCAAGGAGGAAGCGGAGTTTTTATATTTATTTAAAAAGCAATATTCGTCTTTATCAAATAGACGCAGGGTGGTTCGATGAGGACGAAGCTGGCTGGACATTTGCGCAGTCGCAGGCAGCAGAGCTCTGGCAGGCAGTGTTCTCCTGAGCAGGATCAGTGAGGGGAGGATGCGGTGCCCTCGGCTTCCCTGGTGCCAGGCTGGGTTATTTGTTGGTGGGGGGTGTTTCTGTAGTGCTGGTCGCTAACCCATCTGCAAACCACACCCTCTGAGGTAGGTCATTATCATTATCCTCATTTTACACATGGGGAAACCGAGGCACTGGTCGGTGAAGTCCTTATGGCAGAGCCCCAGTGGCAGAGCTGGGAGCTGGTCCTTGGGCTTCTAATGCTAGACCCTCTGCCCAAGTTGTTTGGCCAGTCTCTGTCTTCGGTGTTCTCGGAGGCTGTGATGGAGAGGGAGATAAAAAGGATCGAGTGTCGGAACCTACAATAATAGCACTAACATCTCAGGAGAGCAGTAGATCCCGATGGCATCGGTGTGGGATTGACTCTGCTGGTGCTGAGAGTGGCTCGTCAGTTCTGCTGAGCCCGTTGCTATCAGTTGTGAGGAAATGGTCAATAGGAGTGGAGGTCTGGTGTCTAATGGACATGGCCATGTCACTGGGTGACAATGGCAGTGTCACACAGTGCCCTTGCAATGCTCTATAAATCGCCTGGTGGGGCCAGGAGTCACAGTTGGCAGGGCATCAAAGCATGGCCTGACTAACACACCCTGATGGTGGAGGGAGGGCCAAGGGCTGCTGAGATGCAAAGGGACTGCTCAACTTTATGATTCCTAATCAGTCGTCCAGAACTTCTCCATGCCACACTGTATCTGGTGGAGTTTTTGCTTATATTCTATATTTTGCCTAAATTCATTAGAACTGTTTTCTAAAGAAGTTTACTCTGTTGCATTGGAACCAGTTTTTTATTTCATATATGTGTCAAAGGATCAGCTTCTGCTGCCTCAGGGTCACAAGAAAAACTGTAAAATCCGATGAGCGGACATGATCAAGGGTAGAAAACTAACCAAGTTGAGATGTAGCCATTCTGTGTGCCAGGCCAGTGGGGTTTGAAGGTCTGTTCATTTATTTCTGTGGAAGGGAAAGACAGGCATTCCTACCCATGCTGGGCAGGAACCACTTTCACCTGTAACAGTTCTAGGACTCCCTTGTCTAACTCTTGTGTTAACTCTGCAAAATAAGTTTGTAATCCTGTAGTCAAATATTGTCTACCTTCTATTTACTCACGTGGAGAGGGAGGGATAGATTTCTCTTTAAGAAACAGAGAGGGAAGACTATTGTGACAATTTTGTGGTATTTCTGGAGTTTTATGAATTTTTTCTAGACTGTTTCTGAGCTTCTTCAAAATGTTAAGAGTAGAAAAACCTTATTTGAAGGGAACGATATGTATCACAAATGCAGTTCATTGCATGGATTTCACCAGTTTTTAAGTGGATTCCTTTTTCAAGTATATAGAGAGAGTGTTAGGAAGCACCTGGATTTGAGTGTTTGGGAATGGAGTATTGGCACTGTTGGAGAACTACTGGTACACGGCACTTCAGCTCAGTGGAAGCTGTTGGAAATGCACACCTCCATGAGTGGCAGATGGAGGTGCAGATTCCAGAAGAGCCCCAGCAGCTCTCTGAAAGGAATGAGAGGAGATGGTCAGGTACCCAGGGAAAAAACTGGCAGCAAAAAGTATTGAAGGTCTTAAACAGTTGCCCACTCACAGACCCTGCATGCCCCCTGTGGCACAGCAGGAGGAATTTCCTGCTCTGCCCAACGTGATTGTTCCTTTCCGTTTATTTTTCTGTGTCCACGAGATATCCGATGCCGCTCACATTGCAGCCACTCGGTTCTGTTTCCAGGGCCGTCGTCCTGTCGCAGTGGATGGAGAGGGCGAGTGTAACCCGCCGGTTTTGTTGTTCATGAGGAGCAGTCCGCAGTGGAGCGCCCGCCGTCTGCAGGTGGCGCTCTGGGGGCGCGGAGAGCCGGCTGGTGCGGGGTGTCCCGGCTGGCATCTGCTCTGGAGCCCCCTCTGTGTGAGATGTCCGGGTTGGAATCCACTCTGGAGCCCCCTCTGTGCGGGCTGTCCCGGCTGGAGCCTCCTCTGTGTGAGGTGTCCTGCCTGAAATCTGCTCTGGAGTCCCCTCCAGAACCCTCTCCGTGCGGCGTGTCCTGGCTGGGGCGGGGGGGCACGGGTGTCTGGCTGGCATCCCCTCTGTGCGGGCTGGGGTGAGGAGCCGGCTGGCATCCCCTCAGTGTGGGTGCTGGCTGAAGTGGGGGGCGTGGGGGCTGCCTGGCATGTCCCCTCAGTGAGGGGCGCAGGCGGTGGAGGGATGTGGGGTCAGCGCAGTGCTGGCGGGTACCAGCTGAGCATTGTTTCAAACAAGTGTGCTTGGTGAAAAGCCACTGGTATCCGTGGCCCGTCCCAACAGATGTCACCAACAGATCCGTATTGATTCTGAGGCTGGGCCCTTGGCAGTGGTGGAGGCAGATGGCACGTTGCTAATAAGCAATAAGTGCTGCTGGCAGAGTAGTAAGGAGAGATTGGATCAGTGGGATAGTGTAGTGGCACAATGCCATGGCCAAGTGAGGGGCATCTTTCACCATCTTTGTCCTCTCTGCATGCATTCCTTTTTCTGGCTGTGAAGCCTAAATTTCTTCACCCTCTCTGAACCTCTGCTTTTCTTCTGGTTTTCTGTGCTAGTCCCACTCTCTTTTCTCTCATTTCTACCCCTTTTTTTCTTATCTGATGCTCATGCCTTTGACTGGAACGTTTTTGGCTACCAGTAGAATCCCTTTCATGTTTATACCTCACTGCGTCATGTTGAGTAGGAGAGAGACTGAAGACTAAGGACATTCTTGCTGACTGTTGTAGAAGAGTATGGGTGTTACACTAGGCCTGAAAGAAGGTCTATGGATCGCTTTGGATAAGTATCTTTGATTCCAAATGTGGTGACAGAGACTCATCACTGCTCAGCAGATTGGGTTTTTGACTCTTATCAGACTGTTGCTTCAGCTATCAGAGCAGGAGACAGAACACGCAGCCCCTGCACACACGGGCTGACGTATGAGCAGCAATAGCAGTGAGCACATGCATCCAAACACACAAATCCTTTAGCTCCAAGAGTGCTGGGTACATTTTTAAGTGCCTATGTGCGCTAAGAATTCTATTAATATATCAGGAATACTCAAGAAGGGCTCATCTCCTAGCTTCCCACAGTCAGGTACACCTGGATGAATCAAGTGGTCATTATTGTATGTATATAAGGTTTTCCTGTTATCTGTTATGTGGTAACTTGGGTGCCACAGTAGGCTGTGAAATACCCACTTTTTTGGTGGCATGCAACTGGAGAGCATGGCTAAACCAAGGCCAAGGAGAAGAACCAGTGAAGGAAGATCCCTTTCCCATTTCCTGAAGAAAGTGACCCAAACTCAGCATTTCTAGCTTCATTTAGTGATGTCACATGTCACAAGACACCATCCTCAGTACCTGGGGTTACAGTCTTTAACCACCTGCCCAGCAGCTGGAGACCACTGTTAGAGCCCCCAGTGCTACCTGATGCCATTTTTCTTATTGATCTCTCTGAATTAAATTTGATTATTAGAAGAAACATGACCAGACAAATACACTGAAGTGTGAAGGGTGGATCCCGCAATCTTTCAGTGGTGATCAAATAATTTTTGTTTCATTACTTAAAGGTCAAGAACAGTTGTGAATTCCCTTTCCTGTGATAAGGGCTTTTGACTTCTACCTTAAGCTGGGGCTCTCTTTGTTATTGTAATTTTTGGATTAGGGAAATAGCTTGATTCTCTTTCAGGACCTGACTACGGTAGCTAAAAATCTGGACTGAGGTGCAGCTCCAGGGAATCTACTTGCAAAAGAGAGAAACCCTGAGTGCCTGTAGGAGCTGGCTCTGCATTTGCCCTCAAAGCTTCTATTTTCCAAAAAAGGAAAGGGTAAAAAAGCCTTGAACACTGATTCTTTGAAAGCTGTGAAACTTATAACAGGTGTGAGCACAGGCAGCTGCCGGGGTGCTATGTGCAGATATTCCTGCTAATGCCTCCTTAGAACTTAATCTCTGAAACCATTTGCTTATGGTGAGCACATGTCCCGGGGGAGGGGGCAGAAGCAAATCCAACAGCCCCGCAGCTTCTTTTTTTGTTGAATAGCAAAACAAGATTGAGTTTGTCAAGAGGTCTCATTCTCAGCTTTTATGAGGCAGGAAAACCCCCGTGTCGGTTCCCCAAGTTCAAGGCAGTTACTGATGAGTCTCAGAGGTCAAGATCTGGCTCATCACCATCTGAACAAAAACAACACATGAGCCTAAGTTTGGAACTGTCATCAGCAGAACCCTGTGTTCCCACAAATATGTAGGATCAATTTTTCTTACTCGAGGTCTCAGTCTGAACAAGATCTGCCAGAAGCTCCAGCCTGTGCATTACTCTGGTTTTCCAGTATGAAGTCACTGTGAAGTCGAGTAAGTCCTTTGGGTTGTCCCCCTCAGTGCAGCTCTCCTGATACTCTCCAATGGGGCCTCCAATAGTTATCTTTGAGTAAATCACTTCTCTTCCTCATGCCTGTCTTCTCCTCCTGTTTCTTTGGTTTTTGACATTGTGAGAGATGGCCCCTCTAGGGCTCTAGGGTCGCTGTTGGTTGTTCAGCACAATGTTTCAGGATAATAAGTGAATCAAAGCCACCTGCTGCTGCCTGCTGTGCTGCTCGCTTTTTACCTGTGTACACTTGTTTGCAGAGGCCAAATTGCTCTCAGCCACTGACCTGTTAATGAAAAGCTAGTTTATCAACTTTGGCAAAAGAAGAACACAGTATTAGCCACTGCTGCCCTGTGACTGCCAGAAGCAGCACAGTGACAGGAATGGGTCATACTTCAGCCATGAATGAAGGGTCCCCAGCTTCAGAGAGACATTCAAGGCCTTCCCCTGCATTTGGTGCTGGGCATAAAAAATTGATCATCCTTTGTTACAGCTTCACTTCTGTCACTTTCCATCCTAGAGTCTGTTTTTTACAGAAAACAAGCTACATTCATCAAAAATGACAGAACACAGACTTAATGTAATCATGTATGGGAACATGAATTGCAAATGCAGAACACAAGCACTAAAATGTATTTTCCATTACTGCCACAAAATGAAATAATCATGAACATTTTCCCCAAGAATGAGAACACATGTAGAGTACACTGACACCTCAAAATCTGCTGCTGTGCCTTGGCCTCAGGTGCAGGTGGGCTTCGTGTCTATCAGCAGGGCAGAGATCCATTGATATCAGAGGAGCTGGATCTGTTATATTCGTCGCCATGGAAACTTGTGTTGGTTGTTAGAACAGATTCTGCAGGATCATTTGGGTGACCTTCTGGTCATCTCTGGTTGTTAAAGATCTTGGGGTACTCTTAAGCATAGCTGGACAGAGGTGCTGGAAATATAGACAATGCCACATTGCTCCTTAATTTTAGATTCTGCTTAGGACTGCTCTTGGATCACTTGCTGAAAACTTGAACAAGTCTTCTCACCCTACCTTCCTTTCATTCAGAAGGTGTAAAAATACAGATATTGCCTATTTAAAAATAAGTTTTATTAATTGATTTAGAGCTAGTACAGGACAACATGTTAATCCAGTTTTTCCTGTCCCTTGCAGCTGCACTGGACCACAGTTTTGCCATGCTCTGAACATGTGCTGTACTGCATTCCTGATGTGGCTGCCTTTCACAGACAGGTAAGGTTATACCTGCCTTTATATCTGATTGTTTTACTTGCTTGTAACTTGATTTAATATCAGGAATGTAAATGACTGGATTACCTGTGCTGATCAGGCTGTCAGGAGAGTCAATGAAGGGTAACAGAATTGGGAATAGCCAAGCCGTAAACTCAACTAAATCCAGGACTTGCTCAGTTATTTAGATTATATTAAACATATGCAAGTTCTCATCCAGCCTGTACTTGCTACAATTCTGCAAATACAAAGCCACTAATAAGGGGTGTTGGAGCCTGCCCTGCTGAAGGATAGTTGGATATGGATCATGGTGATGTCTGGAAGGGAAACTACTGGTTTGATCAAAGCCTTGTACTGAGACAGCACTGAGTGCTGATGGAATGATAGAGAGAGAATAAGGCAGAAAGACAGGGGCTGGTTTACATCTCATCCAGCAGCAGCTCTTACGAGGGACTTATTGATCTCTGATTCAGCCATGGGCCATGGGTTAAATGATGGGATATATTCAAAGAGACCAGTCTAACTGCACCCAACAGGAGGTGCTGGAGAGAACAGTGTGCTGTGCTGACGTGGACCTTTTTCCCCCCGCAAAGATGTGACCTTGTCATAAAAGGAAGAGGGAGAGATTTTGTTCTAAATGAATTAAAATTATGTTTTTGCCTGAGAGCGATTCAGATTATAAAAAATACATAAAACAAATAGACTCGGCAGCTGTAGAGTCCAAGAGAAAATCTGGATTTGGAATAGATTCTTAACTTTTTTGTAACATGACAGTAAGAAAAAACGTTTGGTCTTATGCATTTTTCCAGATGTTTACACAGTCTGTGTCTTCTCTGACAAGCTTGCTTAAGGAACTTCACAGACATGTTCATATGTCATATAAATGCAATTTCTGTATATATATATGCACATATCTCCACATTCTTGTACATTTGACACACTTTATGTGCATGTACATCATCTTATCAAAATTAACTTCCCCTTTGAATTAATGTGCTTACATGCATATACATCAGTATGTCCCAAGGTGCATATATGTATCTTTGTTCATATTCCCATGTATGCATAAGGTGATCAACATAGTCAAATTGAAAAATTAAGTTATTCCAAATCTGTGTTATTTCTCATTTTGTTCCCAGAGGGTAAATGGACCCATTCCAAATGAAAGGTAATCTTGGGACCTGAAGTTTTACATTTCAGCATATAGTGTGGTTTTAACACTATGTACCCTCGCCCATAAACTCTTCAGGGCAGTTTGTAGATTCCCTTCCGTGTTTATGCAACCGAGGCAATGTCAGATTGTTTAAGACTTCAGGTGCTAGGACAGTGTGAATAGTTAATAACAGTGGTCAGATTGTATGGGAAGATGAGATGAACTGGCAGGCAGGACCCTTAAAGAACCTACAAAGCGACCCATGAAAATTCTTGATGAAGGTTTGTCACTGTTTTTTCCACTTAGTTGAAATACATTCCCTACAGCTTTGAACACATAGCCATTTCAGCGTTGTCTTTGCGTGGCTTATAAAATCTAGCACATGTGGATTTCACATACTCATCTATAGAATAATATACATATGTAATGAAAAGCACAAACTTTCATAAACATTCTTGTAACACATCAAACGTGTCACGATTGCGGGTAACCATCCACATGCAGCGTGTGAGGGTCACTGGAAGACGTGTGTCACACACACGGTGACACAGCCTCACGCAGCCGGAGGTTGTGCCTGTGTGCCTGTAGCCGGGAGCACATGCACAGGTATCCGGGAGCGGGGAATTGGCGCCGCCGCACCTTCCAGAAGAGGGCACCTGTGTCCCGGCGCAGGCAGCCTTGCCCAGCCCATGGCCCCCAGCCTCTCGCACCTGGGCATCGCAGCTCGCCTGCCAATTTGAGGTTAACAGTGCCAGCACAGAGTGAAATATTAAGGCAGCCACTTGAAATTCAAAGTGTTTCTTTTAATTAATGGGTGGATGCCACAAGTTGATCCAATCCAGCTCTTAAATTAATCTTAATTACATGGATTTTGTAACTTTGGCATTATCCAGCCACACAAAATATGTATTTCATAATCCTAGAAACGGGTGAAAAAGACTGCTGCTGAGCTGAGAAGTCAGCTGATGATGTTATCAGCCTCTGTGGCTGTGGGTGTAAGTGTCATTGGGGTGTGTCTGAGATCTTATCGGCAATACCAAATTAATTCACTCCTGCAAATATCAAAACAAGCTTTTTTGCCGGCAAGTAGGGAATAGGCAAGAGGTTCCTGAGCTGCTATATTTGGAGTTTCTGTGCCATCCAGTGCTGATACAATAAAGAACAGAAGGATCAGGGAAGGGGAGCTGGCTATCTGTTCTGTTTGGTAATGAGTTTTGAGTGCATACCCAATGAGTGCTACTCAAGCCTTTAGTTGTTCGTGGTATACATTGATTTGGACTGGGGATCAGAAATCCTGCCTTCATAGCTCTGCCACTGGCACGCTGGGTGTGCCTGGTCAAGTGGAGGGAAGCTTTCCATGCCTGTGCTTCTGTTTTCCTTCTCTGTGTGTTTGTTTGTTCAGACTTCCGTCTTTCTCCATGGGAGCTGCCTCTCAGCATGTGTCCATTCAGCATTGTATGGCATCTAGGTGCTATCTGCTGCAGATGATGATAATGGATAAATTGAATTATCTCAGGAGAATTGATACTTGTACTCTCTGTTAGGGATGAGCATCCAGGATCTCTCTGAGCATCCATCATGCCAACTTTAAATAGAAAACAGAGCTGGGAATAGATGGTCAGGGATATTCATCGGAAATGCAGACACACAATTTGCCTAACCAGTCACTGCATATTTGTTAAACAGGAAGCAGGGCCTTGGCTATCCCCAGGGATTGGCATTCCCTTGGGATTAACGTTGCTGCTCACTGGATTACACTCCTGCTTCTGCAAATGAAACTTGAAAAACAACAGATAAAGCTGGGAGTAAACACAATTGCAAACTATTATTTAGTCATCTTGCTCCAAACCTGAGTCAGAATGAGAGCAGAGTCTGTACATGGCCCGGAATGACTAGTTGTGGGCTGGTAAAGTGCATCTGAGAGCCTTTTCTGTCCCTGCTGCACACCTAGGGGGAGGAAGAGCAGTGGGAAAGGCAGATGATCTGTTTGTGTGTAAGCACATGCTCCAGAGGAGAAACATTCTGCTGCACACAGCTGTACACACGTGCACACCTATACCGTTCCTTTGTGCCTCCATGAGCATCCTTTTCTTCTTCATTTACTTTACAATGTAGACACTGAAATATTTGTAGAAATAGTTTTTCTCTAGTATGGGCTTGTGAATGTTAATCTGATGTTGGACCTGTGAGTTCTCTCAGTGCCTGTCTGTGTGAAATACTTTGTTTGAAGACAGTCCCTCCTTATTCTTACAAGCTTTTTTGTATTTAGCTGATTTTCTACTGCTGGTAATACATCTGGTTAGCAATTTTACCTTCTAAAGCTCTTCCTGCGGTTGCTGTACAGGGCAAGGTTAGTTTGGATATCAATATGAAGGATTTGTTTTCATACTACTTTTGGAAACATAAGTGGGAAAATATTAAACCTCATGTCAATTTGCCTAATTGATGGGAAACTTGTTTGTGGCCAGGGAGGAGTGGATTTCCCTACTTCAGTCTTATGAATAATTTGCTCATCTGAAAAGAGAGAAAATCCTGTAAATTCTGGCAGCCAACACAGCTCTCCTCACATGTTGAGATTCTCCCAAAATACAGAGAAAAAAATGGAAATTATGTGCCTGACTCCCTTGGAACACTTTGTAACAGTAAACCTGTGTATTTGTTTTGTTCTGGATGGAGCCAATGGAGTCTTCTGTGGACTCTAATTATTTTCACTCCAATTTTGTCAGGTTCCTTGTGCTTTCTCCAAAGCACTTGTTTCTCAAATAATGGCAACAGAATCTGGAACACTGTATAATTTCTGTGCTCTTGAGATACTAGAACATGCTCACTTTTGCAATTTCTAGTCTCCAAGGCTTGTTGGAGGTGGTGTGACTTGAATAGCAATGATGCTGAACTTCCTTGGTTTTCAAATTTGAAAACCTTTAGATGTCTGAACTCATCCAGCAATGGGGAGGAAGCCAGCAGGCAAATGGAGAAACCTTTCCAGCTTTCAGTGTAGGTAGGAAACAGAATGAGTTAATGTTGGCCCAAAGGGCCACAATAAATAATGAGAGCTCTTCCAAGTATATCGGGGGAAAGAAATACGAGAGAGAAGGTAAGCCCATTAATAAATTAGGAGAGAGCTGGAATCAATGGTGATTCTAAAATGGCTGAGCTACTTAACTTTTTTTTTAATTGGTCTTTAAGAAGAAAAATATAGAAATGGAATATGGACCATTAGGAAGTAATGAGCATCTTGGCACCATGGCTGTTGATGTAAAGCAGATAAGGGAACACTTGAAAGAATGGATAGCAACAAATCAGCAAGACCAGCTGATGAGCATCCTGGGATGTTTGGCTGCTGAATTCACTGAACTGCTGGCAAGTGTTTTGAAAAGTTGTGGATTAAACAGGCAGGTCCTTCATGGTAAGTCCCTATCAATAGTTCTGGAACAAAGACCAGCCTTAAGAAGTGATTCCTGCAATTATCACTTTACACAGCCATTGTATTCTCAGTTTGAAGAAGTGCTAAGATGGAATACATGAGTTTCAAGAAGCTTAAGTTCAGAAATTGGCCAGACTGACAATCAGATGATACAGTTCTTTTGCTCCATATAAGTAAAATTACCACTTTTGGCTTCTCAGTAAACTTGCACAATTTGACTGGAGCTGATCCAACTGTGCCAGGGAAGACCCACCTAAGAAATTTACCTTCAGAACAGCCTACCAGATGGTTCTCTAGTGCTGTCAGCTTTTTGCTGACTTCAGTCTGCTTCATTTTTCCTACAATTTTTTTTTTTTTAAATATTTGAACCAGCCTTGTGCTGCTGCTGAGGTTGAACTTAGCCTTTTGTACCTGCTGCTGAAGTTGCTCCTTTGAGATGAAGTACAGTGGCACAGGCTAATCAGATGAGTGCACATTCTAGACTGTCAAAAGGACCAGCAGTGCTCAAGTACTTTTCAGGATGGAAGATCTTACTGGTGCTCTCCTCAGCCTAGAACTACCTCAGTGCTTTTTTTTTTTATCAACAGAAAGAACTATGAAGCCGAAAATGAAATGCTTACACAGGTCGATAATTTACTTAAGGTCTTATTAATGCCTTTCTCTGAAGTTTACTGAATAAACCATCAGCAATACAGAGCTTCCCCAGATGATATTGTTTCAGGTGAATAAATTTGTTTCCCACATTTTCTTAACAATTGAAGTAGTTTACAGGCTTTTGCCTTAAGTTATCTCTGCAGGTTAAAAGAACAGAGCAGGATTTTATCCTGTGGTAAGACCTGTTCTCTTTCTAATTCTCCTCCAAAGGAACTCTCTCCGGTTTGGTATATGGTTTTACAGAATTCTGACTTAGCCCTGGAAGCCCATGGTCAGGCAAGGTTTATCTAACAGTGCAGGCTGCAGTCTGGAGCTTGTTAGAGCTGCTGGTCGCTGACCTCAGGGATCAATGAATGCCCAGCCAGGATGACTTGCTAACTGCATCCCCCTGTCCCCAGCTCTGACACGCTTAGGGACAGCACACAGCATGCAGTGTCCTTCAGAGTCCATAGCTGAGAGATGAAGGGGAGGATAACTCTCCCCAGGTATTTGATACCTGATTGTGTAGAAACTTTTCCATTTGCAAATAATGTATGGAATACATTAGGACGGAAGCTGAGATTCTCCAGCAGTTACATTTCACTTGTCTGTCTGTCTTTCTAATTTCGCTTCCTACGCACCTTCTTTATAACCCCCCGTGATACAGAAAGCTTAGACTTAAAATGATTTCAGTGGGTGAGAGGCAGGAGGTGGGGAAGGAACTAATATGAAAATTACTTTAATTTAACAGCCTGTCACTCACACTGGCCCAAAGGAACTCTAAGACCATTATCAGTGACCCTTCTAGCCACTCTGCTTCTCCTTTCCTCAAACATAAACTCGAACTGTTATACACACTTATGGGTGACAGCATACTTTCCCCCCTTACCTTATGATAAGAGGTAAAATAAGGAAATGTTTGGTGTTGGAAATTAGGAATGCTATCAATATGAAGTTTGAACTTACACTTGCACAGTAAACGCTCAGAGGACTTGATAGCAGTGGTGAAGTCCAGGCATAGTTTCCATTTAAAACAGGAGTCCCAGAGGAAAAAAATCATCCCTGTTTGTAGCCACTGAGGAAGCAGTTTTGGCCTATCATTATTTATTAAAATATCTATTGTAATAATGCCCAGGGACCCAAACACTGGTGTGTTAGAGAAGGCTCTGAGGAGAGGTTGAATAGGGACACTCAGCTGTCTCATCTCTGCAGTTTTGGAGCCCTGGTTCGAGATGTAAGGCTCCAAGATCCCAGTAATGACTGTAATTAGTTCTAATAATGGGTGAGATGATACTGGCAAATGAGAGACGGGAGGGTTCAGTCAGGTTCTTACGGCCCTGTTTTTGTTTATGCAAAGGTCCTTTTTACACCGGTCTGGCAGTGCAAAGAGGTCTGAAAGATGAAGTGAAGAGTTAGGAGGTTACCGTGTGGGTCTCTGACTGGAACATCCATCTTTGCTCATGTGACAGAGCTGGAGGGGATCAAATACTGAGCAAATGCAGTGGACTAAAATCTCCACTGGTGTAAATCGGTGTCGCCTTTGCAGTGAAGCTGTGCTGATCAAGGCCAGCTGAGGACTTGATCCAGGGAATAAATGATTTTTGCCCTTAGTTTGTAAGTCCAAAGTCAAGTCCTTCACATGACATGTCCCATTCAGTGTTAGAGAAGGTCATATTTCGCCTCCTTCTCTCCACCTGGGCTGTCCGCTCTCCTCTGGATAAACAGTATTTCCCCATTGCATTCCCAGTCCCTCACGCTTCACCAGAATTAAATTCATCATTCATTTTTTATGGTTTATACATAGCAGTAATTTATGTTTTCAAATATATTGAGGTCACACTTTAGCAGAAAAAGAGTGTTTCACATTTAAATTGAAGGCATGTTCGTTCCATTAAACAGAGATGTTTTGGATAATTTTAAAAGGCTAAAAGTAGTAGAAAGTAACATTAAAATAAAATTTGAGAGATGTAATTACACCTAATCGTACCATAAAATAATCAATACTGCATTACATTATTTCTGACTTCCCCAGTTATAGCCTTTTTTTGTTAAGCTTTTGAATATTGATGAGGTCAGTAGGGTCGCAGTCGACTCTCTGAGGTCTAATGGAGGTGGAATTAAGGTGATGTCCTCTCCTATTATATCTGCACGAGGAGGTGAGCTCTATACTTTCTCAAACTGAGGAGATAACATGGCATCAGAAGCCAATACCTCGGCAACATTTCTTGAGCTGAGATTAGGCTGTCAGTAAGTGCTGACTGGGAAGCTGGCGGTGCTGCCTCCCCATCGCAGACCCACTCAATTACACACGCCAGGATGCAGAGGAAATGATGTTCACATCAACAGAGATCATTAACAGCTGGAGGCCAGTGTGTGTGAGGTGACTAGAACCAGTTCCTTCCAGTTCAGCCAGGGCTTTCTGTGTTGTCGCTGTTCACTGTGGGAGACTGAAAAGGGGTTTTATTTTGGGGATTTGTCCCCTCTTTCTCTGCCCCTGTAGTCTTACCCCTGCACCTGACACATCCCTCACTCTGCTAAAACAGCCCCCTCTGGCCGGGTTACAGAGCATTCACCCTGCATTGGCACTGGTGTGTGGACATGCAACGCACCAGCACAAGCTAGGCAGCTGCTGGTGCCTGGAATGGGACTTTATTTCCCTGTTTCTCCTGGAGGGTACAGGTCTGACTGCATCTGAGGGAATGTGGCTCTGTTGCCCTCCAGCTCTTGGCTGGAATGGATCTGCTTTTGACCTGCTCAGTGCTGTTCTTCATTTGGGGATCTTGGAACCACCAGTGGATTAACATTTGGGAATTCTTTATGTAAAGAAAGAAATTACCTGCCTGGAGACAGTGAGCGGTGTTTTCCCTCGGTTCAGTGTGTACCCCCTACTCTCATACTCTGGGCTAAGACAGTCTTTAGCATTTAAAGCAAGATGTGAAATACTGGGTGGCCCACGTTCTGCACACAGATTTCTCATGAGGTATTGTTTTGTGCCTTCCTGCAAATGGTTTCGAATTTAACCTACGGAAAGGGATCTGAAGAGACATTCAGCAATAAACTTAGGATTTGTAGTTTGCTTTCTGTGCCTCTGTTTCTCCATCCATACAATGAGAATACGAGTTTTTTTATTGAGGTCTGTTTTGCATAATGGAGGCAAAAAAAGGTTTTGATGCTTTTGATAAACCCATTGAAAAAGGCAACTAAATGTCATTTTTCTCAGTTCTGATAATAATTATCAAGAAGGATAGAATTTTAAAACAAAACCAAATGGAGCAGTACCACTGCATTATCCCTTTCACATTGCCACAGCATCCTCAGATTACAGCACTCATAACAAAAGGAAAGATAACGAGCAGGCCCCTATCATTACCATTAATAATAAAAATGATATAATGTATTTTTAAAACTTTCCTTAATGCAACACCAGTCCAGTCATCTCAACACACAGATTATCACATCTTCCCAAATATATATATATATAAATACATAGCTGAAAGTGTCAGCAGGAGGAATATGCAAAATACAATTCAGATGCTCGATTTCCCCATCAACTGCATTTCTCCAGAGGGACCAGTCCCCTCCAGAGGGGCCAGTCCCCTCCCACATCCCTTTCCACACAAGACCAGCCACTCCCCAGTCTTGCCTATGAAGTTATTCCTTCCCTTATACCCAGTGCAGTCCCTGGGTGTGCCCCCCACCCTTGTTAATCCTGTTGTGCCAATTGCTAAGGTATTTTCCTGGTACCTATTTCCACATATACCAAACTCCTTGCTTTCGCCTTCTCTCACCCCCTTCCATTTACTCCACTCCCCCATTTTGTTCCTGCTCTGAAATCTAATTGTTAAAGCTGATGGTAGAAGGTGGATATTTGCCCCAAAGCAAACTGAGGGTGGCCCTCCCTCCACAGACACAAGACAGCCCCGCTCTCCTGATTAGCCTGAATTGCTTTCAATTGACTAACATAACAAGCTGCTGCTGCTTTTTATTTTTTTTTAAATTTGAAAATGGAAGGGACACTATTAGGAAATTTACATTTGCGAATATGATATTTAATTAGCAATATTAATAAATTAATAGAAGTAAAGAACCTTGTTGAGACTCCAGATTAATAAAACATGCTCTAGCTGAGTAAATGAGGTGAGCCAGGCATGTGATGCCCATAGAGGATACAAGGGAAATCTCACTCCCCAAATATCCTTTAAAGAAAGAATGGGGGGCAATAGTGAATGTGGGGCAAGGCTTTTTCTATCTTATGGTACCTCTCTCACACATTAACCCTTTCCCTGTCCTGCCACCACAGTATTTTTACAGGAAAATAAGTACAGCTTTTCTGCCTGCCTTTCCCTTTGCCCTGCCAAGAGCCTGAATGAGTCAGTGGTGGGGAGCGAAGGAGAACCAGTGTTTGGAGCGGTAAGGTAACAGCAAGGCCAGTGCAGGGCAAATCTCTGGAAATGTTTGGTCAGACCCATAGAAAGCAATAAAGGTGACTTAGAGCATTTTCTGATGTGACTCTCTGCTGACCGTGGAGCACTGAGTGTCACTTAGCTCTGGCTGTCCAGATGGGTGTCTCCAGGGCACTGGGAGGGTTTTGCCCCAGAGTGCCCCTCAGTCCGTGGCACACAGAGCAGCTCCATGCAGGAGGTGATGTCTCAGCACAGGCTCAGGAAGGGAAGCAGTGCAGCAATGTCGGTGTGGGCTCAGCTGAGAAGAATGACCACATTAAGCAAAGGTCTGGCACAGCATGAGATAAACTGCTGTGAGGTTCATAGGGGTCAGACCCAGCCAGGTGTCCCAGGCTTCATGTGCATTTGTCACTGCTTTGAGTCTTGGGTGCTAACCCAAACTGGAGGTCAGTCCTCTGCCACTCACTGACCCACCAATCTGCAGGGCACTCCAGCATATGCTGTAATTTAGGCATTTCCAATCTGGGGGCAAGGTTTCTCTGACTCATCTGTCCTTTAAAAAGCTTCTCAGAAGAACGTGGTACAGTCCTTTTACCATACTGCTTCATTAATGTGGGCAGTGGTTCAGAGGAGACTGGGATATCAGAACTCCAGGGATCCAAACAGGAGGTTGCAGCGCCAGGTGACTTCAGTGACTTCATCTGTCACTATGTCTGGGACAGAAAGGGAAAGAATGTAGTTCTCTCTAGTCTGTAGCTATATGTGGAGAGTCCTTTGCAGCGTGATGGCAGAGAATCTTCAACTGCATGGACATTTCTTAGCTGGTGAAGTACTACTGCGTTCGTGTGCAACAACCTGTGCAGGCTCTTACCCTGATCCCTGGCTCAGGAGGGAGGACAAAGGATAAGCAGGGCCCTCGGGAACCAAGCTAGCAGTCAAAGCAGTAGCTCTCCTAGGGCCTGTGTGACATTCACACACATCACTGTGAAGTCACGCTCTCCTGCGGAGCATGGGAGAAGTGATTATTTATTAATGCCCTGAGCACTGTCCCCATGCATCACTCTGCCTTGCTCTGTCTGCTGCAGCCTCAGCAGTGAAGCACTGGGACACCACAGACCTGTGGCTCTGCCTGTGCACACCAAGGGAGGATGTCTCAGCGCCTAGGAGGGACCCCAGAGAAGGGCAGTAATGCCGGAGGAGGAGAAGTCAAACATGTTAATTGTCTGAAATAATGTTGAGGGGTTTTGCAATGCTTTCTGCATGCTTGGCTCTCATGCATCAGCTCTAGACTCAAAACCAAACAGCCTGATGCTCCATGTGCCTGCCCCGAGAGCCCAAGGTGCTTTTCAGCCCTGACATTAGTGCCTAGTAGGCAAATCTCTCTGTCCCCACGTTCTCCTCTACATATTTGGGATAGTATAACATGTGGGACATTCACTGTTCATCCTGCACTGTCATGTGCTCAGTGTAAAGTGTGTGAAAAACTCTCCCAGCTGTAGGCTCTCAATCCAGAAGAAACACTTGTCTTTGGTGTGAGGTACAAGGAGGGCAGGCAGAATGCAACCAATTTCCTTCTAAAATTGGAAAAAGGAGGATCAGCAGAGGGAGGTGAATACCTTGCCTGATCCCACAGAGGCTCAGCTGTGCTACTCCCATCTCCAGGGATGGCTTGTCCACACTTTGTGGTTTGTGCTGTGCTCCTGATGCCGACACCTCCACTAATTGTGGGAAAGTTTCCTATTAGAATGGCATGTACACAGGCCTCCTGGGAGAGGTGGAGTTCCAGGAACAATTAGGAAATGGCATAGATGCTTGGGGACTCTGGCTTGCAATGCCACCCTTGGTATAGCAACAAGTATATGGTAGGTGTGGCAGAATAAGAAAAAAGAGAAAAATTGGCTTGGGTGGGGTGCATGGAGTAGAGACGGGTGAGAAAGGCATGAGCTCATAGATGTAGGCAGGAATGGAGTTCAGCAGCATGTGGATGTGAAATATGCATTAGGATCATCCTGGGATAAAGGAGAAGTCCTAGTGTAGGCAGTCATTACTCTTGGAGATGTGGGCCCTGATGAGGCACTCTGAAGCTTAGCCCCAAGGTGGGGCTGCCTTTGATGGCAGCGAGCACCTCCACAGGCTGCGGGGCCGTGCCTGCAGCGAGCGAGGGCAGCTGCCTGGGAACCACCTCCTGCCTCACCCGGCATGGTGGGTGCCTCTGCTTTTGATGGGAGGGCTGCCTTTCTGAGGGTCTACAGGGTCACTTATGTGGTCTGCAGGGGGAAGGAGAGTGCTGCAGAAAAGCTTCCAGACCAATGGGGGTTTTTGTTACTATAGGCCATTTTTTGCCAACATCCTGTGGGTTTGTAGCCGTTGGATCTCAAGATGTGGAGACAGAGGGCCTTTGTAAAATGTTCTCTGCAATGTTTGGTCTTGCCTTTCCTCTCTCTTTCTCATCCATCGCTTATGAAACACTAGGAAAATTCAAAAGCAAATTTGAAATACCTGGACTGGGTGTTCAGGGCCCATTCCTGTGCCTGGCAAGGATCCTGAGAAAGAAATCCTGATCCCTGCATGCTGCCCCAGGCATTGCTGCTTATCACCCTCTGTGTGGGCCTGACGCATCCCAGAAAAGCGGGCATGCACCATCGAAGCTCCCACAGACATGCTGCTCTGCCACTGCATCTCCTTCCTGACCTGCTCTTCCTGTCCTGGCTCTTTCCTGAGTTCATGCTGCCAGACAGGGTGCTGCTTTTCTGGAGTACAGGCCATTCCAGCGCCATTCACCTCTGTGACCAGACCCAATTTCACTCATGTCAAAGACTAGGATCATAACCTTTCCTTTCCACCACTGTCCTCTTTAATCCTCTGCTTCTGGTGACAGACACTCAGTGAAATCTTGAAGGAGCGTCCAGGTTTGTTCATCAGCTGGAGCTCTGTCCTGGAACTGACGCCCATGTAAATGACAAGAGAGGAAATTGTGGGCAGAGGAGAGACGATGAGGAGGGTGTTTCCTTGTGTAATACTTGAAGGACTGGAGAAACGGTCATCGCATCCCTGAGCATGACTCTTGAGGCCATGGTGCTCAAATGGTCACGTCAGTTTGTCCTCTGAGTGGTTTGAGCCACAGCCAGGTGGACAGTCCTACCCTGAGTGCGCTGCAGGCCCATCTGAAGCCCTGTGCTCACACTGCAGCTGGTGGGGGGCTTATAGCACCATGGGCTGAAACTCCCTGTCCTCCTGAGGCTGTGGTCCCCACAGAGTCCACAAGAAGTCTTGAGTTGGTGTATTGGGAGAACGGCAGGGAAAGTGCCAATTCCTGGCATTTTCTGCCTGGAGAAAGCACTGTGGTTGCCTGCCCTGAGCATTGGGATTCGGCAAGGTGCAGCAAGGAAGACCAGATGCAGGCAATTAATTTTTCCTATTTCAGACACTCTCCAAACTCTGAATCTGTGAATAAGAGGGATGGTGTATCTTTGGAGAAAGCTCTGAGCTGAAGATTCAAAGACCTATAGGATTATCTGTAGGAAAAGCTGTACATGTGTATTCAGTCCTTAAAGGGGTGGGAAATTCCGTACAAAACTTTTGTTTGGCCATTGTAACTTTTCACATACGTGTGTGGGGCTGAGTTGTCCAGATGCTCTCCTCTATACAAGGACTTCAGATGCCAGTGGGCATAATTAAATCATCTCTTAATAACTACTCTTTAGCCAGCCCTCCCTCCACCTCTCGCTCAGCCTGGGGTGTGCAGCCGGGAGCCTGCCTGGGAAGGGCGGCCGGACCGGACCCGGACGGAAACGCGCCCAGCCCGGGCCCTGCCTGTGGGGGTCTCTGCTCTGCTCCGGAGGGGCTTCCGCAGCCCCCGAGCCTTGGCCGTGCTGGCGGGCAGCAGGGGGCGCGCGGGGCACGCCGGAGCCGGCTCGGCTCGGCTCGGCTCGGCTCGGCTCGGCTCGGCTCGGCTCGGCTCGGCTCGGCTCGGCTCGGCTCGGCTCGGCTCGGCTCGGCTCGGCTCGGCTCGGCTCTGCCGGGCTGGGCTGGACTCGGCTCGGCTGGGCTCGGCTCTACTGGGCTTGGCTCGGCTCGGCTCGGCTCGGCTGGGCTGGGCTGGGCTCGGCTCCACTGGGCTCGGCTCTGCCCTGCGCCGTCGCCGGGGCCCGCGGTGTGCCAGGCAGCGCGCCAGGCAGCGCCGTCCCCTGCCGTCCCAGTATTTGGGCAGGTTGAGCGAGCGCAGGGGCTGCTGCGCCGCACAAAGCCGGGCTCTGCCGCTCGCGGCTCCTCCGGCACACGCCGCCCGGCCCCCTCCCGCCGTGCCGGCCCCCTCCCGCCGTGCCGGCCCCGGCCCCGGCCCCAGCCCCGGCCCCGGCTCGCTGCTCGGTGCTGCAGGGGCCGGAGCTGCAGGGACCGCAGCTGCTGCCCCTGCCCCCGAGGTTTCTACAAAGACCGGTTATATAAAGTTTAATTATAATACTTGGCTCTCGTGTAACGCTTTCTATCTGCAGATCTCAAAGTGCTTTCTAAGCATTAAACATGCCTCACAATGCCCTCTCCCGTCTTCATGTGGGAGGGTTTGCTACACCCTTTCTGTATTTATTTTAAGTGCTGTCAGGAGAAACTGAGGTGCAGAGATGGGAAAAGCCTTGCCTAAGATCAGCCAGCAGGTCAGTGGCAGAGCTGGATGCAGAACTGAGGCGTCTCCTTGACTCATTCCCATCGTTAATTTCCCGGGAATGCTGCCTTCCTCTGGGAACAGCTGTGCCTGGAATCAGCTGGGGTTTGGGATCTGACTGGCCTCTGCTGATCTGCAGTGAAATGCCTCAGTGACCTACACACAGTTCAGAGCAGGGCTGCCCTCCTTTTGGGAACTATTCCCCCATCCCTGCTCAGAAGGTTCGGGCCCAAGCCTGTCCACTGCATGTGGCGGCTTTTTTTGACTTAATTTTATGAACTGCTGGAGAGGAAGGAGTGGGACCTCAGCTCATGGTCTCACTATCAGCAGCTCTGGAGCCAATTTGGCTGTAGTGCATTTGTGCCTCAGAAGGGACCATTCCCTGGCATCTCCTTCCCCATCCCCCTTCACAAAAGGTCAAGGAAATGAATGGGACAGTGAGATGTGCGAGCCTGTAAATATTTAGCAAGCCACTCGCTTTTACATTGCAGATTTTGCTCTGTGGGCATGGCTGTTAATATCAGTGAGACATTAGCTCCGAAAAGCACCCGTCACACTGTTAACGCTCAAAGTGCTCCGTCAAAGCGGCTTTGCCGTGAATTACGGGGCTGGAGCTGCAGCTTTATTAGCCTGGAGTTTGTGCAGCACAAACATCAACCCCAGAGCCCCGGCAGAGGAGGAGAGCTCTGGAGGCAAATTGGAAGGAAAGAGCAATGCCTGCAAAAGTGATCCTGCCCTGCCAGGGGCTGGAGCAGAGAGCACCTTTATCTTACCTGGGGAGGTCTGGTCTCAACAGACTGCTCAAAGTAGCCCTGATCTGTTCCATCTTTACCAGAAACCACCTTACATGAAAGTGCTTTGGGGGGTGGAGGGGCAGGAGCATTTGCTTAGGCTTTTGACTGTGTTTGCAGAGTTTTTTTGTCTCGGAGTAGGGATGGTGAATTTTTGGTGCTGAGGAAACCTCTCGTACCCAGCCCCCCCGTTGCAGCCAATCTGTGGTTATGTGTTGGACTCAGGGTCACAATTTGACTCAGATTTCGTTTCATTTGCACAAAGACTCATTGACGCCCGGGCCTAATGAACATCAATATTCTTAATGACAAGGAAAAGATCTGTTTTATGGGACTCCAGACAGGCAGCGTCTCCGTGCTCCTTCTGCAGAATCACAGGAAAATAGCCCCAATACCACACGAGTTTGGGTTTGCCAGCATTGCAAAGTTCAAACCCCAAGCTTAGAGGAAGCTCCCCAGATAAGAGCATCTTTCTTGGGAACCTCTGTCAAAGTTTCACAGAATTAAGTGCTGTGCTGGTTTCTCAGCCTGGCTTCTGTGTTTCCAATAAGCAATCCAATTACACACATTCTTTCTTTAGAGTAGTGATGATACTGTTGATTTTCGTGCCAAAAGATTCATAGTAACATGATGGGAATTTTTGTCAGTTTATGATATTTTTTCCCCCTCAAACTAAAAATTCAAACATAATTATTCTGAAAAAAAAAAAAAGAAGATTGATGCAACTGAAACTCGAGATTGAACGGGTTGCATTTGTCAGCTTCACTTGCACTTCTGTTTTGTTTTTGGGGGGTTAGGTTATGGGATTTTTTTCCGTATAATTTTGCATTTCTACCCTCAGCCTTTTGCATCTTTGGCTACCAGATGTGTCCCACATTGAAGAATTATTTCTCCTCCCTAGAGTGAAATAAATGCAATCAATATGAGTATTGCTCTCAGGGCCTTGAAATATTACATTAATGTTCCATGTGGTGACATTTTAGCTGGAATTTTCAAATACATTATGATGGTTCAAATTAATATTTATCAGATCAGCTTTTATATTTTGCAAAAGAGAGAGAGGGAGAGAGAGAGAGTAAGCATTATTAAAATACAAAATGCAGATGAATTCCAAAATCGATGGTCCATTTTACCAGCACTTTCAAGGGGCTGTGTTTTGCTTTCTGGTTTTGTTTTTAAATTTATTAGTTTTACAGGCAAATCTATTTATCTTCCCTCATTTTTTCCACCCATTCAGGGTTTTTCAGTTGTTTCTTTCTTTCACTCTTCTTTATTATCCCAAAATGTAAATTATGACGTTAGCTAGGTTTTTTCTTTTTTTCTTTTCAGTGATTAAATCTGCTACATGACATCTTTGTCCTTTCTATAAATTAAATCATCTTTGCTTTCCACCTTTAGCCACTGCCAGCAGCAATACTCTGATTGCCAGCAATAAAAGTCCTCACTTTACGGTCTTTATTTCCTACACAAAGCAAATCCCCCCTCCTTCTTTCTCTGTGCTTATGGTGCCTTTTTTTTTTTTTTTTTTTAATTTTTTTTTTTTTTTTTTTTAATTTTGCTAAGGGGGGGGTGTGAGACTAACTCCTCTTTTCAATGTTTCTCCATAAACAAGGAATTTGCAGTGAGAGGTTGCAGAGGAAAAAAAATCTAAACCACATTCCACTTTATTTCAGTCATTCCTAAACAGATTGTTCTATGAGGTGGAAAATCCAGGCAGATTAATGGTGTCATTTGTTTTGCCTTTTTTTATATTTCTGTCTTTCTCCCCCTTCCCCCTTCCCGGAACTTTGATGTGGTGAAAATGTTTGAAAAGTACCTTTTTTAGACTAAACGCAGCTTTAAAGATTTGGGGATTATCAGCTGAATTTATTTTGGTGAAACAATGCTTCTTGCAGAATAACCCTCCTTTCCCCCCACATGGAAAATTGTAGGAACTGTCTGGGATCTTACAGCATTTCCTTAAAAGCTTTTGCAATTCCTAGAGGGGAATTTTTTGAAGGGTTAATATTCCGGTTTAGAACTGAACAGTGCTTCCAAACTTTTCCCACTTTCCAGCTTTTTTCCTGCCTGCCTCTGCAATAGTTTTACTGTAAGAACATGTCATAGGTTTGTGACATGCAGACAGCCACAGGAAAAGACATGTATGTATGTGTGTGCACACGTGTGTGTGTATGTGTATATATAAACATCTTTCCATACGCTCACATACGAGCACTCGCGTGCTCTCCCTCTCTGTCTCCGGGTGTATAAGTGTACATACTCCAGGCTGCCCTTCCTATTTTCCTTCAATGCTGATCTGGGCAAAAGAACGACAGGAAACTTAAAAAAGAAAAGGAGGAGGAATCGATTGTTCGACCCGCACTTGAACTCTCCTGAAAGAGATAAAGCAGAATTTTCAATAGGTCCCCTGCCCTTTTCACCAGGAGGGAAAGAGGAGAAGAAAAACAAGAGATATTTATATGACAGCAGCTGCTGAAAATAGCATTTCAGAGCAATAAAAAAAAAAAAGGCAAAAGAGATTCAATGGTAAAAAAAAAACCAAAACCCACAACAACAGAGAAACTCTTTTTCTTGTGCTCCCCAACAGGCGCTTGAGCGGCTCATCCTGGAAATGCATGCATGCCTCCTATAGATCTGTTTGAAATTATAGTTGTCATTGAGAGTGAATTTATGCTTCTATTGATCTGCAAAAGGAAAATATTAAATGGTTTGGTTTTGATCTTTAGCTGACCTTGGGGTCAAGGGTAGCCTAAGATTAGTATTCATAGAATTCATCACCAAATTGTACTCTGCATCTACTTTATGCAAACATAGGGAAAACACTGAAAGATAAATACAAAGCAAAATGACAAACAATTTCACCAGCACCCACCCCATCAAAAAAAAACAACCCTCAGACAATAAAACCAGGGAGATACATACATGCAGAAATCCAGGTAACTGCACACAGCATAGACAGGGAAATGGAAAGGAAATACAGGGAAGCACAGAGAACAGAGCCAGGGAATTACACACACGGGAAAAGACACACGACTTGGAACAAATATGAATGCATAACTATACTGAAACATGACTGCATGAGCACCTCAACACGAGTGCAAGGGAACATACAGACCGCAAAACAAATATAGAAAAGACACTTCTTATGGATATATATTCACACACACACACGTACCAGGGAAAAATGTGCACTTCTGTGGTGAAAAAGAAAGGAAAAGAATGTGTTCATAGATTCTCAAACAAAGCCAAAACCAAGGAGCAAGCACAAATGCAGTTAAACAGGTGCACGGACTGATATGTGCTGACAAACACAGGGATACACAGTTGTAAACATGTCATGACACACACACAAATGCAAACACTTGCATTAGGTATTGTGGATCTCCCTTGCTGGTAAGTGCGACACGAAGTTCGTGAAAGAATAGAGAAAGAAATGCAGCCAGGTATGATGAGTAAAATGTGCTTGCCAAAGTCCTCCACTTAGTCAGCCTGGTTCAGACATTCAGGGCAGAGTGCTGATAAGAGCAGCAAAGCAATTTCACTCACTGAGGGACATTCAAAGGCACCCGGAGATCTGTTTACTCACAAGGAGAGTGAAGTCTGCTCACAGGCATTAATAGTCCAAGCTATAGCAGAAGCACTCCTGCATGAACGTAAGTGCCATTTGTGTTCAGAGGATGTACCTACTGAGAAATGAAAGCAAACTCAAAGAGCAGAAGGCCCCATTCCTGACCATGGAGTCATCCCAGAGACAGAGGCAAACATCTGTAACCGTTAGATTAAGCACAGCCCAGAGCAGCTCAGCTGGGCACCACGGGCTGCTCACCAGCACCCTGGGAGATGGAACCAGAGGACACTTGGTACTTCCCAGGCAGAGTCAGCAAATACTCAGATAGGCGAGCGGGGTAAAAGACGGTTTCTAAGCTATTTCCAAGACCATATTCTGTGTAGGCTGGCAGCTGATGACCAGCATAGCCCCTTTGCACTCAGGCTATGCTTCTGCAGTCTCACTGTGACTGAACACATGCAAGAATGTAAGGAGCACTTGTAAGTGGGTATAATTTGGTGGTGCAGAGCGAAACCATTGATATTTATATTTTTATGGTCAGCTTTTCCCCCAATACAGCTTTTTGAGTAAAGCAAATGTTAAAAATCTTACTTAAAAAAAATTCCTTTCAGTGTACAAACTGGCAGCCTGCGCATTTACCAAAAATTTAACCATATTTAATTTTTGTTTTGTTTATCTTCCCTAGTTTGTTAAGATTCATATTTTAGTATAAAAGGCTCAACCAACTCTGAGGCCCACCGTGCTTTGTACCATAAAATTATCTTGCTAGAAACAGTCCTTGTCCTGAAGAGCTTGCATTGCGGGTGGAGGAGCAGGAAAAGGAAGCAGGAGTATCTTTCATTTGCCAGTGAAACCCTGAGGAAGTAACTTGCCCAGGCTAGCCAGAAAGTCTTGGCAGAGCTTGGAACCGGAGCTGCATCTCCTGATTCACAGGCCATTGCTTCAGAAATTACATCATCCTCCGTTCCTCATTTAAATATCCCTTAGCGTGGGCTACCAGTCAGTTAGTATTTGTATGATCCAGCCATGAGACCCGGTGGAAACAGTACCAAGTATGAACAGCGCTAGAGCTGAACTTGTGTACAGGAAGGGCTGGTTGGAATGGATCAGTGTCACTGTGCTGGGAGAGCCTCTCAGCCCTGCCCTCGCTTACCTGGCCTGGGCACACACTGGCCATCACAGCTTGTACACCTTCCTCAGAGAAAACAGCCTGTGCCACCAGGAGCATTGCTCTGTCAGCAATGCCCCCTGTGTGCCATGGCTACACAGGCTGTGCTTCCAAATATAGTCCGGCTGGTAAGAGCCTCTTGCTGTGGGCAGGGATGGCAGCGAGCGCGGCTGTGCAGGCACCACTGGTGGCAGCTGAGGGTGGGGAGGGGACACAGAGCAGGGCTCTGTGGGGCGGATCTGGGATGCAACAGAGCAGGGAAGATGCAGGAGTGGTAAAGGGAAGGGAACAGCGCAGAGGTGTCAATGGGCTTCAGCTGAGTCTGAGCAAGTGCCTTACTGGAGACTGGTTCTGTAAGTCACTCATCATCTGTCCCCTGAGTCCCCCAAAGTCAGGAAGTGTTGTGCATGAGCTGTGCAGCCTGGCCCCACAGTCAAGGACTGATGTCCCTACAGCAAAGAACCAGCGCTCACTCACCATGACAGTGGGATGTTCTTTATTACAGCTGCAGGACACAGCTGGCCTCTTGCATGCTCTGCTCAGTGGATAACTGTCTCCTCAAAGTGATGAGGAAACTATACATGGCAATGGCAGAATTTCACAAAATCCTCCTCATGGTGGGAAAAGACTTCTGTACAGGTCAGGCACATCCTTCCCAAACACTGCCTCATGGCATTAAACTTGTCAGAGATACTGACTGTTCCAATGCTGTGGACAGAGGAAGTGCAGGCAGGAGAGTAGATGCGCAGATGAACATTTTCCCCTGTTTGTTCAGTGCAGTTTTTAGATTGTATTACAATAGTAGTCTTGATTCTTCTACTGTACTGAAATAAATATATACTGGGCAGCTGCTTTTCCCTAGGCTGTGTCATAGAGTACAGATTCAATCATGTTTTCATCCTTTTGGCAGATAGAGGAGGAGGAGTGTGAAAGGAGGAAGCACAAGGCACAGAGGTGGAGGCAGGAGCAGAAACTGCTGTTGTCGTTTCTGTTTCATTGTTTACTGTCTATGACTTTGTACAGCTTTTAACTCCACCGTTTGGCAAGAGAGCAGCTGGCAGCACTTGCCTTCTTTGGAGTGCATGTGCTGCCTGGAGAGAGACAGCCCAGCTCAGCTAATGTGGGAAGAGATGGGAACCCCTCCCAGGGAGAACGTGGGCTTGGAGCTTCAGACAGAGCTGAAAACCTCTCAGATCTGAACCCCTCTCCCCCTTGGATCTCCATTCACCTTTCTGTTTCTTTTCTCCTTGTGCAGGTTTATTCAAAACAAACTCCTGTAACTTTGTTCTCCATAAGAATACCATTTACTCATCTCCCTCCCCATCTTCCCTTTTGCCACCCTTGGAAAGCCAGTAGTTCCCTCTCTGCATTAATGCTGAACCAGTTTCTCCAGCTCATGTGCTGTTGGCAGTGCTCATTTTTGAATGGTGTTGAAAACTAAGTCCTTCCCATTTGTCATTGTTAGATCTCCATAGCACTTTCTCCCTGCATAGCAGCTTTAGCCTGGGTGTATTGACTGAATCCTAAGTGGCTGATGGCCAAAAATTTCTAGGTAATTTCAGTGGGACTTGATACTCTTCATTTCTGGTCATAACTTGTTCATATAATTTGGCTGTGTACTCTTTAAAGAGCTGCTGTGGCTGGTGGAGTCATTCTTATATCCATAACAGTTTGTAAAGCACTTAAGGGTACCTTTGGATGAAAAGCACTAAATAAATGTTCAGCAAGATGATGTTATTTATCCATGTAATCGCCTGTCACTTCCACCCAATTTTTGTTCCTCCCTGTCCCATCCAATCGGCCATATTATATGCTCATGCATATGGTCATGCACTCATCAATCCACCTTTATCCATATGCAGAGACACTCAAGTGTTATGAGAGCTACACGGAAAGACAGATGCATGCATCTAATCCTTCCCTGCTCATCTGTCCTCATCCAGCTCCTAGAGACACACAGTAACATTTTTTAAGCACTTAAGTGACTTAGCATCCCAAGTTTCATTTTTGAGAGCAGCTTAGGAGTTTAAATGTCCCTGAAAGTCAGTGAGATGCGTTCTCCAGATTACAATTCCTCAAGTCTGTAAGTGTCATATTTTTAAAGTGCTCTCTTTATCTAAAGATTCAGATAGGCACCTTGTAGATTATCAAAACTGTTTAAGATAGGCACATAAATCCAAATGATTTTAATGTAGCTTGCCTTGAAAATTTTAAGACCCCTCTGGGCACTTATCTTTCAAAGGCATCTAAATCCTTTTGAAAAATTGGTACCAAGAGCCTCTAAAATCCTGTAAAAAACAGCTTTTAAGTTACTCGCCCATAGCCAAACATCAGAATAGTGACTGCTACCTTAGGTAAATCTGTATTTTAACAGTGCAGTTTGCAAAAAAGGTTAGTCTGGTATCTGCTTTAATTACTGAAATACAGTGTTTGGTGATCCCATGATCCTGAAAGGTACAGCAGGAGAATCTCTTGGCAGCTCAGGCAGTGGGACCAGACCTGTGCAGGTCCTGCCCACCTTCCCGGAGATGGGATGCCTGTGCCCCATATGAGCCCCAACAGAAAGTTAGATACTGTTTGTTACAGTCATTGGAAGTCATCATCACTAACAGGCAGAAGGGCATTCACCTGCCAGAATCCCCTTGTCAACAGTATTTCTGCACAGATCTTCACTAGCTGTGGTTGAGGAAAAGTTTTGTGGAGAGAGGTTGATGGCTCTGGTATTTGGAAAAACTTATCATGTTCAGCAGTCACTGCTGTTGGTTATGGCATGCCACCACTTTATATGGGATTGTGCAGAAAAATCCCATAAAACAAACAAGCTTTCCAGGAAACAAAATGAAGCAGAAAATCCTGCCCCTCTTATAAATTACGTCCGAGTAGACTGAGCTGGCAAGAATGCCTACAAGTGTGAAGTTCTTTCCATTTTATGGCTAGGAGTTCTCCAGAGGCCATCTTCTTTCATCTTAGGGCTTTTTTTCTCTTGAAGTTTTTTTTTTTTCACCAGCGGTGGAGGGCAGATACTGTGTGCATGATCTGGCTGGTAGGAGCAAGAATCTGTCATCAGAAAAAGGGCCGTCAGCAGGAGAAAGTGAGCTGCAAATTGTCCATTTCTAAACTGCTTGTTCATCTGACACTTGCAAACTCAGAAGCCACCTGTTCAGCCATCAGTCACCAAGTGAAAATGAAGCTTTCCTTAAACCAAGATTCTGACATATACAGAAAACCAAAAAGAGAAAAAAAAGAGGAGAAAAGGAAATTCTTTTGAATTTACTGTACTGTGAAATGAGAATAGAAACTAAAGCTAAAACCCAAGGGAAGATTTTTATTTCCCCTTCTCCCCAAACTGAAATATTAAAAGTGCTTTTTTCAAACAGCAGTACAAAAAACAATCAAAAAACCCAACACCTTTCACACAACATTTTTGCAGAAATCCGGAAGCGTTTCTGAAGTTACCATCTCTTCCCCCCCCCCCCCAAAATAGTGGCAGATTTTTGGGGTGTGACTGACTCCTGCTAAAAGAGCACTCTGCATGTTAACAAGTGGTGTAGCTCTTTGAAGTTGCGAAACTAAAGCGTGGATTAGCTGTGATACCAAGTGCAGAGTAGGCTTTCCCCTTTCCATGCAAGGTCAAATTAAGTGTGGACCAGCCAGAGACCCAAAAGTAGACCATAGTAAGCAGCTGATTATTTTTTGCCCTCTTCGGGCACACTGCATTCAGCTCAGAAGGAGAATTCAGGGCAGCAGCCAGCAGGGTAGACTCTTACGTGCGAGGTTTTTCTGGCTGACCACAGAGCACATAACCCATGCGCCTGATCAAATAGCTTGGTAATTTCATCATTTCAGACTTTTATGGTTTTTCCAGTTGCTGCTGCTTTTATAAACAAGCATTTCGGTGACCTTCCCCTCCGGACATCAGCGCATTCAGCTCTGCAAGAATCTCAAGCTCTGAAAGTTTATAAATAAGCCTTCTATCAAGTTCCACAACAGGTGTGACCTCCCCCCCTGTCCTAAAACTGAACAGTTTCAACAAGCAAATAAAGACTGCACAGTCCTGTCTTAAAGGGGAAGCACTCTGGAGAGCAGTATATGGGCCCTGGTAATCTCAGCAGGAGGATTGGCCCATTGCAAGAAGGGGTTGCATGGCCACGGTTTGGGCACAGCTGTGCTTCAGGTGGCCCTTTAAGCAAGAGTGAGAGACACAGAGTGGGATGGTGCTCACCAGGACCTGCATCAGCATGACATTCCAAGGCACGCAGTGACCCCGGGATGGATTCTGGTAGGTTCTGAGCGCTGGGTCGGCCTGGCTGAGACAGGAGATTTCTGAGATTTCTGTCACAAGCAGAAGATGCACAACCAGAATCTCTTCACTTTTGTTGGGGTTCCTGCCAGTATGTCGATGGCATGATGGGAACACTGAGTGGAGAATGAAGGGACAGGTTCTGTTGTGAGCAGTAAAGTGGGCAGTCTCTGCTCCTCTGGATTTGCTTAAAATGAGACTGTTCTCCTAATTTCTGGCATACTACATGCATTCTGCCTACTCCTCCTTTTCTGTCTTCACAAAGTTAGAGGGAAACCAGGGTCTTGAGGAGGGGAAACTGAAATCTGAGGTTGCAGTCCCTTTCTGGGGTTGATCACCTCAAAAGCTGAGGCTGAGACAAGAATGAAGCTCCATCTTTGTAAGAGGGTTCTGCCGTCACCTTCTCCCTCCATTTAGCTGCAACATAATCTGAGCAGGAATTGTGAAACAGGATCAAGAGAGGAATTCACCAATGGAAAATACTACTTCTCTCTGTGTTTTACAAAATTGTATGGTGTTGTCTGCTTTTTACTTGTGTAGGTTTCAAAGAAACAGATGACTTGAAGAGTCCAAGTGGGCTTCTTGGTGTACACCACTGTATCATATAAAGTAGATGTACGGTGTTCAGTGAAAAGATGCCATGAAACCATTGAGACAGCAGGACATAGTGGGCATTCTGGTCCCTGTGTAATCAGTGGTAAGTGGATCTCAGTATCATTGTGTACAGATTGACAGGAAAATACCCATTGAATTAGTACAGCCAAAGAAGCCACTGTGGCACAGGAGAGAGAAACATTCAGTCTGCTCAATGCAGTGAAAGGAATCAGGACAATTGGTGTGACAGGGAGTACCTGGTGAAATCATTATGTGCTACTGTGTTTTGAAGCTGGTGTGATGGGCTACTGTGGGACACAGTAATTCTACAACCAAGAGATTTAATATGGTCACCAGCTATGAGGAGCTCAGTGTAATCAATTCGAAAAGGGTTGGAATGTTAGCAGTGGGTGTGGAGACAATAAGGGTATAATCAATGGGACATCAGGTCCTCTGGCTTTCAAACCTCTTATTGCCCATTCTTGACACTGAAAATTGCTTTAAAGAATATTTTTTGTTACATATATGCCATATAGTTTGCAAAAGTGTGAGCACGTTGCTGTGATGCAGGACCAGTATCAGGTTGTTGACCATGATGGATTGCACTTGTCCACGTAGGCAGGTAAGTGGGCGCATGTGCAAGTGTTAAAATGAGTGAGTTTTATCAGATGTAGGGAACTGATGGTGGTGCTGCAGGCCTCATGCTGCAGTCCCTTTTCTGCAGCATTATGGAAGGATTTGGTTCTAAGAACATCCTGAGTACCCTGCGGAGAACAATAAGAGCAGCCATTTGGCTCATGGTGAGCCTCGTCCCTTCTAATGCACTTGCAGTCCCCCTGGGCCATGTCTAATTACTGCTCAAACACAATAGTTGCAATGATGCATCATGCCAAAACCATCCAGAATAAGCCTCACGCAGTGGGATTTGTTGTCAGTCTTGACATTTTTTTCTATTTTCCTTTTTTGCGCTGTGCTGGTAAGAAAACTTTTTAACCCCCCATCCCTGTTCAGGGATCTACAGCATCTGCATCTTACTGGCGTCTATCAAATCCCCAAGAGATCTTAATGAGAAGGTTCCTTCTGAGCTCCATGAGGATCACTGAGTATTTTCTATTTTGGTGAAGAGAAAGTTCCTTCCCAGGAAGTCTCTGCATACAGAAGCTTTTGGTGTGGGCAGATTTTGTTCTCCACTATAAATCAAAGTCCATTCCTCCTTTTCAGCTAAAGTCACCCTCTGGACTGAAGTTATCTCTAAGGGCACTGAATACCCTTTAACAGGAAGGGACAAGCTCTCTTTGAGAAGGAGTCTAACCAGGTATATAAGCTCCCATTTAAAAGCAAACTAATGTTTCTGTTTGCTGCTACAAGAGCTGACTGTAACCTTTGATCTGTCTGTACCCTTCCTCTGAAACTGTAAGCCCTGGTTGTCTTTCCTTCAGTGAAGTGTTACCTTCAAAAATGATGATTCCTCAGGGATTAGTGTGTGGACACTTAGAGTGAACAAAGGTAGTGTCAGGCTTCATACGTGTGGCTGTAAGATGGGTCCCTGCCTGTACACAGGCATACACATGTTTATGCAGGAATGTGTGCCCATGCGTTATCTGTACACTGATAGGAAGGTAAAGCCATATATACAAACTCAGCCTGTGGTAGTTCAAACATGATGCGGGTTAAGACAGTCTTTAATGAACTGCTGAAGTTCCCTAAGCACAGGGAGGTCCAACGCGGTGTGAAGGGCAGCTGGAAGAGTGCAGAGAGCTCTAAAGCAGCCCTGTGAAATGGCCAGAAAGCCACGGGTGCCCAGGGAGCAAGCCTGGATTCAGGACCCGGTGCTCAGAAATCTCTGGTTACCAGCAAAAGCATTTGAAAATAAATATAGACACAAATTAAAATGATACCATTTTTGACAAAGTAGACAGTAGTTGAAATATAATGAGGCACTGTAGAAAAATGCCCCTCCACCAAGCGAGCACTTGCTGGGCGGATTAACCAGCATTCCTTCTCCTCCATTGAGTGGTGTCACAAGCTAATAAATATTTCAGAATTGGCTGTATTCAATCCACCCCTTGTCCCGGTTGACGTCTGTTCTCTCAGTTTTCAGGAGGAGACAGGTGCAGAAGGATGAAAAGGGATTTAATTACTAAACATCCCCTACTCCCAGAATCCAAACACATGCTGTACTGTACATATACACCACACCTACTGTACTCACAAGCACATATAATACTCATGCACACAGAGTCACACCTACTGCACTCTGCCACACGCTCTGACCAGATCCATACTGCACACAGGCTGTGTTCTGGAGGCAGAGGATTCACACTGCACCGCACCAGTGTGTTCTGGCCATTGCATATGGAGGGTACCTATGTGCTATAGCACATATTCCTCCTCTGGAGCCACACACCCATTTACAGAAATGTGTGAAAGACAGAAATGGCTTTTTTGTGCCCTGCTTGTGGCCAGGCTCTAAAAGAATAAGAGTTGGCCCCAGCTGTTCACCAGCAAATGCAATTTTTTTTCCTTGTGCTGAATGTCACCATGTAGTCCCTTACCTGCAGCAAGGACATTACATGTTCACATACACGGGACTTATTTACTCCATTAATGGTTTCTGTTACACACTTTGCTCTGACACAAGAAGTGTAAAAAGGCCTGAACCCCAACATTTACAGATTCTCTTCTTACAAGGCCAGATTTTCAGATGCTTTGCACCTACAAGGGGGGGCGTTTTTGAGAGCTTCCCTGTAGACACCACACAGTAAGGTGGGCAAGTGATGGTGGATCCAGCAGCATCTGCATCACTGCATGCTTTGGGGATGTTACCTTCTCTGCCAAAGACTTCCCTGCTGTTTGACAGGGAACTCTAGCAGCACTTTTCACAGTAATAATAGTCTTAGACTGGAAGGTGTGGGCAAATTTCAGTGTGAAAAGCTGCATTCAACCTCTTTAAACTTTCCTGGCCCTTTCAGCTGCAAACAGGACAGTCCTTCATTCCCTCTCCGAGGCTGTGCTGACCTCGCTGTTCCTGTGGGCTGTTGAGCAGCAGTTGTGCTCCACCACAGGGACAGCTGCGTGGCACAAAGGGCACTGGTAGGAGCATGGCCAAGTCGGTGGAGCCTCGGGAGATAACAGCTCTTCCTCAGATCTGTCCCTTGCCATTGGAGAAAGTCAGGTCATTTTATGCCAGTTGCCTCAGTTTCATCATCTGTAAAATGAGGCCAGTAATATGAACTTCTTTTGGAAAGTGATTTGAGATTTACTGAGCTAGCAGATACTTGTCTGAGCGGTCTATTAGAGTGCTTTGAGATCTTTGAAGGACTCCTGAGTGTATCAGTGCAGTATATTGCTGTTACCAGCTACTTTAGGCAGCAAAGAAAAGGAATAGAGTTGAAGACAGGGAAAGTTGGGTGCTCCTCCAGTCCTTCTCCCACTGGAATTATATTGTTGACTCCAGTCTAAGCAGGATCAGGACCAGTGAGTTCAAATGATAGATAGTGACAAACATGAAGGAAATCAAAAGTGATGGATGATGAAAGCAAATGGTTCTGTGTCTGGGCTAGAAGGGGTTTCCAGATAGTGTATCACTCAGGTCAAATACAGAACACCATTGGCTTTAAAGTGAGGTAATTAGCGTATCAGAAAATTGGGGGAAATTATGTATGTTTTTAAGATGGGCTATTAAAGCAAGCCATGAATTATTGAGGAGGGAAACTGCTTTCTTTGTTTTATTTAAGTTAACCTTGGAGAGCAGAGAAAAAACATCAGGATGATTTTTTTTCTGGGACACATGTTCTGTATAAGAGCACATGTGGTTGCAATATTAGGTCCCCCACTGCATCTCATACACTGCAGACACATACGTGCATTTGTGCATACACACACAGCAGAGCCTGTAAATATTCCTGCTACATGTGCACAGTACATATATGCATTTGTGTGCTTGTTATCTTTTATATACAAAGCTCCCTACACACTCAGAGTAGAAGCAGTCAGACCTGGTACATGTCACAAAAATACTTGGAATAGTCTACTTAAATGTTGCACATAGAATGACATGTGATAAATATAGCCTGTTCCCACCGTGCTTACACCACTCGAAATACCTCTGCAGACTCATTTATAGATACACAAATATTTTATTAAAGTAATCTTAGGTTTCATATGCATCCCCAAATTGTAATCAAAAATTCATCCTATTTTTACTCAAATGATACATACTGAGCAAAAGTCCTGTGAAAGTTCCTCCATGATCCCACGCTAAGATCTATGGTAACCTGAATTCTGAGCTTACAGACTTCGCTGGTGTGTCTGCACAGAGCTGGTGCACTGTGTGTTTGCAGATATTCTAGTGGTGGGCCATGTCCACTCAGTGCAGACTTCTGTCTTTCCTTTAGCCATCTGTGAATGGTTCAAATGCGGAATTGTACCTCATTCCCCATTTCACTGGAAGTTTTTAGGAAATTTCCATGGCACTCCATTGCCACTAAAATCTACAGGGCTTTTCTGGAGGAGATGGACCGCTCAGTTAAATGTGGTTGCTATTGAACAGCTCCGAACCAGCCCAAATCAAAGGTTTATATCTCTGGATTCTGGAACACTGAGACAAACAGATCTGACTCCACTTTTGCTCTTTGCACCGATCTGTTGTAATTATGACCCACGTGCAACTCTGCAGTTGGGAATTGGGGTAGAATTTGTAACTAATTTGTGTGTGAATCAAGTGGCACTGGGGTGCATTCCTTTGATTTCAGGAACCAGGACAGCCCTGTGGACTACCCAAACTATTTGTGTTTAAATCAGGACTCTTTAGTAAATATTTATGGTTGGTTTGATTGGGTTCTACACCCTTGCCCCCGCATTTACTACCCATCCCAGAACAGTTGATTTTGTGATACAAAAATCATTAATTTGTTTGTAAAAACCCGCCAATTTAAAACATTCAAGTTTCTTAACTGGGAGTCTTCCGTGGCACAAGCTTTCTGTCTGTGGAATGTTCTGTTTGGTTTCTTTTTACCCCAGAAGGGACTGGACATCTCTTCTGTTTCTGTGTGGAATAGATTGACGTTTATCAGGATGGAATTTGGAAATGTCAAATTATGAAAACTTTAAGACTTTTGCAGAAATGTTCTTATGTAAAGGATGAGACCCAGAAAGTAGGAATTCAATTGCAAGAAATAATGGCCTTAAATTGCAGCGAGAAAGATTTAGGTTAGCCATTAGGAAAAACTTTCTTACGATAAGGATAGTTAAACATTGGAATAGATTGTCTAGGTAGGTTGTACAATCTCCATCAAAAGAAGATTTTAAGAATAGGCTGGGCAAACAAGAAGGATGTAGCTATAGCTGGCCCTGCATAGAAGTAAGTGGCCAGAGTAAGTGACCTCTAGAGCTCTCTTTTAATCCTATATTCCTGTGATTTTAAGGGTCTCAGATTTAGCATTGCTTGAGTTATAGCTAATACAGTGTGTGCAGTGGGATGGATAGTTGGATGTTGAGGACAGATACATCCTTTTTCACATTAACACTAGTCATGGTTATGGTCCATCTAAATTCCAGTGCATTGCTTAGAAAAATGTGCCCTTTAATTTCCTAATAAAACATCTGGGTAAATTCTTCCACTTGCAGCTAAAGGAAAAAAAAAAGAACACTTGAAATGAATTTTTAATACAGATTTGAGTGGGATTGCAGCAGGCGCTTCTGATCTGATAATTGCACTGGATAAGCCACAGTCGTCATCTTTTTTTCCCATAAGAAATTTTGTGTGAGAGCTTAGTGCTGGGGAAAGTTCCCAGGTGGAGGGCTTAGACCTCTCCAGGTAGCTGGAGAATGGGAGCATGGGCAGCAGGGTGGGCACGGTGGGCAAGGGCCTGGGCACCCACCAGCCACCTCTTCTCATCCCTGTGCACCCAGTCAGCAGAAGGAAGGTCAATGAAATCCTCACTGTTTATTTAGTCCCTGGCCAGTACTGAAATTGCCCAGAAAAGCACAGAGTAGCACCTGCAGCACAGAGCAAAGCCAGCTAATGGGAACTAATGTCCGAGCCCCCTGCTGAATAGTGGCTCACATGCTGAACCCAAAGGAATAAGAGGGGAAAAGACAGACATCTGTCGTTCTGAACACAGACACTTCTTTGGCTTTGTATCTCTCTTTCCAAAGTGGGAGTACCATAGGAGTTGCTGTTTGGGCAGCCAGGGACTTCACAGTGCAAGTGAACCTTTGGAAGGTTCTTCCCTCTCACTGGAGTCTTTATGGACTGTTCAGAGGGGGTTTTTGCAGCCTATTGAGCTTAATCTCTCTGTTCCCAGTGCAAACACTGACAGAGGCACCTTGCCTAGATGGCAGTTCAGAGGAGAAGACAGCCTGGCCACTGATTCACCCTCTGGGGCAGCCTTTGTTCTTCCTTGGCTTTGAAAGATTCCAGCTAAAGTTCCCTGGGCCAAAGCTTTGGAATACCCCTTGAAAGGATATTGGAATAATACTTGAAATGTATTCCCCTTTTTTCCTTTAAGGCTATCCCAGACTCATTACAGCATCTCAGTGTCTTTCCTAATTGACACTAGAACATGTTGGCTGGTATTGCTGTCAGTGCATCCTACTAGTGAGGCAGAGCTTGGATCAGCCAAAGAGTGCTTTTGTTGGCTTGGCATGGCTTAAATTAGTTTCTTGAGGGAAATCAGCTATCTTGGTAAAAGCACTTTGGTTCCGGTATCACTGCAGCTACACTACAGCTTTTTGCAGTGTAGAAATACAGTTAAAAAATCATGGTCCTAATTGACATTACCATAAATAATTTCTAGCATAGGCCTGGCTCTGAGTGAATGGGGAAGTACAGCAAGAAAAGCCTCTGTGTCCTATTACCAGCTGCCCTAAGCCAAGTCTTGCCTCAAGATCCTCCCAGCTTTGCTCCTGCAGCTTCATGAGACAGACCTTGTGAGACTGGTACAATCCCCAACAGTTCGGAATGCAGTGGTAACCACAGAGGGAAATTTAGGCTGAAAACCCTGGCAATCCTGTGTTACTTCCCCATGATTTCCAGAGCACTCATTTTTTCCCTCAGCCTGCCAACACTTCCAGTAAGACAGTTGTGCTACAAGATGAAAGGGCAAAGATTCTCTGTGCCTTGCTCCCTGTTTTTTCCCCATCTTTTTTTTCTTCCCTTTTTTTTTTTTGTGCCATTCAGGAGAGCCATTGGCTGCTGCCTGAGATATCCTGAGAGATGCGGCAATTAATTTTCTTTTAATCAAGGTCGGATGAAGTAAATTGGTGCGGCTCTGCAGCCCCTCATTTTCTGTTTTTGCAGTGATGCAAAACAAATATGATCAAATTATGCTCCTTCTCACCTTATTGAATTAGGAAGCGTGACTGATCCAGGAGAGCTGAGATGTTATATACTGTACCAATCCTCACCATCCCCCCTCCCTGACAAAGCCATCGGGAATCTTTCTGCAGGTTTTATATTTCAAGTTCGGAGGGAAGTGTGGGAGTGGGTGTGGGTGGTGGGGAGAGAGTCCTATTTATTTTTCTTAGTCAGTGGGGTGAAGCTGTGTATTTCACCTTACAGTGATGTGTGAGTAATCACGATAACCAGGTCCATCTGGGCTCAGAAATAAAATCTGACAGGAGGACAAAGACGTTGAAGAGCAGGCCTGCAAGGGGAAGGGCCAACAGCGGCTCTGCCCTGCGTGTCTGCCTGCCGTGGGCATTGCTGGGTCACTGGTGGCCTTTGGAGTCATGGGGGGCTCTTTCCAGCTCTGCCCCTCACTTCTTCTGCAGCCTTGGGCACACCACCTTGTCCCTTGAGCCCCAGCTGCCTGGCCTGGAGGATATGGGAAATGAAGTTTGCCATGAGATTGGCAAATGAAAAGCATTTTGTGAGGGCTCAAAGTTATTTGCACTTTGTCAGCTCTTCAGGACTACTTGGTGCTAGTTCATTGCAGCATGCCAGAGGAGAGAGGAAGAGAGGAGGTGCATCCTCACACATAGACCCGGCTTGTGGAGATTTTGCTTCTAGTTAGGCTGTCCATATAATCTAAAATGAATGTTATTCTGACTGACAGCATCCGTTTGCTCTTTGTATATGCAGAAACATTACAAATGCTCTGATCAATACCACTATGGACATACAAATTGCACAATATATATATAGTCCTGTAACCCAGGGCTGGAAGGTCTCAGCATCCAGCAGGCTCTTTATTTCAGAGGGTCTCTGCGTGGGTAAGGGCTGCAGGAGTGAGGCTGCTATGGTCAAAACTTGTAATACTCGTGAGGGAATAAACCATGGAGCTGCAGGAGGAAAAATGTATAATGAGTGGGCTAATGCATATACTCTTCTTCCCTGAAAGAATCTCAAGGTGGTTGTGAGCTTGACCTAAAGGGATCCTTTCCAGTGTGATATTCACAGACATGGACAGAGCGATATCCTGGGAGGGAGCTAAGTGTGTAGTCCATCCTCTACCCGAAAGAAAAATCAAGTGATGATTGAAACATGAACTTACCCTCAATGTGTGAAAGGAGCTGGCCCACGAGAGGGTGGGTCAGCAGCAGCAGGAATTTAGGGTGAGATCCCACTGCACTGTGAACTAATACTCTGCACACAGCATGGTGATCTCTCAGAGTCAAACTCAGTCCATTCTGGCTCTTCAGAATTTACAGTTTTATTAGAAAATACTTTCCTGGACATGCTGTGTGATAACATGTTATTTAACTTTGGGTTTGGATTTTTTCCCTTCATTTTTTTTTTAGAGGGAGAGAATTGGAGAGAATGTACTAAGACTGTAGGTTTTAATTTATAGCTTTCTGGTGACCCTTTTCCCCCTGACCCTTTTCCCCATCAGGTCAATCATGTTCAGACTGTACTGCTTATTCTGCTTGATCAGAGCATGAAACCAACCCTAGACCAGGTTGACAGAAAGGGAAGTTGACAACATCTTTGTCTATTCGTTCCATTTTGTGCTTAAGCACAAAACAACATGTTGTTCTGTCCATCTGAAATGTCTTGTGCTGCTGCCCGTCAGTGTTGAATCTTAAAGGGACTGGCAATAGTTGTGTGGAGTCTCATGAAGGATTGTTTGCCCGCCCCAGGGAGAGAGAACTCCCCTTGCTGAGGGGTTTGTTGCATTGAGTGAGAGCAGATCTGGGAAGATGAGTACAATGAAGGTCATCTTAGTTATGGGAGAACTGCTCAACCTCACCTCCATTATAGGGAGAGAGGTAAATAGAGGAGGTAGCAAACAAAGTTCTTACAGAAGCAAACCCCCAAAACTCTCTGAGAAAGTCCTCATCCTAGCAGGCTTAAAGACAGGACAAAGATACACAGGAGAAAGAAAACAAAACACAAAGATAATACTAAGGAACATTTTCTTTTCCACATTCTTCATTTTTAACCACCCTTCTCTCCTTTTTTATTAATTCTACAGTCTTTTCCTTTCTTGGAGACACTTCTCTGAGGCGTGTGGCTCTTGACTGCTGTCGGTGTTAATCGAAACTCTTCCTAGCAAGAGGAGGGGAAAACTTGAAGCTCTCTTTGGTCTCTATAAAAATGCTGTTCCTTCAAAGGCTGTGGGTACAAAAGAGCTTTTGAAGCAAGTCTCTATACCAAATTATAGACTAGAGTAGGACCCTGGCTGTAATTAATGACAATGCCGAGGGAAGGAGATTCTTGTTATATGGTCCAAGGTTAGGATATATCCAGCAGGATATAAACAGGAGCAAGCCCGGTGTTGGTAGAGGTTGGAGGGGCTCATCGTGGGACTGCACAGGCGAAATGTCTTACGACCAAGAGTATCTCCTTTATGTCTTTTCTACATGTATCACTTCACAATATCAGTTGCTAACATCCATCACTGGCCCAGATATCTACTGACCTACTGATTTACGCCACTAATTTCCTCCTGCAGTGTTCAGTGCTCTACTCCCATTACCTCCATATCCTCTCTTTTGGAGTCCTGAATCTTTTTCGCTCTCACAATTTTCCCCCCTATTCCCTCATTTTTCCTCTTCTCCCTGTCAGAGATAGATACAATTCTTTCATGGGGCAGAATGGAAACCCAACCCACAGCACACGAACCCACCAGCTCAGCAGATTTTACTTGGTACTGTTTTGGCATCCAGTCCTGACTGTATTTCTGTGAATCACGGTGCCACTCATGACCAGAGCTCCAAATGAAACTCCCCAGGAATTTTTATTGCTCCGAGAACAGTGAAGTAATAGTCTGTACTACCAATCACTGCAGCTGGCAGGACAGGGCTCCCAGGGGAACGCTGGGCAGAACAGCTTTAATTGTCCTTTTTACTCCTCCTTTCCCTGACAGTAGGAAAGGAACCCCAACTTACTTACAACTCGCCATCCTGTATTTTCTCCCAACAACTCAGATCCTATAATTTCTGTTTCCTGGGAAAAGCATTCTTAAGTTTTGGAATATTTGTGTTTTTGTGGCTGAAAATGGTTGTTGAACTGCTCACTGAGAGTCTGATTGGTACAAATCCTTAATAACCTCCTCTTGGATTAGATCTCAAAACTTTGTGTGAAGCAGGTCAGGATCATTGTTTTGATTTCAAAATGGTTATTATTTTCACAGAGGCACGAAGAAGTGGGATGTTGTGCCTAGGGGTAAAGTCAAGCATAGAGGTTGGCTTTCTAGTCTCATTTTTTGGGACTACACCCTCATCACAAAAGATGGTAAAGGGTATTCCCAACCCTTTAAGAGCCAGATTTTACCAGAATTTAGAGTTGGCAGAGGACACCAGTGATACAAGGAGTATCACAGCCTTCTGCCCAGGAAGTTCCACAACGACCATCTCTGCATTTGGAGATGGAGAGAGTGGCGTGATGTGTCGTGCTGTGGGTCCAGCTTCCCCTCCCAAGAGGAATGCCCTTCACTCCACACACAGGATTTTCTCTCGTCCCATTGAGAGTGGGCTCTGTGCCACTTTATACTTTGGAGGATCATTAGCAGAAATCATTAGCTATAATACAACCTCCCCCATAAATCTCCCCTGCACCTGGATCATTTGTCCATGCCTAATTTCCATCTCCCTAATTTTATGATTTGTCCCTCATTTGATGAGAGTTGCTTCCATTAATTGTGTAGTAAGTGCTTCCAGATAAAGGGCTGAGGAGTTGACCCCATCTTGGAAAGACATGGTTTGGGCTTTTTTCTTGAAGGATAGAGTCCCTCTGAAATATTCTTGCTCCCCTTTCAGAGGGCATCACTCCAAATCTTAAAGGCACCACAGCAGCTTCCCATAGGGAAAATGCCTCATTCAGATAAATCCTGTTCACTGGAGGCGCTGCAAGGCAGATGAAAGCAGCAAAGCTCAAGTCCAAGGTGTCCTCTGCCAGAGTTAGAAAAGTCTTGTAGGCATTAACTGTACAGTTCAATTCAAGGAATAAACCTCTGCTTTTCCCCACTGGACCCCTCCTAATTACCATACTTCTCGTCCCCAAAGCAATTCTATATCCTCCCACAAAAATCTCCTCTGCTGAACCATTTCATGTTGTGCTAGGCTGCACCAGAGATCCTCAGCCTGTGTGATAACGGCCAGGGAGGGAATTGGTCGAGTCAGCTGAAGAAGGGACTTGAACATCAGGCCTGCAGAGCTCTTTTTCCAGCTTTTCTGCAGACACACTGGGTGGTCCAGAATAAGGCAGCTCTTTCTCCGTGCCTCCGTTGCCATCTAAATAAGATGGTGATACTAGCAGTAGGGTGCCATGAGAGTTTAATTAATTAATTTGCAAACGCTGTGAGATCTTCTGAGGAAATTCACTGCATCAGCACAAAGTCATATTTAATCTGTATTACATACTGAGATCCCAATAGCAGGAGCATCCCAAATGCATGGGAAAAGTGAACCAAAAAGAGGAGCAGACAAACTTTCTGAGCACTTTGCTGAATAGTTTATATCTCTGGAAAACAGGAACATCTTTCCAAATCGAAGCATTTGTCCTTGAACTTCTCACTATGCAAGAGTGTGAGGCAGCTGAAACAGCGCACACGGGAACACACACAACCCACCGGAGCACTCTCAGAGCTGAGTTTGACACACTGGATCTGCTGTGCTGGCTCTGTTTTGTTTCTCCCAGCCTCATCTCCTCCCATCTTTCTCATGCCTGTCCCATGCTAGAAAATGTTAGAAAATCCACTGAGGTAAAGCTTGATCCAAAACTCAATCAGAGAGTGCAAAAGCTTCCTGGAACCATCAAGGCTTTGCAGGAGGCAAAGCTGTTGGATCCTCAGCCCCTCTCTCGGTCTGTGTGATATTCCTGCCCTGGTGCTCTTTTTCCCGAGCCTCTGTCCACTGCAGGGGCAGTACAAATTCAGAAGAAGGGCATAGGAGGACGGAGGCGCAGTGCTTGAAGCAGCTTGCACATTTTACAGGTAACATTATCTTTTATTGGCATCCTAAAAAGAATGTCAGGCACTAGAGAGAAGGTTTTTTTTTTTTAAATTTCTGCTTCACTGCCATTCCGCTGCAAGATTTTTATCACATCCGTGATGCCAGCAGAGGCAGGCAGTGCTCAGTGACACAACTGGCCATTCACAAGATTTCTGGAGACCTTTTGTCACATCCTCAGGAGCAAACTGTGAAGGTCTCAACATAATTTTTGTTCTAAGAGTAGAAATACTCTGGGACTGAGCAAGGCACAGGCTTTCCTGTCAGATTGTCCAGTTTCAGTAGTAAGGCATTTCTTTTTGGCCCAAATTACTTCTCAGAGTCTAGGTGACTCTTCTTGATATCACTTGTTGTTTTCACAGCTGCTTGGTTCTCTCTGGTCAAAGTTTATGGTAAGATAAGACCTTTTAGAACATTAGCATAAACTCTGGTACCAGTAAACTGGACTTGCAGTCTGGCTTCTCTTCCCTTCCAACCTCCTGGTTTTCCTTATGCCTCCCTTAAGTGGGCAATAAAAACACAAAAGTCCGATGCCTGCCTTTGCCAAATGCACTGAAGAGCAGGTCGGTCTGCGCTGGAAGGACAGTTGTACTGTTGCCACAGACAGCAGAGTGAGAAAGTCTCTACTAGGTTTTGGATGGCTCGGCTGGTTTCAGTTGTGGCCTGGAGGAGACGCTGCATTATGACTGCCAGAAAGAACCCTGGTTCTGGGTGCTGTCCTCCAGCTCTGCGGGACCAAGTGCAGGCTAAGATCTGGGCCTGAGAGCCCCTGTGTGCCAGAGCAGGGTCACTCCAGTGGCTGTCACTCCCACTGCCACCCCAGCCCTGAGCCAGCAGAAGGGGATTTTTCCTCTGTGACTCCTCACAGCAGCTGCAGGGAAAGCAGCTGAGGTTTCTGGGGGTGTGGAGGCGGCTGGAACCGGGCTGTGGGTTTTCATCCCGAGCTTTGCAGTTGCTGTCTGACCCTGCAAAGGCCTTTCCTCTCTCCCTTCAGAAGACAGCGCAAACAAGCAGTCGAGCACCTCTGCCTTGCAACCTTTCCCTTTCGTACAGAGCCACCCAGTAGGTGCTGCTGTGTCCTCTATGGCAAGTGCAGTGAAAAAGCATCTTTGCCATGGCCACGGTGGCACCTCACACCTTTCAAATTCAAGTATGGTCTTTCCCAGACATCAAGGACTGCAGGCAGAGGGGCAGCCAGCTCGCTCTCACACTCACAAGTGCCTTTTACTTTAGCCAGTCTTCACACAAAACTTGAACAAACACGTGAGTGGCTGTAAGCCAGCACTGCACTGCCCAGGCTTACTCTCATCTCAGAGAGGATCCTAACAGGACATCGACACAACATTTCTCCTCCTTGCTGCAGTTTGAGAACTACAGCAATACACTAAATTTCTTTCCTAGATTTCTTTTGCCCAAATGAGGCTATTTTTACTAGCTGACAGGAAATTTTTACTAACTGACACCAAAGCACTGAATTTTGGGGCTTGTGGCAATAGGTAAAATATAAAGTAATTGTATTGATTTCATTGCATTTTCCCAGAGGATGATGCAAATCAGAGTTAAACCACAGAAGTGAAGAGTTCAGCATGGGTGTTATCCAGTCTTTTGAAACTGAGCTGAGCAAGTCCCGGATGACATCCACAGTAGTACCTGGTTCTGCAGTAGAAGCAAATGCAAAGCCAGCCATAGCCCTACCTTCCACAAAACTCACCCTCTAGAAAGGATAAAATAATTGTTTTCTCTTGGAAGGAGGAACACTGTATAAGATCTAAAGATTAAAGCAGGATCTAGGAAACAGGATTTCTGAGTTCCTCACCCTGCTGTGCCACTGCTTTACTACACAGTCCAAAGGAAAATATTTTCCCATTCTTTTTCTCAGTTAATGTACTTGTGAAATAATACTGTGCTTCATGTAAGATTTTATTTTTGAAACATAAAACATACCCATGTGCCACAGTACAGCTACTTTGTCTGAGATAAGAGGCCCAGGTAGGAAGCTTACCACTGCCTATCTGTGTGTGGGGTGAGCTGGTGGGATCTGAACGCCTGTACCTCAGGCTGGAATACATCAGGGAGGGAGTGAGGCCACAGATTTTGGGCACTGAACTTTGAGGTACGTGCACAGAAGGAAGGCGAGGAGCAGGCAGCGCCACTGTCAGCATTGCCAGGGACACGAGCAGGTCCCACCCAAGCACAGTGTTCAACTGATGTCGAAAGTCATGGAGAAGAATGTTTGTCTTGGCTGGTTCTGGCAAAAGAGGACATAGTGGGTAGCCCAGCTTTGGGAGTTTGACTGAGTTGTTCTGAATCTCCTCACTGGCTTTGGACTTTGCATGATCACAGGGCAGATGTGAGGCGTGGCTGATGAAGGACTGTATCCCCAGCACATGCAAAGGGCACAAAATCAGGAGAACCTGAGAGAACAGCCCCGGGATGTGCCCTGGTGTCAGACCAAGGGTTTGGCTGCAATAGGAACACCCTGCAAAGTCCTGCTCTGGTTGGGAATCTGGGTGGGAGGTGTGCACCTCGCTCTGGCAGCATTGCTAGGATCTGCTGCTTATCCGGACTGCCAGGAAAGCTGGATTGGAAGGGACAGGAAACTGCAAAAGTCAGGGCTTTTATTTTTCAGGTAGCCTGATTTTTAACTATGTAAATTCACATGATTATATTCTGATGATCCAAACACTGTGGGTATGGAACAAACACTGGAATTCCTTTCCAAAATAAACCCCAACACAGACAGAATTGAGAGGTCTGATCTTCCTTCAGCGGTTATCATACTGCATTAGCATTTTATGCTTCGTGTGTGAACACACATGAGAGTGCCATTGCAAGTGCAGAAAAACAGCTGGAAACATGAATGGGGGCAAGTGCCTGTGCATGAGAACGTGTAAGAGAGGTTTTTTCTGTGTGTGTGAGAGAGAGGACATGTGCATATCTACAAACTTTTGTTTATGTGGGAGTATGTACGTGTGGGAACATGTGCATGTATGTAATTTTGTGCTTGTGTGGGAGAGAGGAAGGGAAAGCATAGTAAAGTTATTTGAACCTGTTTGAAGGTCAGGTCTCCCCAAGGTTATCTGCCTTTTTTCCCTTGAATCTGTAAAGTAATGGTATTCACACTCACTACTTGAGAAGTGTTTCTTTTTATAGCTCTTCCAGATGACAAATAATGCCTGTTTTTGAAGTCCTTTTTAAGTCATTGTTCCCTGGACACAGATACCATGTTTGGGTGCAGGAGGGGAACAGAGCACAGAGCTATTTCCCCTTTCTGTCTGCAGGGAGCTTTACTGGGACTAGTGAAATTCCAGCCAGGATCATCTAAAGGGCTGCAAACTCACAGCATATGAGCTAATAGGACACCCTCTCCTTCAAGCCCCGTGACACAGGCAGGGAGAAGCAGACACCCACCACAGACCACAGCAGGTCTGCAGCATGGAGGGTGCAAAATCCAGCTGAAATCAGTGATGGATTTCCTGGAGGAAGCCTCCCCAACTTGTCCCACTGAGAATAAGCCAAATTCAGACTTGGTGAGTGGACAGGTGTCTGGATCAGAGCCATCACTTGTTGGGGGCTAGGGTTGATTAAATTTTGCCCATCTTCAAATATTTTGGGCACTGTTGCCCTCTGTGGGCAGTATGGATGTGTGGGCAGCACACACGGAGTTCTCTCCACTTCCCAGAGAGGTGCAAGTAGCCTGATTCCTGGGAGGCTTCCCAGCCCCTGGTACAGCACTGCAGGCACCTTCTCTCACCATAGAGGCAACCATTACTCTTTCAAAACTAGGCCCCTTTCCCTGCCTTCCCTTCATCCTGAGTGCTCTGGCTGTTGTCTCTCTGTGCCCAGCAGCTGTTCAGTGCTGTGTGAACACGGGAGTGTAGCAGGAAACAGCATTTAGTGCTTTGCCCAAGGGTGGACAACTCGTGCACACGACAGAGCACTGCCGTTCTCGCTGCTGGGGTGGAGATTCTGTGTGCTCATCACAGATGGACAGTGGGCTCATCCCCATCTCTGGAATCTGGCTGCTCTCCTTCCTGCAGATGGGATAGTGGAGCCTTTTCACCTGGTCAGATCAGTGGCCATGACAGGAATTTTATGGAATATAAACTGAAGGTGTCCCTCAGGATTTGGGCCAGAGGGAGTTCACCCATGAAAGTGATCAGCTTCATATTGGAAAAAGCTCAGGGAAAATGGCTTGTGGGAAAAATAGTGAGCACGTTGGAAACATGGGGGACAGAAAGGGGACAGAAAGATTCAAGAAGTAATCCAGGAGGGGATAGGGAGAAAGCTTGGTTGAATGGGTAAACGGTCTGTGAGCAGGAAACGATATCTGACTTAATGTCTTAGTCAGACAGAAAAATTAGATGGTGTAAACTGATCCTTCCTGCAAAGGGGTGCTGAACTTTTTTGGTGACTTTAGAAGGCCATGTTTACAGTAACTCCAGCTCGTGACCAGGCTATAAAGGCAGCTCTTTGGGCAGGGAGGAAGAAGCGTTTCATTAACACACACACACCTGCCTCCATGGGCAACCTGGCCTTGCACTTACTGGGCTTTTTTTATTGTAAGATTGTACTTTGCTTTTTAACATGAAACATAAAATATGCATGCATATGGCTTATCAAAGATGATAACATTCACAGGTAAGGGAACATAAGTCCACTTTATAGCAATAAATTATCTTCCCCACCCTTCTGGACTGATTAGCAGCTGCGTCTCACCTAAGCATTCTAGAGTTTTCCTTTTAATTTTTCATCTGAATCGTTTTCTCTATTTTAGCTGCACTCATAGGGAGTGTTTTTATTTAAGTGCCAACAGGGATTTCTGACCATTGTTCCCACTGAGCCTCTGAAATGACAGAGTCAGTGTTGAGATGCTCTCCCTGAGTGTTGATTATCAGAGAGTTTAATTTTAATAACAAGAGGCAAAGTTTGCACTAGATTTCTTTTCACCTACAGGAGGTTACTCCAGTTTCCTCCGGTTTGCATATTCATTGACCAAGTGTACTTTAAGTCTTAAGGACGCTGAGGTTTAACATTTAGAGCTCTTCAACTAAAGTCAGGATTTTAAAACCAGGATTTTAAAAACTGGTGCAAGTCTGCTGGGCACAATTTGGTCTGTACCATTATATTACCTGGTTTATCATTGTAAACCATTGAAACAGATAAACTATTTCAGTCCATAGAAAGGCAGAGTCTCCAATAGCACCAAATCAAATTTATTGGTATTAGGGTATGATTCAACTCAAACCTCAGCTTAATAGGTAACCAGTAAAGTTGCTACAGTAATTATCAGTGCAGTTCCAGAGTAAAATTTGCCTGATTGAACCACTTTGGCATTTGTGTTGGTGCAGACAAATCTATTTTACACTACCATTTCAACTGCTTAGGAGTATGGTCAGGTCCTGCACCTCAGCTGGGGAGAGGGAAACAATAAACTATAATAATCGAGCCACTTGAGATAGTGTGTCCATACCCCTGGCAATCTCCAAATGTTCTTTACACATTTTCATGACATAACTAAAATACCTACTTTTTCAAGTACATGAACAAATTATGGACACTCAAGTTACTGCCAAATGGTCCCAGAGAGGATCAGTTTAATAACAGAGGAAAGGTATAGTTTGTATAGAACCAGAAGTCATAGTTTTCCCCTAAATCCACTGAAGGGATTAACTGGGTTTGTGAATCATGATCCAGATCTTAGGAGTGTGAGATACACCCCTGAAAGCAGATGGTTCAACAGTTACTCAAAACTCTTTGATACCACTTGGGACCTTTCCAGTACTTCTGGTTAAGCAAGTGCTCAGCTACTCCTCTCGTCTGTGGCTGCCATGTGTGTCAGAGTCAAGTGACACAGAAAGATGTCAGACACTTCCCACCTTAAATACCCTGCTGACTTTGGCTGTATAAATGGTCCAGTCTTTTTACATCCAGGGGCTATTCCCTGGTTCCTTGGGTCAAGTTTGGTATAAATTCAACATGAGCACCTTCCCTGATACCTCAGTTGGAGCAAGAACTTTGGGGCTAGGCCTAAGCCTGTTGGTGAGGTGTTTATGGTACTGGATCCAGCCTGTGGAAGGAGCAGGACTGAGCTGGGCTTACCTGGGGCTCTGCTTTCCATTTCACCCAGGACTGAGTGCATCGCATGAAGATCATACGGAAGCAGGTCCTTGGGTATGCTGAGTGTCGCTGCTGCTTGAGCAAGCTCTGCAAACACACACACAGTGGTGCAGTGACCTTTGTATTTCCATAGGTGTCTCAGGCACAGCATGTTTGTGCTGTTGGAGCAGGAAGGAGAGCTACCTGGAGCCAGACCAAAGCAGAGACAAGGGAAGTCTGCCCACATCTGAGTACCCTGGGAGGGCACTGAGGTGGCTGCTCTCTGCATGGCATTCCCAGCTGGAGCTGGGACTGGAGACATTGAGCTGGGTGGGTTTTCTCCCCAAGCTCCCAAAGACCTGCTAGCTCCAAATACCAGTCATCCTGGGATCCAGTGCTGTTCTCTCTGCTTCCTTGTTTCCTGCTGCTGTCAGAGGTGTCTTTCACAAGGAAATGGAATTTTTAAAGCCAAGAGAGATGGATTCCAGTATTAGATCTGGGCGGCAGAAATGTGTGGCAAAGTCAGAAGTCTGGGTCTGGGAGCTGAGAGTGGGAGGGTGGGACATGAGCTTTTATGAAGGATCATTTTCTGAAGGTGAGGAGGCTCTCCTGGTACTGGTATCATACTAGAGGACAAATGTTCCTTCCCTTTGATCTGTAGGCTGCTTCACCCTGTAGGATTTTCACAAGAGGATTTATCAGCCTGTACGTTTGTTAAGTTGAAGCCAGAAAGGGAAAATGGTCCCTTCAGTCTTTGCTAGTGGAAATTGCTCTGTGTGGAAACCCAGAACACAATGAGAAATAAATAAATTGAAACCCAGAGCTGAGAAATAAACAATCCCAGTGGGAATAGTGTGATCACAGGAAAATAAGAACAATAAATTGCCCTTCTCTGAGGTTTCAGGGCTCTTAAAAAACATCAAATAAGTCTCATAGCTCCTTCTGAATGTGGTAGTGATCTTTCCCCCCATTTTACAGAGGAGGATGCTGAGCTACAGAGTGACAAAACAGCCGAAGCCCCAGTTGCAGTGTTCAGCACACATGTACACTGCACAGTGCAGTGCCCTTTAGAGACACCTGAGCTCGCTTGATATCAGAAGAGTACGGCTCTATTAGTACAGTGATCTGGCTGGGATAATTTTCCACTGCTTGCTGTACTTATTCAGCAGCAGCTTGGGTGTCTTAACCAGCATTGTCCTGTGCAGTGGCGTCATACTCTGTAATCAGATTCAGATATTCCTAGGACCAGTGTGATTTTCTCTCTGACCTCCTTCATATCACGGACTGAAGAGTTGCCCCAGCCTGTGTTCTGGTTTGAGCAAATGAATCCAGGTGGGCTTGTCAGTATTTTCCATCTCTTCACTTTTAGGTTCTAGATTCATTTTTCTGGAGAGAATGTTCCAAACTCATTCTCTTATCAAGTGCCGGACTGGATGCTTTTTGGCTTTGCCAGGCTATGTAACCCCAAGCATGGTCTGTTTTGCATGAGAGTTAGGAATCTGAAGAAGAGTGACAAGAGTGGCCATGAGCTGAAGGCAGAGGGAGGGGGGTCCTCCTGTCCCTTGGCCCCTGGGGGTCACTGGGACTGCAGAGAAATGGGCTGGGGGGTGCATGGACCAGGCAGAAGGAAAGCACACCTTGAGGGTGATGTTGCCAGAAGGCAGGTCTGCTCTGGACTTCACGTGTGCACAAAGGGCACTGTCCTCAACTAGGTTACAGAGCCTTCCTCCTTCTGAAGTACAGATTTGGCTGTTGAGGCAAGCAAGTGGTTGCAGGAGGCGTCGGTGAGCTCCTCAGAGGGCAGTGGTTTGTAAGCAAACTAGCCATAAATACATCAGCCAATGGATTAGTAACTGGTGTGGGTGGGTGTAGGACATGTGCATACATATACATACAGACATGCATCCACACGCGCTTTTGCCTCTGCCAAGCTTATGCTAAGTGGTATCGTTGAAACAAACTGCCAGGAGAGTTTAGGATCTTTGGGTGAAAGTGTATATGTTTGAAAATATGGCAATAGCAACATTTCCTTTGAACACTCCACTGTGGATACCGTTGCGTTGCAGAGGCTCACCAAAGAGTGGCTTGGATCAATCTGCCCCAGAGTCTGGTGAAACAAGCCTGCAAAGAGAATTTGTTGAGGAACTGGTGGTAATTACATTGCAGCTGAGGGTCTCTTGCAAACTCGAGGCTAAACTCTAAAGTCTGAAGCATATTACTTATCATCACTGCTGCAAAGCCCCTTTCACCATGAGTTGGTTTCACACTGTTCTGGGAAGGGGGAAGGAGGTAAATTTTGAGGCCCAGAGGGATACAGCTGACTAAAAATCAGTACTTTAGGCTCCCTTGTTACCTGGGAGCAGTGGCTTCCATTTTTTTAACACAAATTATAGAGAAATACTGTTCTCATAGAAAAAGTCACAGATTTCAAAGGGAGAGGAAGATCCTGTGCATGCTAGGGAAGAGTAGCATGCAAAGATGTGATGCAGAGATACAATATTTAAAGAGAAGAGTAGTGAGCGTCTATGGGCTTGATCCAAATGCCTACTCAAACTGATTAGAGTCCTTCCCCAGACTTCAATGGGATCAGGCCCTTTATATTTCATAAACACAGATATATATTTAAAATTATTTAAGAAAGTTAAGATGATAGAGAGATTGTCAACTTCCAGCAGTGGTGGTTAGATAGTGTAACACCATCCTCCTAAGAGATGCTACATCAAGATGATCAGGGAATTATGTGCATAAAATAAATCCTCGGGCTTCAAGATAAGAACATGCTGCAGTTTCTTGCCGTATGGTTCAGACTAAAATTTCTTGCTAGCCCAGCTCAGATTCTCTTCCTTCTCCTTCCTGATATGTTCCAGCTGAGCTCAGCTATTCCTCGGCTGGTTCTAAGCATATTAAGGAAAATGTGTGTAGTTTATTTTCCTTCATCTGAGGCACACGGACAACCCCTCATGCTGCTGTTACACTCTGATGGCATCCTGGGGTCCCTGTCGGTGCCTCCATGAGCAGTCAGGAGCAGAGAGGGACCTCAGTCCTCTCTCTGGGGGGACTTTGGCCAAAGCTGAGCCTCAACCTGACTGTGCTCACACTGGAGTTGGTCAGAGCTTCGCCCTGTGGGAGATGTAATGTTGAGTTCAGCGGGAGCAGAACACTGGAAAAAACTCACAGGAAGCAGCTGATTAGATAAAAGTAGTAGTTTTAGGTCAAAGTGAAGAGGAATCTTCTCATTCAGTTGGGTTGGACGATTTTGATCAATTTTTTTGCGGTGGCCAGTGCAATGTGTCTCTGTTTTACACGAGTGAGGGAGAATGAGGCGAGGGCGGGGATGAGGGAAGAGAAAGAGAAAGCAGTTAATTTGACTGAATAAAGATAAAAGAATGCAAGCGCCACCGAGTTTGCTGTTTATCTGGACATTGTGTAATGTTGCGGAATCAGATGTGGCACTCTGGCTTTTGAACAGAAATGCCCAGGGAGAAATCCACCCTTGCTGCTACTGATCGTGAGAGGTTTTTAGAAGGGACTTCCTGATCTCTTCTCCTCCCCACAAGGTATCCACTTTGCAAGCAAATTCGTGGCACTCTGGGCTTCCTAAATAAGAGAAATTTTCCTTTGATCTGTGGAATTAGTTTCTGTTTTCACCCCACTGCAGGGCAAAAAAGGGCAGGGGAATGCCAGAGTGCTTGAACACAGAGACTGTCCCTTCAGGGGAGAGTGTGGCACTTTGGGAGAGGTGAGAGCACAGCCAGTCCAAAAAGACATTGTGAATTTACCCAAAGTTAACATAATTCTTTTTGGTGGGGTTGGAGGTGTTTAATTTAGAAACAAAGGAGGGAAGAGAAAGCTGCAGAGGTTGTAAGGAAGAGCAAAGCCTGGGATTGCAGAAGGTCTGTGAGGTCCCGCCAGGTCTGGATTGATTAGTATTCAGTATTTATAATATCTCCATAATGGTAAAACAAAAGAAAACAAGCCCAGAGAATGCATTTTTAATCATCAATCATTGCTCTTTGTTTGTCATGAATGAGCGGCGAGGGGAAATAGTCTCCCATAATCACCTCCCTTCACATCTCTTGCCACACAGGCCTCGCTGGGTGTGCTAAAAGGGAAATAAATAAACAAGCAGCAAATCTCAAAATAAATCCCAGAGACATGGGTGCTACGTGGGTTATCAGACCTGCACACAGGGGTCTTGTCGGACGTACAAAGTAGGGGAAGGACGTTTACAAAGCAGGAGACAGAGGCAAAGGCAAAGCATGGGGAGGGCATTTAAATGCAAGAAAAAAGGAGGATTGGAGTAACAGAGGGGCAGCAGGTGAAGGAGGAAGAAGCTTTTCAGAGAATGATCAGTGGTGAAATAATCAGTGAGCATGTCAGAATAGAGACTTCTCATGGGACACAGGACACTGGGGTAGAAAGCTTGAAAAGCCACCAAATCCAAAGGAATTTCAGCCTTTTCAATATCGGAGGATCACGTTATTTTAGGATTTCCACATGAAAAAAAGGTTTTTTTCCAGGATAGCATTCATGCAAGGAAAAAAAAATATTGAAAAGCCCATAGTTTCTATTAAGATCCCCCAAAACCATGTCTTATCAGGAACAGCACTATGCTGAACTTCTCCAATGGGATCCCTGCTTTGATCTTGCAGCAGTTCTCACAAGGCCTTTATTGTAGTCCCAAATGCCTCTTGGGAGGAAGGGAAACATTATAATTCTCCCTTAATAAGTGAGATAACAGGCTGCTGGGAGGGTAAGGCCCAAATTTTCTAAAGCAGGGCTGGTGACTCCACACCCACTCGGCGCGTTTAGCTGAGTGTTCCCAGCGAGACGGGAGCCCGGAGCCATCAGGACAGGCTGTAAGGAACAGACACGCTACATCTGAACCCTATTGAAAAATAATAAAAAGGTAATGACTTTGTCATTACTGGACATGGGTTTGTCTGTTGGCGAGGGGGGAGGAAGGGGAGGTTTTCTGCATTCTGGCTATAAATAATGTTCCCCATTATCCCGTGCAGTTCTCCTGCATTCCTTACAGCCCTTGGTTTGCCTCCATCTCACTTGGCCGGGCTGAGAAGCACCCATGCCATCCCACCAGGCTGGGACACACTGCTGGAAAAGGGAGAGGTCCCTGTCCAGGACATGGGTGCAGCATGACCACATAGAGGGGGTTTGATTTCAGAAGGTCCATTGATGGAAGTGGACTTCCATGGATCCCCGTGGAAGGGTCACTGTCGTGGAGTTCACTCAGCTCCGCACATGGAGAGCAGCTCCTCAAGCAGTTGAGACTTGGTTGGAAAGCCTGACTTAAAAGTAGTTGAAACCACTTATTAAAAGGCCATATTAAATTGCAGTAACTCTGTCTTTAACCAAATGCAGGGCACTCACAATATTTGCGCCATTTAGTTGGAGACACTCAAAATTGCACATCTCAGCTGAGCAGGTGAGATTTGCTGGGGAAATGTGGATTGGGAGGGACCTGAAGATCTGCTGTGACTTGGGACCTATCAGGGAAATTGCAGCATTTAAACTTAAAGGTGTGTTTTTAAGTCAATGGCCCGAAATGTAGATGTCTACAAGGATATTTTTAAAACTGCCTTTATATAACTAGCTTGATATAATTAAGAACTGATTTAAGCTCAAACAAAATAACTCCCTCTTGCACCCAAATTGGAGTCTCCACACTGAGAATTGCATCTGTTGAAGTAAATTAGTCAGAAAATCAGGGCAGCTTTATGCTGTAAACAGACTTAGAGCTGTGGAGGATATTCCAGTTCTGTGTCCAGCTCCGCCACTGATTCACTGTGTCCCTAGGCAAGACTCTTAAGTTTTCCATCTATAAAGTGTAATAAAATCTATGTAGGTGCCAGGTGATGTAGTGCTTAATTAATTAGTAAATTAATATAATGAACTCTAACTTGAAGGTCTGTATCAGCACAAATGAATTGTTAATATAAATTTTTATTATTTATTGCTATTTAGTTGATTATTTTCTAACACAGGCAGGCTATTACAAACATACAACTTCACACTTGAATTCCAGTTTTATTATTGTTGTTACTTATTTATTATTATTTTCTTCTGTATTTATTTATTACCTCTAGTAACCTCCCTTAGGACTAAGCCCCAAAGCAGTGGATATTACCGAAATACAGAATAGTAAAGTTTCTGGGAAATTTTGGGACAGATGTGAGGTTTAATGCGAGTTGTTTCTTGCTGAGTCTTTTGCTTGAACCTTTGTACAGATTTAAGACAGATAAGAACAGATTCTGAGCTGAGTAAATTCCTGTACACACTCCTTATAATAGCCAAAAGTCAGTATCAACCTGTAGACCTTTAGTTTGCTTCACACAGTTTCAGGTTTTTTATTACATACTTGCATACTGATATTAATTATATGTATCTCTAAACAAAAGGTTGAAGTTTCAAAATGCAAGGCCTGAAATAAGTCTTGCCCCACTGCTGCCAGTGTGAAGCAATTCCTCCTCTGTGCAGAGGATTTGGGGCACGGGACGATGGGGATCCAACCAGTTTCTTCTCCTGAACTGGGCACTTGCAAAGAAATAGTTGCCTGTGAGAAAATGGCATTGACAAACCATGGCCACATGATATTCCCTGATTACGTGCACCACTCCAATGATAAAAAAATGAAAGCAGATAAATATTGCATGTGCACCTGAAAAAATGCCCCCTCTTCCTCTGCAATTACTTTTAATTTTCCATTACGAAACTAAGTAAATCCTCAGGATTTTTCTGGTGCATGTCTGAGTGGTTTCCTCATTCTTCCAGTGAGTTGTGAAGCAGGATGAGAGTTCTGGGCAACACTTGGTCTGTGCTGGGTTTGGAAAATGTGCCCCCGCTGCCTGATGGCTGTTGGATAGTCTGTGTGGAATGGGTGAGTGTTGAGCCCAGAGCTCAGCCCACTCCTCGCTTACAGGGATGAAGTGTCTCTGAGGAACGAGTGTGGCGTGTAGGCTGATGGACAGCACGGCCCTGCTCCGCGCAGTCGGGAACGGGTTATTGCCACGTGCCTCAGACTTCAGGAACCACCTTTGCAGCCGTTCCTCTTCCCCTCTACCAAAAGCAGGGTGAGCTGAGGACAGAGTTAGAGCCCTCAGCATGAATTTTGCTGCTTTTGGCATTTTAATCCAGGCCCTTCTTGTGTTGTTTTAGCATCATTTTTCTTCTGTGAGTAATTTTTTAAGGGTACGTAAAGTTTTCTCGGACTGCACTTGCACAGCATAGCCAGATGGAGTGTTCTGAGGTATGTGCTGGGTGGAAATAAAGTACATTAACCTCTAGTCTGCAGTAAAGACACGGCCTTTTACCAGCAGCTGTCCTGTCATCAGTCTAAATATTCTGTTCTGTATGGTTTGTGCAACCTCCTTGTGCTCATATCTCATTGCTGCCCAGCAGTGCGGGAGGGAACGTGACAGCTACTCGGTGTGTCCTCGCACCCATGGGGAAATGTAGCTTGTCTGCTCAGCTGCACCCACCCCAGCCCAGGGTGGAAAGAGGAGCTCGAGCAAAAGGGGGAACCTTTAACAAAGTTGGGTTTGAGAGAGAACATTCTGGGTTTAGCCAAGAATTGTGGACAGCAGGCACAGAGGACGACCTAATAATGAGTTTGGATGCTATTATTGTTAATTGCTGAATGATAAATAGCACGAAAGGTGTCCTACAATTTCAGTCCATGGAAATTTATTTGAAATATGTAGCTCAATACAAGTGATGTCTTATGGGCACTAAGCTTGCAGAGAGCAGGGTGTCCTCTCCCCAAGGGCAGCGACTAATGGCACCACTACATGCTACGTAGTTAGAGAAAGGCTGGGAATAGATCAAACCTGTTTGGAGAGGGAGTAGCACGTGGAATCTGAGCTGCCAATGATCTTGTGCAACTGAACTGTTTGTTAAATGTTCAGGCAAGCAGGAAATAGTGAAGATGGGAACCATGACTGTGTAAGGTCTCATAGGTTTAGTAAATGCTGGCAAAGAAAGCCGTAAGAGGAAAGGCGATGATAGTGATGTCCAAGTTGCCTTTTGGATTTTTTCCACTGTCATGCTGAATACTCGAAACTTGGAACAGAAAAGAGCAAAATTGAGCGACATTTTCCTTAGAGGTCTTTGGTTAAGGGTCTCCCGTCCCAACGAGAGAGGCGATCTGGTTCAAGCTGAATCCTGAGCAGTGGGCAAGGAATCCTCACTGACAAGAAAACTGAATCCATACTGAAGCATCCTGGCTTCCCAGGTACTTCTCACTAACCTTCTGTTCAAGAAGGTTTGCTGTTGAAATTTCCAGTGCTGTTAAGCCATAGCATGGATTTGTTGAGAAAGTGAATCGTGTTTTAGTGGAATTCTGAATGAAATCGAGTATGTCCAGAGTTGGTAAAAGGCTCTTGAGATTGCGCTGCCGATGTCCATATTGCTCCTTTCTTAGTTCTGCATTTCAGACCCACTTTTCTGACAGATGCAGATGCCAGCACTTTTGGTTTGGGGGCAGTGTTGACACAAGAACACAAAGGACTTGTGAGGGTGGTGCCTTATTACAACACTAAATTAGCTGGAGAGAGATTACGGCACCACTTAAAAGGAACTCCCGCAATGGTTAAATCTATAGAACATTTTCATCCACTGTTCAACACGGAAGTAAAATTGCTTTGGGTTGATGACAGGAAGATGCTGCATAAATAGTTAAGTATGCATCATTTGCAATTTGCTAAATTATTTTCTTTCTATCTCGAAGGGGCTGTGTGAGGTGTCATTACCTCCTGATCTATCTGGCTGAGGAGCCTTTGCTGGAGCTTGTGTGGTGAACGTCAGATGGGCTGAATGGGCTTTGGGTGAGGAGTGTTTGGAAGGAGTCTGGAAGCTGTCAGAGGGACAGCTTGTAGGGTGTCCGAGCCTCCCGCAGCATGCAGGGGAGCACAGGCAGGAGACGTCTTTGGTGACAAACAGGGCTGCCCCAAAAACACCTGGCTGTCCCCAAGTTCTCCTCCTAACTAGGACAGCTCCACAGCACTCCAAAATTAGCCAACTTCCAAGAAGAAGGGAGGCCATTCAGTCTGCCTTCAGCACCCTAGATGAGAGAAATGCAAAAAAGTGAACAAGAGAAAAATAATAAGTAAATGCAATTAAAAGTAACGATGCAGGTTTAATTAAAGGGCCCTATTCTCCCAACCCTTCATTCTTCAGGGATGCCTCATAAGCAAGAATTCATAGCTTAGGACCTGCTCTTTTATGCCTTTGTACCAGAAGTTGAGACATTTAGTTTCAGAAACACATGGGTTTCAACCTGGCAGTGTTTCTCTGGCGTACAAATTCAAGAAGTTTGGTGTTTTTACTTTCAGCAATTTATAAATACGTGCCACAATGGTTATAACAGTCTCACACAGTCCTATTTACTTTAATTATCCCATTTTCATCCCCATTTTCCTGCTTTCTTACTGTGAGCAGGTAAAAAAAACAAAAACTACAGTGACAAATCCCAAACAATATGCAAATACACAAAACCCTAGATTCTGCAAAGACATGGGCACTTTAAACACTGAGTATTTCCACAGAAATATATCTCTCCTCTGTAAATTCAGCAAAAGTCTAGTCTTTACAGGGATGTAAATATTTAACTCAATTGATGCACATTGCTGAACTTGTCTGCTCAAAATTTGTGAGTCAGACTCTGCCTCTCCCTGAGCTGCCAAAATCACAGGATTTTTTCAAAAGCCATTAAAAATCCATTTCTTTGGAAGTTTCTTCTTTGTCCTCTGGGCTTCTAAGGCTTTTGGGAGCACTAGGCCACATTTCCAAGCTTCCTTGTGTAAACACAAGTGCAAGAAACATGTCATTCCAGGAGCTGGGGATGAAAGGAGAGCACCAAATATTGGAAGACTCACCATAAAAGCTCAAAAGCTGGCAGAAGTCCCACAAACACTTACGTACGTGAGTCAGTTTTACTCACATGAGTAGTCACATCGAAATCAGAGGAATTAGGCTATTATTATTAATTATTGTTATTATTTATGTGTGTGGCAATAGCACACAGGAGCTGTGATTATGGAGCAGGGCCTCGTTGTGCAAGGCACTGACAAATCCAGAGCAAAACTGTGGTTTCTGCCCCAAAGAGCTGACGGTGTGAGCATCGGACAAGAGGCAACAGGTGGAGGCAGACAGACACAGGCACAGGGCGAGCGAGACGCTCCTGCCCCGGGTTCTGTGTGGGTGTGCTGACGCAGAGCTCCCAGCACTGAGGGAGCCCAGAGCTCTCGGGTCTGCAGTGCCGGGCCGAGGGTCGGGTCCTGCGAGCCCTGCCAGGGAGGCAGATCCGTCCACAGACCCGGTGCACGGGCAGCGCCTCCAAACCCCAGCGCAGGCAACCAGGGATGAAGGAAAGGGTCCTTGTGGATGGTCCTGTGGAATCACCACCACAAAATGTGCCCTCACTGTAATGTATACTCACCATCTCAGTGAGGGGAAAGGTAGAGCTGAGAAAGAAAAGGTGGAACTGAAGAAAGTAGTTTCTTAACACAGAAATGTGATGCCTACCTGTTGGAAATTCAGGCGCATGCAAATGTAGGGGAACTCTTGGCTCTGACCCTCCAAAGGCTTTCCCCAAACCCAGCCCAGTCCACAAGGGTTGCCTGTCTGTTCCTTAGTGTTTTCTCTTGGGTCCGGACCTGCAAAACTTAGTTCTGTGAGTTACTGCCAGCAACGGCAGCACCACCAAAATGAGCAGGAGTACTGTTGTTCTAAACTTCAGTGAAATCCCGACTAAGAACATGAGCAAAAATAAAAGTACTGAAGTTTAGAAGTTTGTAAAACAGAAATTGAACATCACGCCTAGGAAACCTAGCTGGAGCATAAAGCAGTACCCACAAGCCTAGTTATTCATCATCTCCATGGAGTTTAGTCTCAGGGAACTAAGGTGAACAGGGGACACCAGGCTGCAAAATAGAAAATTGTACAAAACTTCCAGTGGCGCTCTGGGAAGCTGGAGGGATGGGAGAGAGGAGCCGCTGGTGCAGGGACAGGGCAGGGGACGGGCTGTGCCGGCGCGGGCTGGGAAACGGGCGCGCGTTCTCGGCTTGTCCCTTGCCAGGGGAGGGTGATCCGGTCCGGGTTTTGCAGGCGCCCCCCCGTGCCTGCCTGCCCTGCCCTCCTGCACACCGAGTCCGCTCCGTGCGCGCTGCCCCGTCCCCTCCCCGCGCGGGCCGGGGCGGGCGCCCCGCGCGCTCCAGGCCGGGTTTTGCGCGGCGCCCGCCCTCCTGTTAGAAATAGGAAAATTCAATAATCAAAGCAAAGGGGAGCGCGAGGAGGAAAAATCCGGGATCAGGGCAAGTTTGATGGCGCATGCGCGCTGCTGCCTCCATCCCAAACACACACACATTTCCCTTGACTTGGAAAGTCACCCAAAGCAGCCCCAAGTGCAGGTAAGCCCGTCCGCTCC
>VWZG01006758.1:196218-245606 GCA_013396735.1 Grallaria varia | reverse complement strand
CGCGGGCCGGGGTTCCCGGGGGAGCCGCTGCCCGCCTGGAGGCTCCGGGCACGGGGAACAGGTGTCCGAGCCGTCACTCAGAGCCGGGCGGCGGCGGGGGCCGGGGCGCGGGCCGGCAAGGCGAGCGGCAGCCGAGAGCCGGGGAGCGGGACTGGAGCGAGAACAGACCGGGAGCGGGGCGAGAGCGGGGCCAGCAGGGCAGGAACGGGCGACAGGAGCGAGAACAGACCGGGAGCGGAGCGGGAGCGGGGCCAGCAGGACGGCTGGGGCAGGAACGGGCGACAGGAGCGAGAACAGACCGGGAGCGGGGCCAGCAGGACGGCTGGGGCAGGAGCGGCCCCGGTGGCGGCGGAGCTGTCAGACTGGCGCGGCTCTGCCCGGGGCCGTCCGGCTGCGCCGCGGGCAAAGTGTGCGGCCAAGTTTGGGGGTGGGCTGCGGGCGGGGGGTGCCCCATCCACGCGAGCCCTCCTGCCCTTTCGGGCCGGGAAGGGGAAACTTTGCAGGAACTGCCCCGTCCGTGAGCCCCCTCCCGTCGGCGCCGCGCTGCCAGGCGGGTCGGGCAGCCCGCTACCTGCAACGGGAGCTCTCTGTCCCAAAACTTCATCGATGAGTTTATTTCCTCTATTGATTTGCTGACTCTCAGCGTGGAATCATGTCTTGCGGAGGTTTCGGACTTCTCATTTCAGAAGTCCTGCCTGCTTCCCACTTACCCTTTATCTGTGTGTCGCTGCCACCTTGTTAGCTACTCTAAAGGTGCTTTGGAAGAGTTTATGGGGGAATATTGTTGAACTTCAGTAATCAAGTTTCCAGATCTTATGCCTCCTGTTTAATTTATTAGACTAGTTATTTATTCTGTTGATGATAATCTGTTGCTGGTTTCTATGGAGATGTTAAACTGATCTCTTTCAGAAATCAAACTCCATATGCACTAAAACGTTTAAAGGAGCAGCGTCCCCTTTTGTTTTCAGACTTTGTACCTTTTCAGTGCTTTTATTGGGCTCCTGTATATTTTATATATTAAAGCCTGAAGTTGAAGCTTTGTGCAAGACAGAGCTTATTATGGCTAACAGAAAGTCAGGTCTTTGATCCTTTTTTTTGCATCATCATTTAAAACAGATCATTTTCCCCCCCTCATCACACAAGATAGCAGAACCCTTTCAAGATCAAAGCGTCCAGCTAAAAACTATTGTTTAAAAAAAAATAGTAAAAGAGCCAGTTAAATTAGGGGGATGTTTCCTTAATCTGCTTATTTTGTTCTAAAGATTTTTTTTTTTAAAGCAGTGAAAACAACAACAACAGAAACTTGTGGCAACTATATTGTTATTTTTATACCTCCCAAGTCTTTTTAATGTTAAAATAAGTTCAAAGTCAAATATCTCTACAGATAAAGTGCTTGTTAGGGTGTTTTTATTACTTGGTTTCTAAATGTGGAAGGTCAGAATCCAGAAAGCTACCGCATTAGAGAAGGTTTTAATAGTCTTTGTCTCATCTTAATGAGAGAGCAATCTAAAAAACATTTTCCCTGCAACATTTATAAATTATTTCGAAAAAGTGTCTCTGCATGTAACTCAGTTTTCATAATTTAACTTATCCATTGCATTATTACATGTGATTCAGTGGAATATCACTTTAGAAAAAATAATTGACATGAAGGAAGAATTTTGTTTTTATGCTTAAAATTGGAGAACTCCTGGTAAGCTGCTGTGTCGATCAGGCTGACGCAGGGTGCGCACCACTTGTGGTTTTTTGCTCGTCTTCTGGAGAAAAGTTAAAAGGTTTGCAAAGAAAATACTATACCAGCACAATGCATGTCTAACACAGTAAAAAGCCCCTTGTTGTACTTTCTTTTAGTGTATCTTCAAAATGTTTGTACTCCCTAAAACAGAGGTGTTTTTCCTCTTGATATGCTTTTATATTGATCATAAAAATAAAAGAATAATCCTAGAGGAAATAGTGCATGTAACTCTTATAACTCATATATGTTTATGTGTGTATATACATTTACATTTCACATATATATGTGCTCACATACACGTATATGTAAAACACCCAGGTGGTTTTTGATCTGTCCATACGAGACTTTATCTTTTTTCCTTGTTAATATTTTTTTTGTGTGATTTGTTCTGTGGTAGATCACTTAATTTTTTTTTAAAGTATTCTGTTTATTTGTTTGATTTGAATTGCAAACAGAATTGACTCTGACAAGTAAAAAGAGGAGGGGGGAAAAAAGGAAACACTATGGCTTTAAACTCAGGAGTTTGCATATTCTCCTTGTATCTTTCCCCTTTGCTAATTATTGTGTTGTTTTCAGAGCAAATATGTCATATCCATGGCGACCAGGCAGGTTTATTGTCTTTCAGAAGCAATAGCTCACATAAGTAATTAATGACTTCTTTTTTTTTCCTCTGGCTTAGGTTAAACAGATCATTCAAGGAAAGTCATATCTCTCTCTCCCTCTCTCTCTTTTTTTTTTTTAGCCCAGTGACATAAGAACATGAGTTAGAACAAGAAAATACTTTAACCAAGAAGTCAACAGCTTATTTTTCCTCATTTCCTTTTAAAAGCTCCAAGTGTCAGCTTTCCACACACATGACATTGTCATTCTTGCAGTTTCCGAGCGAAGCCTTGGTACAGGGAAAGCCACCGAAGGCTGGAGTTGAGTTGGGGTTGTACAGCTGAGCAAAGTGTGTCTCTGGGTGTGTGTGCAGGGGGTTATTCTGGCTTGAGGGTTTTGCTGTGTACTGGGAAAAAATGTTTCCCTCACTATCCCCCCACCCCCCATTCTATCTGTATTACAGTGTTAAAATAAAGGTGTGTTTTTGTATCTTGCAGATTGCAATTCAAACAGTTTCCAGGAAAGAATTAGTAATTCATTTTTATATACAGCATATATACACACATGCTTGAGCTCCACCCAAAACAATCAGACTAGCTGGAAAAAAACCCTTATTTCCTTTTTCAAGCCCAAGCTAACTTGCACAGTAACTTTCAAAAGCTTATTGAAAATAGCCCCCCGTTTTTGCAAGGAGTTTGCTGCAGGTATGAATCTTGTCCTGTCCCTTTCCAACTCTGTTTCTTCCTATTAAAGCTGAATTTGCTATCTGTCCAAACCTGGGGCTGGTTATCCACTCTGATTTACTGAGGTGGTGATTCCCCTCCTCTCCCCTCGCCCCAGCACCTTCACCCCTGTTTTGTTTTTGCTAATTTCATTTTCAGAAGGATTTATACACGGTCCAGCTATATAAATTCCTTGAGAGATAAAAGCACTGCACACTTCCATAAACAAAAGCTTTTACTTGCATCCTGTCTTCCTTTTTTTCTTAAAGTAAAAAGGAAAAAACCCTAAAAACAAAACCCCAAGCCATCTGATTGAAGCAGGTATCATAAATGTATGCTGGTAATGATTCTGTATTCCACAATGCTGCTACTTTAACTTCTAAAATCTGTTTCCTTTCTGGTTTGTAACATTAATCAAAGAGCCGCTTCCTTCCAATTTTTCCACAGACTGGGGCTAATTAGAACCACTCGAATCATATTTTGTAAATTCCATGTGGATGTTACTTTAGGTTTCAAGATCGCGAGTGCTTCGGGTTCAGTCTGGCTGTGCTCTCTTACGGTTATTTTTATTAATGCTTCTGTCTCCCAAACCAATTCAGGGTTTCTCTCCCTTTGCCCCAAATAGATTTGTGGGTTCACACACAGGGGTGTGTCGGAAGTAGATGTTACAAGTAGGAAAAAGAAATCCAAGAAGGAAAGAGATTTTGCAGTGTAGTTCCAAAGAGCGACAGAGAACCCCCTAAGTAACGTGAAGCTGAGGATTCAACAGACTTGATAATTGAGCCCTTAACCTCCTGATGTCTGTATCAGGAAAAGAGTCTAGCAGAGGGAGACAAAGAATAAAAGCAGATACTGGGTAGGAGGAAGCTGGGGAGATGACTGAAATATTGAGGTGTAGTTCAGGAGATGTATAGATCAGTAGGTGACGTTTCCTTAGGTTCAGATTTTCCCTCTGGCGAAACGTAGCTGCTTTAAAGGCGGCTTTGGGAGAACCTGATGTTTTAGTGCAGCCGAGAGCCCGGCGTTTCTGTGGCGTGCACAGATGGAACTTGGAGAGACTTCTCCTGGAATTGGTGTTTATGTTCCCTGTTTCCTTTTGTTTTTGGAGGACTGACTAGTGATTTTTTTTTTTAAATCTTCATGGGAAGTTAAATAGCTAGAAGTTGGGAGTTTTCAGGTTGTGGTTATTAGGCTGTGCTAAAGAGATTTGAATCAACCCACTTTGAGCACCTGGCAGGGCGACTGTTCCCATGCTCTGCTCTAGCATTTCTCTCCGGTACATTTGTGTACCTAAATAGGGCATCCAAGAATTAGAGGGCAGTGGGCTCACACAGAGATCTCAAAGTTAACTTGCTTTTGGTGTATAAGACTGCAGCTTCAAAGAAAAGCAAGGGCGCATCGTAAATTTTGCTAAAATTAATCAACCGTTTAAGAGCTCCACATTAACGAGGTTTTCCAGGCAAGCAGCTTTCTTCTCCTCTTCTTCTTTCTCATTCGAAGTCCGAGAGGGTTGGGGTAAAGGGGGGAGAACATGAGTAAGAAGAGGAAAGGGTTGGAATTTGAGTAGAAATAATAAAAACAAAAAAGGCTGGATTTGTAGAATATAAATCCTCATGTGTCCTTGATCCATATTGTCAGGGTTTTTTTTTTTTTTTTTTGGTCGGATTTGTCCTGTGTGCCTTTGACGGAAAAGGCACGTAGAGAGAGAGAGAGAGAGCGCGACAGAGGGGGAGAGAGAGAGACGTGTCACTGCTTTGGAGCTCATTATCATTCTTAATAAGTCTTAAGGAATAAAGAGGAGCATTGAGTGTAAATGCTGGGTAATCCTAACACTCCTCAAGGTGAGAGGAGTCTCGAGGACACAGAGAAAGAGAGTGAGGAGGAGGGGGCTACTGCGGGGGCAGGAGAGGAGGTGTGGATCAAAGTGGCTTTGAAGGGAGTGGGCATGGGTTGGTGGGGCTTGTGGCTCCGGGCACTTGGGGTTTGTTCCACAGGCCTGTGCCGGGGAAAGTTTTCTGCAAGTTTGCATCCCAGAGATGGTCATGAACCCAGCTGGACCTTGGGGCTGAAATCCTGGCCTGCAGTGGTGACGCTCCCTGGCAGAGCTGGCAGTGAGGAACCAGTGTGCTGCCCACCGCTGGTCTCCCTGCGCTGAAGGGTCTCCCCCGCGGGCGGGAGCAGGTTCCCACGGTGGGTGCGGTGCCCCGGCTCGGCTTCGGCACCTGCTTCCTCCGCCGGGCTCGGTTCTCAGCCGGTGCTCCCGTCCTTAGGCGCTTTCCGTGGCAGTCCTGTGGCTGCCCCAGCTGCCTCTCCGTGCCTGTCTCCCCAGCCTCTCCCTGCGCGGCTCGGACACTAGGTGGCTTAAAGCACAGGCTCTGCTGGCAGCTGCCAGCGACGTTCATTCACTCTTTCTGGTGGGCTCCTTTATTCAAACTTCAGGCTGGCAGCAAAACGTGGAGATGTCTTTGAATCCGTGGTGGATTCAGGTGTTGCAGCACCTCTTGGGCAGCGTGTTTGCAGTCGCGTTACGGGGTTTGAGCCCGGCTAGCAGGAGGAAAGAGGACACTGATGAAGTGAGTTCAGGGGCTGGGCTGCTTGCTCGGATGATAAGGAGTCAGGAACCTGCCGGCGTTGCTGAGTCCTTCCGTCTCTGGGCAGATTTCACCATACCCATTTTAAAGGGTGTGTGTTCCTTTTGGGTTGGCAGCGCCCTTCTTACTGTGCTGATGTGTAATGGAAGATGCTGAGCCTTCAGTGATGCCCACTGGCCCTTCTTTTCTGGTCTCTTATCTCAAGTCCAGTTGCAGGCAGAAGGGATTGCTGTAATTGGGAATTTGCTTAATGCATCCAAAGCCTAAAGAAAAGGAGTGGAGCACTTGAATTTTTTTTCCCCTCCTGCAGGCAGTGTTGCCTCTCTGGTTTAGCCCATAGCTTCTTGCTGAAGTAGGATCTTTACCTTTTTTTAAATGACACCTTGGAGCAGGTGGGAAGGAGTTGTGGATGCTGAGTTTTGATCAGTTGGCAGAAGCTAAATAAAATGAGGTAGAAGTCTTGCTAAATACTGATTTTTCTGGTTCCAGTGCTTGACTTCAAGGTTAAGCCTTCCATTGGTAATATTATTAGGTATTAAGTTATTTGTAATGGAACTGCAGGGCTTGCCTGTACTTGGCAGAGAACTGCTAAGAAACTGTATTAGGGCTGAGTTCATCCTGGTTTCTCTGGTGGTGTCCTTCCAGCATGTCTGAGCCCTGAGCTGGAGGGAGCAGGAGGAAACATGAATGCACTTTTTGTGCATTGTCTGCCTTTTGAACTCTTTCCTGAGACAGTTAATGAGTTGTAGGAAGGAGGCACAGCTCTTGTACAGCGGGATGTGCCTGCAACCCCTCTCGCTGTGTGCAGTGGCTGTTGATGAGGTGTCAGCTAATACCTTTCACGCGTGATTGAGCTGGTCTAGAATAGGACCCGGAGGTACAAGAGTCTGTGCTCCCAGGGTGAGCTCTAGAGCAGTCCAGCTGCCGAGGCCTTGTGTGTAATAAGCACTGTAGGAAAAGGGCTTGCAGGACTGTCAGTTGTTGGGGCCTTTGGGTTCTTTAGCTTCTTGCCTACCGTGGCATTTTGGGGTAGTTTTCTCTCCAGAAGGTATCGTATTTTTGTGCTGCCACCAGTGATGCTGTTTTGAAACAACTTAGGTTGTTCCCAGATTCTGAGCCATAGGGCTTGTCATTTCAATGACAATACAACAAGTCAGCTCAGAGTTGGTCTCTGAGGCTTGTCCTGATCCTCTTCCATGTGAAGTCAGCTGGCAAGGCTGGTGCCAGTGCTGGGAGGACTGCACAGAGTTGCACACATTGTCCATCAGACTTGGGAAGGAAGGAGGTAGATGAACTCTACAGATTTTTTGGGGGCTCTTGAGTTTTATTCTTTGAAAGAACAGTGGGACCTGGAAAGTTTAGAAGGAGAATCCTTCCATCTTCTTGATGGGGAAAGGCTATTTAGAATTGACAGAAGGGTTTTGTTTCAGTTGGGTACTAAAATGCATCATGTAGTTGCACTCAGAAGGGGCCAGTGGAGCAAGTGCTGAGAGTGTGACCTGAGCACAAGTTTGTCTGGTGGATTTGGAGAAAAGTTGGCTGGCCAGCATTTCCTGAAAGTACAGACTGGTCTGGTTCTGGTCCCAACTTAGATTTGAAGGTAGGGATTGCAGCTGACTCACTTGTAAGCCAGCTCTTTTCTTTCCTGGTTTTGCTTCTGCTTCCAATAGCAATGTGACCAGGACTTTTACTCCTTTGTAGTATGAAATGCTAGCTCCACACTTTCCCCAAAGTGGCTAGGCAGAGCCTTCTAGATTGGATGGCATTGTAACTGGCATAAATGCAAACTGAGGTGTGTGATCACAACCTGTGGCTTCGAGGTATCTCCTCCTGCCCTACTCATCCCATCCCCACCCTTGTCTTCGTGGTGCATGGTGAGCCTGGCAGAGCAGCTGGGAGGCTGGCAAAGAGCTCCCAGCCTGGTGGCTGTGTCTGCAGAACATCCTCTCCATAGGGCTGCTGGTGACGAGCCCCTCCCTCCGCCAGTGCCTCAGGCTGGCCCAGCTATACCAGGGGAGCAGTGTCCTTTCACACTGGTGAGCCAGCAGAATCTCTCCCAGGGGTTATTGTAACCTCTCAGCAGCGATTTGCAAACAGGCATTCAGAGATAAAGTCTTGGTGCCGAGCTCAGGGCCAGTAGGGCAGATATGAAACGCGGCAGGTTTATGAAAGGGAAGGTGTATGAAATGCAGCCTGCATCTCCCATTTCACTGCACTATGCCAAAACACACAGTTTCTTATTTCAGTCACTGTGATCTTTCAAGGAGGTTAATTTCCATGACGAACTCCGGGCCACGTGCTTGGAGGATTTATCTAATTAGACTGACACTTTTCTTTTTTAAAAAAGAAAATTAAGCTGCACCTTGGAGGACTTAAGTATTTTAAACTGTGGGAGCGGCAGCAGGCTGTGTGATCCCTGCTCACAGAGCAGGGAGAGAGAATATTTCCCCCTTTTCAGTCTCCTATTTAAGACTTCACCAAAGGTCTATTTATTTAATTTTCTTACATGGTGACTGGGTGCTAAAGAGTGTTTTATCCTGCCTGAGTCCCTAAAACCTTAGCTGGCTCTTTAACTCATGTAAAGTATTGATGTTCTGGGCTGTTACGTATTCAGGATGGAGCAGAGGGTAAAGGAGAGACCTCTTAATGCTCCTTAGCCATGTCCTAGAAAAACTGCCTCCTCCCAGGGCAGTGAGCAGAGTACCTGCCCCGTGTCATGACTGAGGTTGGTATTTGTCCCTCACTGTGCTTGAGCACCTCGTGCTCCTGGATGTGTGTGTTGTGGAAGGTGGTCCTTGGCCTGTCTGTGGTCACACAGAAAAGTGAGTCCCAGGAGAATCCCCTAGCCCTTTGTCCAGCCTTGTTGCAGTTGCAGCATGTTCGGATTTCCTGCTGAAAATACCTTTCAGATAAGAACTGGGACCATGCTGTAATGAAAATAGTGGATTTTAGGTTGAAGCTGTTACATTGCAGGCAAGCCCCATGCTTTCCTTGGCTGGATATCTTTCACACTAGCAGGCATAGTGAATGCTGCTGGTTTTGTTCCCATCGGAGGGCTCCTGGAGTTCAGCTCACACTCCCCGCCTGCTGCCTGCCCATTACTTGGCAGCTCCTTGTGTTGCTGTTTGTGAATCCAGGTTCAGATCATTTCAGGTCTGGTACTGCTGTTTATCCTTGCAAAGGAGATGGAAGGAAGGTCTTTGCAGGGCACTGTATTTGTTGCACTGAACTCAGACAACTCGGACCACATTTTCTTGCAGCCCGGGTTGGGGCAGAGTAGCCTCTGTGAGGTCTGGCATGGATGGAGGGAAGTGTCTGCCTAAAAGGGGCCAGATGAGAGTAGCCTTGTGAACTCCAGTGATAATACAGTGAATCCCATGGAGCTATTAACGGTGCAAGACTGCACAGAGTGAGAAAAATGCAGCAGCCTCATCTGAGGAGATGGTCAGTGGGTGTGCTACAGTCCCCAGCTGATACGCTGGGGAATCCGTGGGGGATAGAACGCAAGATTTAATTTTAATTTGTCTTTGGTGAGGAGCAGAACGTAAAAAGATGTTTCCTTCTCTAGCCCCCACCCCATGCAAAAGAAAAAGAGAAATAAAAATACTAAAATGTGCCAGGCGCTCAGAGGTCTAACCAATAAGAGCCCTGTCGACTGGGGAGCGATCGTTCTGGCTTGGTCAGCCATCCCTAACAAGTTACGGGTTGTATAAACTCCCAGCTTACAGCTGTAAATTTACTCAATTTTGAATACAGCCACAAGCTGGCTCAGCAGGATCTGAAGCCGTCTGCTCCAGTAGTCCTGGTATGCTCGAAATTCACAACTCCGGGGGGCCCGAGCTCTGGACACGTGGAGCTGTGGAGGGCCAGATCCCAGGCTGTACCCCCATAGCCTGCTACACCCTGGGTTGAAAGGGGTCTTCCCAACAGAAGCTGTAGTGTTAATTTATCCTTTCCTGACTTTTAGCCTGGGGTGAATGCCTCTTGATCTCCATAGCAGCAGGTCCACTGCCCCTGTGCCTGTTGCTGTCCCTCAGCTTGGACAGGGAGCTTGATCTGGGGGACACTCCTTGCTGGATGGTGTAGCAGGTGGGCAGGATTTGGTCCATACGCAGTCCAGGGCCCTTCGGCAGTGTCTGCTCAGTCCTGTGCTGAGATGGAGTCAGTGTGTGTTTGCTGGAGTGACTGGGAGCAAAAGGAGAGTTCTGACTTCAGGGTTTGTTGCTGTGCAAGGGACTGTTCTCTCTGAACACCTGTAATGTTGCAATGTTGGATACTCCTAGAAAGCTGAACTTTTGGCTTGTCCGTGCTGAATCCTGCTGCAAACAGCAGCATGTTACTTACATTGGAAGGGAATTTAGCCCAGGCAGACAGTTAACTTTGATCACCTCTTACACGTTCAGAAATTGGACAGTTAACAGCCATTTCATCATGTTTCTGATGGGGGAGCGTTCTGTCCAAGACCAATCCTTTTATCTCAGAATGAGACATCAAGTACTGCTGTGTTACTGTCACTGACCCCCTTGCTTCAGCAAAACTGATGTATATTTTCTGTTTGCTGGAATGGCTTTGGGAGGTAGAGATGGCTTGAGGGATGGCCAACCCCAAACCTCCTCAGCTGCACCTGGCAGCCTTTGCCCTGGGCTGCTGCCTGGCTCTCTGAACCAGCTTTGCTGGAGCAGATGGGCTGCCTGGTTCAGGCTCCTCCAGGTATGAGAACAGCAAGGGCAGAGGTTTTGGAGATAATATGGCTCCAAACACGGCGAGTGTTCACTCCTGAATTCGACGTCCTACAAATAAATGAAAATGAGTGGCTGCAATTAAAAGGTTTGTGAGAGGTTTCCTCTCCCATCTTCCTCCTCTCTGTGGAGCTGTGCTGGTTCTGGCTCCCAAAGGGTTAAGGTGACTCATGCCCCTCTCACCAGATCTGCTGGCAGGAACGCTTCATCCCAGCCACTAATTGGTGGTGTTTGCTCTGCACTTTCTCACTCTGGTTTTGATGAAAACATTTAACCAGGAGCTTAGTGTGCAGAGGCTCCCAGCTGACAGCCGCCACACTGGCTTTAACGGGCTGTCCTTGCTGTGTAAATTCAGCAGTCAGCTTAGGGGTGGCAGAGCAGGGCAAATGTGCAGCATCCCAGCTCCTGCCCCTTGGTTCCACACCTCTTACCTGTGGGAATCTTTAAGGTCCAGGCCTGTATCCACTCTGGTCCACAGGTGTCTTGCTGCCCCTGGACAGCCAGTGGCATTGGAAGCCCATTCAGAGCCATAGGGCCAGGTTGCAGGGGTGGGAGGAGAGGACCTGATGGGCCTGGTCTTACCTGAGAGCAGAGGGATGACTTGGTAGGGCTTGGGAGACCATCTGGCTGCAATCCTAGGGGAAGTTTCATGGAAGTGACCTACTCATTCCTTCCTATGCCTCTTGGAAGCTTGGGCAGGATTTTCCCAACACAGTCTTTCATTGCAGCTGTTTCGAAGTAATAACCTGTTTGACTATAGGCTCTTCTAATGGGCTTCACATGAAGAAGTCTGAGGTGATTTTAATTTTTGCCATTCAAGTGGCACAGAAGTTACCATGTCCTTATGGAGTCAGTCTTGAGAGTGGGCATGTCCAAGCTCCTCAGTTCCTACGTCACAGAACCCTTAGGCAGCAGCAAAAACTGAAACAGTCCCTGGGGGAGATGCCAGTTTATTTGTGTTGCTGCTGGAAAATGCATTCAAATTTCTGCCCAAACAGGAGATTGTGACATGCAAGAAATTCATCTGAGCCCGTCGGGGCTGCCACTGCTCTTGATACTTCTTTACTTTTCCCTCCTTATCTCTGGTGATCTACCCTATGAACAGCAAAACAAATCCAGATGGGAAAATTTATAAACCAGAAAATCTGGATTCCCCGTTCCTGGAAAAGCATGATTCCTTGTTCTCAGCCGCCTCCGTGTGTCATGGGGTCTGCCATGAGAAGGTGCCAGGACTGTTGAAAGAGGCCAGGCCTGTGTGTGCATTAGGGAAACAGAGCAGCCGCAGAACAGCCTGAGTCAGTGTGGGTTCCCAGAGGAGATGGATGGGCTGCTCCAGGGAAGCAGGATTTGCCCAAGGGAGGGTTGATCAACAGAGGCGTTTGTCCTGATTCGATCCATTTGAGGACCTTGCTCCACATCATTCTGCCGAACTGATTATGCCTGTTGAGGGAAATTTCTGCCTATTCCCTCTCCCTGACTATTGATAGTCTGGAACCAAATTCGCGTGTCTCATTAAACACGAAAAGAGCTGGGCCAGGCCCCCACTGCACAACGTGCCTGTTATCAGCCTGGAGAAAGGGGAGCGAACAGGTGTAGGATAACAGCGCAACTGAGAGAGACCAAAGTGCATCATAAAATAAACAAACGGCCCGTGCTCCAGCTCCCCCAGATGCGCCGTTGAGTTGCAGGGTCTGCAGTGTGCTTTAGAACATGCTCTGAGCAAGTGCCCGCTCAGGGCACCGTTTAATTTGCGGCCAGAAATGGGCTGATGGTTTTCTGCATCGTGGGGCGGTGCCTGGGAGCCCCCCTGCCCCTTGGGTTGTGCTGGGGGCTGCAGGGGCAGTGGGAGCTCCCTGCCCCCGGTGCTGACAGCGGGGGGAAGGAGGCTGTTGGCAGGACTGGCCACTGTGGGTCTGACTTGGGTCATGAAAGCAAAAATGTAGGCCTGGATGGAGAAGGGAAGAAGGCATCTGAGCCTTCCCTCGTTGTAAGGGCTGTAAACCACCTTTACTGTGACCTTCACAACCTTTACTGTCTCCAGGGAGGAGCCCATCCAGCCTCTGCTGTGTGACAGTCTTTCCTCTTGAGGCTTCTTAGGTGAAGGTGTTTGTACCAGGATTTTATTTGATTTCTTTGCACCTCTTCTTGCAGTGAGAATTTTGTGTTGCCCCTTGTGCTTTGGGGCTGGCAGAGCTTGCAGTTGTCCTGCTGGTGTTTCATGGCGTTCAGTGAAGCAGTGGCTTGGCTTCTTGTACCCCAGCATCAGCCAGAGCTTCAGTGTCTCAGCGTGACTCAGCCCCTGGAATTGTGCTTACCCAACAATACCTTTTGTCCTTTGCCCAAAACTTCTGGCCAAGAAAAAGGGAAAAAGGAGGAGGGAGAAAAGATAAAATTCTGCATTTAGTTGTCCTTTCATCACAGGTGGTGCCAGTTGGTTTTTGCTTTATTTGTACAAGGTGGGGAAAAGAGAAAAAGAAAACAAGGTGGAACTCGGACAAGGCCCAGGGAATGTTTGAACCTGACAACAAACTTCCTTTGTTCAGGGGAGCGGGGGAAAGAGAACAGAAAAAAGGGGCAGAAGACCAGCTGAAACCAACCTCAGCCGTGTTCCCTTGGGCAGGTTTCTTCTTCCTACTCTTTATTGTTTGGGGTTTTTTGTTTTGCTCAGGTGTCTTGTGATAATTTTGTTTGCACAAGGGCCTTTGTGTGCTGCCTTCTAGAAGGTGGACAGATGAAAGGTTTCCTGGGGACACATTTGTTATTTGGATGGTGAGGATTTATTATTTATTCTATCATTTATCTATCATTATCTATCATTTATACATGCTTTGCATGATCCTTCTCCTCCAGCCATAAAGATCAAGATGGCCAGAGGGGAAGGATGAAGGACCATGCTTCTCAGGAGGAGAGAGAGATGACCAATTTAGGGACTAGGCAGACAAATCACGATTAAAATGCAGAAACTAGAGGGTTTTGTTGATGAGAAAATCCCCAGCAGGGATCTTGCCTGGGGGACTCCTGAGTACCACCAAGTGCTAGGACACAGACCTCCCTTTTTTGCAGGTGGGCACAAATCTCTTGGGGAATCACCTGCCATGTTCTTCCAAAAGAAGAATTGGGAGTTATGGGATAGCTGCCCAAGAGGCACTGGAAATCAGAATGACCTTCTGCTGTGTGAGACAAAATGGATTCTGGTGGGGTTGGGTTTCAGCAGGGCTGTTAGAGCCAGTTTGTTGTGTGTTGAGGGCACAGCCAGGGCCACAGAGCCCTCCTGCGCTGCCTGGAACTTGGCAGGAGCGGTCACCCGTCCAAACAGGTGTGGAAGGCTCTCTGTCAGGCACCTGCTTGCAGTCCACGTGCTGTGTGGTCAGTGCAGCTGGGCTGGGATATGCTCAGAGATGGGTTTCTTCAGGAGCTGCTCTTCCCAAGGAGGCTGCCTGGTACCTTCCCAGATTGCCCTGTACCTTTAGCTGTTGACTGGGGCGGTGTTGCAGTGGTCCTGTGATGCTGGAGTGGCTGGGTAGTGAGGAGGCTGGGATGAAAGGCTGTTCAATCTTTTCATGGCCAGGCTAGAAATATGTTACACAATGCTTAGTTAATCTCTTGTATCTTATTTAGCTATCACAGAGTGCTGTGTCAAAATTAGTGAGCAAAGTTGTGGATATCACCTGTAGGGCAGGTGCTGGCCAGACTCCCCAAAGAAAGGTTAGATGTTTTGACTTGGCTTGTAGGAGGGGAGGTGTCCAACATTCAGTACATGAAAAGGAAGGAAGAAGAGCTGAGTATCAAAGTCGCTGCATGGGGCTGGACTGATGTGGCTCTTTCCCGTGGTGTCTGAGGGAAGCCTTGCCATTCTTCTGATAACGGCCAAGTCATTGCCATGCCTGCTCTATTAAAGCATCCAAAGATGCTGCCAACGAGAAGTTTTCCCCTGATACTGAGTAAGTGTGTGTGTGGGATTCTCTGTATTGCATTACCTGGGATATGGATCTCAGTGACCTTTCTTTTCAGTGTGTGTTCCCTCTGAGTTTCATCAAACAGCTCTGAAGCTGCTCTTTTCCTGAATGTACTACTAAGCCTGAGGATCTGGGATCCCTGGGCTGCAGGACATGATCCTAATTAAATAACTCCAGAGCAGAGTCTGAATTCAGTGAGTCCCAGGCAAAAGCTGGAATACTTCCACTACAAAATACGTTATTCCAGATTTACTCCGGGAGCCGCTGCATTCCGACTGTGGTCCTCAGTCTTTGCCTTAGTTTTTGTATCTGCACAACGGAGATAATAAAACTTGCCTCCAACACGGCTTGTAGCTGAGAATTAAGAAACAATTTCCAGAGCCAGACTGAAGGCAGCTGCAGAACACGGGCTGTATTTTTGCCTGGAGTTTAGAAATTCGGGCCCGAGTGAGACTCAGAGAGGCAGGTGAAACACTTGCTGTGTTTCCTCTCTGGAGACGCTCCGGGGAAGCTTGCCCAGGGCTCTCGAGGGAAGGGGCCGGCACTGGGGTGCTGGCAGCAGGAGCCGTGGTGGCGAGCAGGCGGCTTTCCTGCCGTCCATTCCGAGCACAGGAATGACTGTGGGGAACGATTTCAAAGCCACCACTATGGAGATTAAGGGGATGAGAATGTAAATCTCAAGTAAAAAGGTAATTGAATGTAATAGCAAACACTGCTCGGTCTATGTTAATTTTAGCTCTTCCCCTGGATACAAGGCGCTGTATTAGTGTTTTATTACCATTTTGTTTGCACTAATAAAATAGTAAAATTTATTTCAAGGAAGTTGAAGGATGGTTTTACAATGCAAATTTGAAGAAATTGGACTTTTCATTTACGCCACTGCTATTTTAAACCCTGAAGGGTGTAAATTAGCCTCCTGTGCCTGGGTGAAATCCACTGCTTCCACAAGCAGGGGGAGGATTTGATGTGGGGGAGAAGAGAACAAAACCAAATCATCTGAATATTTCAGAGAGACAGAGATATCTGATGAGAAGAGAGAAAAAACCCTCCTGTGCCCACTGAGCGGAAGGGCTGGAGCAGAGTGGGAAGAGCTGGTGAGAAGGAGGTTTGTGCAGGCGAGCAGCTCCAGCTGCTGTGGGCGTCGGGAGGGGGCAGAGCAGGGCAAGGGTGCCCTGGCACACGGCTGTGCCCCTCACACGGCTGTGCCCCTCACATGGCTGTGCCCCTCACACGGCTGTGCCCCTCACACGGCTGTGCCCCTGCACATGGCTGTGCCCCTCACACGGCTGTGCCCCTGCACACGGCTGTGCCCCTCACACGGCTGTGCCCCGGCACACGGCTGTGCCCCGCACTGGCCACGCCATCCCTCCGGGGAGGAGGTGCAGTAAGTGGGGCTCAGCTGATCAGCAGATGCTGCCAGTGACAGTTCCTAGAAGTGTGGATGCCTTGGGCAGGTTTTGCTTTCTGGCCCAGGGGACCCACACTTCCCAAGTTGCCTGCACTTCTCTCCTCCTGCTGTGCTGTTGGTGCCTTCCTGCCGTGGCCCGGCCCATCCGGGCTCTGATTCACCGCTGAGTCACGGCGCTGCCAGAGAAGGTGCCTCCAGCCCAAAGGCTGGTTCAGCGACCTCCTCCTTCACCCAGGACTCCTCTTCGGCATGAAATAGGAAGGGATGGGCAGGTTACCTGGTCCCTTCCACCTTTGTAAAGTTGTTTATAACAGTGCTGTTCCCATCACACTTTTGCCACTGCTTGGCCTTGACATAAATGATTCTGTAAAGGCTGAGCCACAAGAATGAGGTCCACAGAACCATGTTTGGTTCCAAAGGTCCTGCACTGAGCTGGTCATGTGCCTGTTGGAGGTATCTCAGGGTGTAGAAGCATCCAAATCCCAGCAGCTTTCTTGAACTTTTCTGACTTTCTGCAACAGGTCTGAAACTCTCACGGGGTAACTTTGAGGGCTTCATTCTCCTTGTGCAAAGGAAGGTGTGGAACAGGAGTTATAGCATCCCTTTTTTCAAATCTCAGAGGTCCCCCATTCCCCTGCTGGGGAAGGCTTTGAGTTACTGTTTTCATGTTCACCTTGCTCATACCTCAGTCTTCACCCAATACTAGCATGAAGGAAGCCATGCTGAGTTTCCCCTGGATAGGAGAATCAAGATTTTTTTCTTACTCTTGGGTGAAATTGTACATATGTTCATTGTCCTGAGATGTTTGTTTGAAGCAAGCCTGTGTGTTACCTTCTCAGTCCACACCAGGGTTTTGTACAGTGACAGAGGTACTGATTGGATTTGAAGTGCTCAGAGAACCCTGTTCCTTCTGATACCCAGCAGACTGCTGGGCACCTCAGACATTGCTTATTCCGAGGCAATTCTCTCCAGCAGTATTAGGGATTTTGCTGCCAGCCCAGTTACTCTGCCGTGGGCTCCTCCTGTGGCGTGTAATTGCTCAGGTACTCGTTTGGTGTCTGGCCGCCTGGTCTGGCTGTTGCCCTGCATTCTTGGCCAAGTGGTGCAGAGTGAATTGGAGAGGAAAAACCAGCTCCCAGCGATCTGATTTTGTAGAGAGGTAGATCTTCCAGCTCTCCTTTGGACGATGAATATCAGCTATTCCTTTTATCCTCAGGAGGCCTTTCAGGACAAAACCCACTGTTTACCCCACACGAAGGCAGGATGGAGCTTTGCCTTGTTGCTGTTTATGGTCTGGATAGCAGCAGATCCACTGGGAAAGCTGAGGCCAGGCTCCAGGTCCTGTGTCTGTGCCACTGTGCCACCTCTCCTAGTGTCTGGCATTAAAGACAGCCTTCAAAAATTTTTAACCCTCTTGCAAGTTCAAATTCTAGCACAAAGCCACTAGCCCATGGGTGGTATTGGGCAGCCTTCTTAAACTCCCTGCCCTGCTCCTTTGGTGGGGGTAGCAGAGGCTGAGCCAAGACTGAGGGCGTTACCAAAGAAAGCAAAGACTTATTTTTGGCATTGAGATGGTTTCCTATTCCAAGCGAGTCTGGGGAGCAGTGTGGTTGTGTACCCAAGGATTTAAACAGTGTATTAAGCAGAGGGGTTACACTCCGGGTGGATTTCAATCAAAAACTATAATTACATCAAATAGCAAACGGAAATGGAAAAAGGGGATTACTGACTCGACCCTGGATGCTGTTGGCTGCTGAACCTGCTCCATTATTCACACCCCCTCTGTTGCCTGAGGTGGGGTGTGTATGTGTGTGTAGGCAGTAAGGCCCCCCTCCTTTTTCCATTTCCTTCATCCATCTGATGAAGTCAGAGTCCCTATGCTGGTATCAGTGCTTGGAGGAAGGTTGGAATTTGCATGGCTTGGATTTGGGACTTTGCAAGGCAGGTTTGATCTCCCTGGGCAACTCTTCCTGGCTCCAGGCAGGAAGAACTGCTCAGCTCAGGGAGTCGTGGGAACCCCCAGGCCCACGGGCTTTCTCTCTTTCTCTGTTTCGTTATCAGACTGGTGTTTTGGACTCATCACTGCTCATCCTCAAGGAGATTGGAAAGCTCCGGACTGCAAACAGGAAGTTTTTTCTAACCTAGGGAGTCAGGGTAGTGTTTAAAATTCTCCTTGAGTTTGTAGAGCTGTTCTGGGGCTGTGTTCAGTCTCTGAAATCAGACACTGTCTTGCTTGGTGTGACCAAGCCAGTCCTTCCCAGTGAGCACTTGCCACACACCTGCACGCACAGTGTGGGCTCCCGGGTTTGCTCTCTGGTTCAGGGGGGAATGGGGCTTCCTGCAGTACCTTGAGATGCTTTGTGGATTCCAGTGTGCCCCCTCTGCTGTCTGGCACTGCCGTACCTGTCACCTGCCTTCTGGTCTTCGTCTGCCTCATGTCGTTTGTGCTGCTCTCCCAGTCCCTCCTGCTGTCCCTTCCTTCCTCTCGTGGGAAGGTGTGTCTCCACACGCCTGTCGCACACCTGAGGTTGTGCTGAGGTGGCTGGAAGTCTTTCCCAGGCTGGGAGCATAAGGAGTGTCCTCCACTGCCTTCCCAAGCCTGCTTCCTCAGGTGGTTTTCCAGATGTCTAATCCCAGATTCCATAGCCCAGCGCAGCCCCTGTTTGATGGGGTCTCTTATTCTTTGTTCTGAGTGGGTGAGATGCTGTGCTGGAGCTTCATTTAAGATTTTGCCAGTGCTGACTGCACTTCCATGGCACCGACCTCGCCTTATTGGGAACACTTGGGAGGAAGGGTGTTTCGTAAATGTAAGAAAATATTCTTTTCCTATAGACAGGTCTTTAGTTTTGTAATACCATACAGTGAACTGAAAAAAAATTCCAAATGTAGTTTTCACTGGAAATAATTTAAATGCAGTAAAGAAACTCAGCCTCAGTTAAAAACTGAAGTCCGTTTTGGCAGGGGGGAAAAAAGTGGTACTGATTAGACCAAACTTTTCTTTATTATACAAACAGGGAAAAAAATACAAAAATATGACCAAGACACTTTCCCAATTAATTTTTTCCTTGTGCATTTTACTGACTTTAATTTTAAATGTATTTTATGCTCCCTCTGCAGTATTAAGAGTCCAGACATAATGGTCTAGAGGACTAGTTCAAGAAAACCAAAGCCTTAAACAAACTGATTATCTCATTGTTCAAAAGAGCGACAGTGGGAAAAATACACGGTGACAAATAAATTACATCAAGCATTCTAAAATCTATCTTGATTTTAGATTTGTTTTGTTACACACTCTAGAAAATAGAAAAGTAAATCCTAATGGAAGAAAAAAATTGTAAGAGACAGAGGAAGGCTGGATTTGTCCTACTTTGTTTGAGCTTGATTTTTTTCCTCCCTGTGCAGTCCTGTTTCTGCAGCCATGAATGAACTGGAGCCAGTGGAGCTCCCTAGTCCAGGCCTTTAATGGCTTTTATGATCCAACTGTGACACTTCTGCTGCTTCCTTTCTGCCATCCCTAACTATATGTTGGAAATGACAACCCCTTTCTGTTCTGCTGTCCTTGTGTAAACCCCAGTTACCTTTCATCAAATGATATGATCTGAGCAGACGCGAAATAAAAGGTTTGGTTTTAAAGGGAGATCATTTGCAGGTGTGGAAAAATACGAGCAGAGGGTGAGGTTGAAAGAGAAGGAGCAGCATGTCGAGGTTCAGGCAGGGTTGTGGAGAGGTGTTTAATGCTCCAGCTCCAGCCGAAGCCTTCCAGAGCTGCAGGGGCTGAGAAATTTGGAGCACCTGGGTCTGTTGGTTTTCTAAGAGGAATGTGCAGCAGCATTTGTAGCATTCTCTGTTCCTCCTGCCTGCAGTGACAGCCCCGCCGGTCCCGCCGGTGCGCGGGGCTGGGGAGGGTGTTGGAGCAGAACCCCTGAGAGCAGCGCTGCTGGCAGGAGGATCCACCTCGGGGATGTGATCTTCATGGGTTACTAGTTTTATCAGCAGCACATCCTTTTGTACAGCGAGGAGGAAGAGCGGAGAGAAATTCCATCCGGCTCTGCTGATTCAGTGGAGTAAAGAGGTGGAATTCATTAGGAAAAAATTGTTTACGGCACAGCTTTAGTCAGAGGATCTTCCATTTTAGCGTCCTGCTTTTTTATGATAGATTGTGTGAACGGCAAAGCAAGCACTGGGGGATGCTTGGTGGTTTTGTTTTTATTTTTTCATTAAAGTTTAATTGCGTGACTTGTTACGTGATGTAACTTCTGGAAATGCCTGTTGTAGTTGCTTGCAAAATGATTTTTGATTTTTTGTGTTTGAGGTGCAGGAGTGTTAAACCTCAAAGAGGTATTCAGACATGCATATAGAGAGAAACCACATGTGTATATATAGATATATATATATAGAATAGGTTTTGATTAATGAAAGAAGGGAACTGAAACTGCTGTGAGAGAAGTCTCCTTTATTCGAAAGCTCTTCTGCTACATCACTAGGACAGAGAGTAAGTGCCTTAAAATTAGTGTAACTATAATTTATATCCACCGTAAGGACACTCTTTGCCTCCTGATCAGTTATGGAACCTTAAATATAAATGGATCCTCATCTTTCAAACACTCAAATATTCTCTTTACTCACATGCGGTGTCAAAGGAAGGGTTTCTTTAAGGAAAATAGGGCATTTGCATAAATACCCACAGCATCAAACAACACAGAATTTGGATTGCATAAACAACAACAATCACATTAAAATCATACTGCTTTAATAGTTGAGGAAAAAAATAACAAAAACATTGAAACTGTAATAGATGTTGCCTCTGTATCGGTATCGATTTCATAATTTGCATTGCCTTAATCTTGGGTGGGTGAAGATTAAGAATCTCCACATAGAAGTTTGTGTGTGCAATAAGCAGGAACATTATAAGCAGCTTTCCTTGGCCTGGAGATGATGATTTAGGGCAGCGTGTTTCCTCCATAAAACCTGGGGTTTGGGAAAGAGAGGAGATCTTTATAAATAAAAACCTTGAAAGGACAATGCCCACTAAACAATGAACTGGGGGACAAAATTCTTACTTTAAGCAAGTTTTCCAAACTTTGTGTTGTAAACATGAGAGCAAAGTGACCTCCACATGCACACGTAGAACTGATGTTTTTCCCACTGTCCAACACACAATTCCCAAAGGAAATTTGGAGTGTAAGTGCTGAAAAAAGGGGAAAAGGTAGATGTGTTTATAATCTAGAGCCTTTTATGTATAAAAAATTTACGCCTGTCTAACTTGAGTTGTGGTGGTTAAACTGATAGCCCGCATTGAAACAGCTATTTTGGCTCAGTTCTTAATTGGTAACAATCTTATTTTTATGTGGATTTTGTAGAAAAGAGATTGCTCTGTGTTAAACCATTACGAGTTTGTATGAGGTAACTTCTTGTACACATTTTTAAAAATCCCTGTCTTTGAAATACTGTGAATCAAGTATAAAAAACGGAATAGAAGGAAATTCAGTCTGTAGAGCATTTGTGAATTAAGGTTAACATGCTCATAAAATGATGATAAAAAAATTAGCAATGGTCACCTTCAGCTTTGGTTCCTTTGAAAGACGGCTGAGCTTCATCAAAGTAAAGAGCAGTTCACTCAGACTTGAAAAAGGAATCTCATCTAAAACTTCCCCAACAAATGGTGGGGCTGAGCTGCTTTTACCAGAAGGAAGTAGGAGTTTCTTGGTTTCTGTTGGGTTTCTCCTCAATGTGAGGTCTGGTTTTCACAGAACGGTGTGATGAGCATAGCATTATACAAACAGGGAAAACCAGAACTTACTGTTGCTTCTGCTCCAGGTTTCTGAAAAGGCATACCCTTTTTTTTCTCTAGTTATCATCCCTGAGAAGTTTGTCCCTCAGTTTTTTTCTGGGATTTTTTTCAGATTTTGTAACTATACCTAATTGGTACATTTGTAGTATCTGTACCTGGTTTGTTCTGGCCTGCAAATGACTCTCCAGCCTGTCCAGCAGAGCAGGCACGTCTGGGGCTGGACTCTGGGCTGGTTTGTCCACAGGCATCTAAACTCGGGGCTCTGTGTGTCGCGGTACCCTCAGGCTGTCTTGCTGTTTCAGGAGGCAGAAAGATGTGCCTGTTTTTCCTGGCCATCTTTTCAGTGAGTCTTTCTCTGACCCAGATAGTAACCAAAGCTGGTCCCGACTGATCCCCTGCTGAGCAGCTTTCCTGTTGTAGGGTGGCATCTTTAAAAAAAATAAAATAACCCCCCCCCAACACCAGTCTTTAAGTGGAAATAGCACTTTCTCTTTAGACTGTGAAGTTATTTAGCAAAGAAGGGGATAACCTAGTGGTTAGGGCACAGACAGAAATTTTATCTTCTAGGTCTGACTGAATTGTTGTTTGAGTTTGGTCAGGTTACTTTAACTCTTTGTTTTCCCCCCTTCACTGTGAAGTGAAGAATTCCCCTGTGGCATTCCATGCAGCAAAGCTGGAAGTTTGACTGGGCAGCAAATACATCTGCATACATGGGGATTTTATGTCAGAAATCTAAGGCTGTCTCTGAGTTCCCACGCACTTGCTCATTTTTTGCAATGAAATAACTCTGGCTTTTAAACTAGCAAAAGCAATTAGTTCACTCTGGGGACCAATAGGTGGAAACATGTCATTTTAAAAAATGGATTTGGTCGTGGGGATCTCTGAGGCTTTGTGTTAGGGTGGAATATCTCTGCTGTGAGTGGTGTCTGTAGGCACTGGGATCCTGGTGAAAGCCCCGCACATCCCTTGTCTCGGGATGGAAAGGACCTGTAATGCATAATTGTAACAAGGAACCAGAATACTGCGTGTGCACTTCTAAAATTGGCTGGGTTAATAAAACGTGCTGATTGCTCCCTGAGGATATCAAGGGACTGGATGATATTAGTGAGGGTCACCAGTTCAAATCTGGGGCGGGTTAGCAGTGACTGCAGCCGCCGTGTTACAGCCCCGTGTGCCTTCCCCGAAGTTCCTCGCAGGCAGGTATCTCCCTCAGCACTGTTGGCAGCTGGATTAAAAAAGGAGGAGGATGGCTCTGTGTGGTGCTGACACGGGGCTTCAAAGACTGAAATGCTTTCCCAGTTCTGCTTGGGATTTCGGTCCCCTTTCCAGTGTAAGTTTAAAGCACGAAGGTGATCACCTGTGTCCTCTGAATTCAGTCCTTCTGTCACGCATCCCGCAAATCTGCCACCTTGTCTACATACTGGAAACAACAATTCATTTGAATATTGTGTGGTATTTTTTAAACAAAAATGGTGGGTTTCCAAGAGAAAGGAAAGGTGCAGATATTTGGCTGTTGCTCTTGCTGGCTGCTGGTTGCAAGGATTCAGGCTGTCCCTCCAGGACAGAGAGCATTTTCTACATTGGGAGCCAAGTTATCACCACTATACCTGCACAATGGAGTGGAGAGGCAACAGTGTCAAGCAGTCAAACACCGTGAGGTCCCCACCTACACCTCTGGGGGAGCAGAGGCTTCCTGGCTTTGCAGCTTTGGCCCCCGGGCTGATGCTGTTGTCGGGGGTCTCGTAAGGGTGTGTGCAGAAATTGGTGGTTCCTGGCTGTGCTTGCTGCAACACCCGCCCCTCCAGGACACATGAGCAACACGACATGCTGAGCAGGAGGGCAGCTTCTGGTCAGGCACTTGTATTTTTGCTGCCTTAGCTGCTGTTATAAATTCCTCACCCTGGCCTTTCACTTCTGATATTTTTCCCTTGGCCAAATCAAAGACGGTTTTGTTACCTCCGCCTCCCTGCGGACGCGGCAGCTTCAGGCAGTGAAATATGCTCCAGCCTTCCGAGGGAGGACAGGGGACCTGCTGCTGGGAATCCGAGATGGGGAAGGGTTCCGGGAACACGACCGGGGCTGGTGCCTCCAGTCTGCCCTGCCTGCATCCATTGCATGTGCAGAAACAACAAACCTGCGAGTCGTGTTGGCAGAATAGATCAAGGTGCTCAAAAGTGCTCTGGGATTTGTAATGTGTATTGAAAAACAAACAGCAGAGTGTGGAGGTGGCACTGAGATGTGATTGCCCCTCCTTGCCACTACCCAACTGGGCAAGCAAGGTCAGCACAGCTCCTGCATTGATACATCCTGTAGTAAAATGGGTGGATTGGAGAGCAGTTATACTATTTGTGCCTAAAAGGAATAGAGAGATGTAGGTGCAGTTGTCTGAGGTTCCTCTGGGACCAGACATGGAGGAGCACAGTCCTAGTGACTGGACATGAATTTTTATGGTAGACGTGAACATGTGCTTTAGGCATCTGGAGCCTTTGCCCCCTTGTTTTCCAGTGGTGCTGAATAGAGTTGGGATTTCAGATCTCTGTTTTCAAGGCATTCAAAGACTTGAATGTACCTGCAGGACTAAAACGCAGCTGACAGTGCACAGGAGGGAGCAGAACAATGGAGTTTGCTCCTGTGGCTGTTGATGTTCAGTGTTTGGAATTGGAGAGCTCTGAGGGAGCCCACCCTGATCCCTCACACGTAACTGTGTCGCTGCTCATGACTCTGGGAGCCCAAAGGTTCTTCTCTGGTCTTTGCTGTGAATGGTGGGAGCCCTGAAGGGCTGCAGTGCAGCAGAACAGGCTCTTGTCTTGGGCAGTTCCTGGGGGATCTCTCTTCTTTCCCCATGAGTGACTCTTGCGTGGTGTTTGGCAGAAGGGGAGCTTACAGCCCAGCCTGACTGAGAGGCACTGCCAAGGGTTATAGAATTTCTGTGAAGGTTAGAAATAATTCTTCAGGTCCTGCTACATGATCATTGTATTCACCCCAGGATCTGGTTGAGGGCCGTAGGATTAGTTTGAGAGCTGAGGGATGCTCCAGAGGCTCCCCAGGGCCGCTGGGTCAGGGGCCTTCACACTCTGTAGGAACTTCCCTTTTCCCTACAGGTACGTCCTTATCTGTGGCTCCAGCAACTGCTCTTTGAAGTAGGAGGGAGAGGTGGGAGTTTCTCCTGGAGGGCTGCCCCCGTCAGTGGCCTTGGGCGGGTGGAGGGGGGAATCTGGCCAGCGAGCAGGTGAACGCACACAGAAATGATGCTGGAAGCCAAGGCTAGTCCTGCTGATGTGGCCCTTTCTCCTGCAGCGGATCATAAAATATGGCTCAAATTTTCATTACGGCCTCTATTGATTATCTTTTGGGACAGATGAATTATAGGGAACATTAAATTAAAAAAAAAAGGGAAATATTTGAATGAGTTTGGGAGGTCGATGCCAGAACGGCTGACGCACCAAGCCTTACCGGCACTTGCCTGCTCTGTGGGCCTGCTGGGCCCTTCCTGTGGTCCCCCTTGGGGGAACCTGTCCTGGGAGCTCCCCTTGTCTCTCTGAGCTGCCCTTGGGGAGCAGCAGGCTCTGCAGTGGCCATGGGCTGTGCCTGGGGACAGCCCAGAGGTGCAGGGGGCAGCTGGAGCACCCGGGGGCTGTTCCTGAGTCCTGCCCAGTGCCACCAGCTCTGCCTCCGCTGGGAGGTGGCCCTGGGGACCTTCCAGTTAAACAGTACTCAGTGAGTGTCTGGCTGGGACCTACTTTGGGGTTCTCTAACAAAAGGGGAGAACAAGGGGCTGTGAATGGGAAGAGGTCAGATCGTTGCGTTTGGTGATGCTTTGGGATCTGATGTAAATACATGTGTGGAGGCCAACAGTGAATCATAAAAGTAGTGATGGGCTTTCCAAGGTTTCCCTCCTTCCCTGCACCAAAAGAAACATCGCTGCCCTTGTCTCTCCTGTGCTGAGGGGTCAGTGCTCCTCTCTCCAGGGTTCATTGAGTACAGGAGATAATTCTTGGTGTGGTTTGTGGTCAGGGACCTTTGGCTCCAGGTAAGAGAAGTGCCAGGATTGAATCATCCCAGTGTTAGTGTGGCAGACTGAAGTCAAACCAAAGAGAGTTCTGAGTTCTTGCTGTCTCTGGCTAGCTCTGATTTTGAGGATAGTCCTGGTGCTTTGTTCCTGTGGACTCTCTGTGCTCCTTCATTTTTTCCAGGTTGTACCACATGCCACACAGTGCTCCATGCAGGACTTGGCCTGGTAAAGCTTTGTCCTCGGTTCCCTTCCCTGCCCGTGTTCCACCAGTGAAATGCCGTCAGCACGCTTTGCTTTCAGCAGCTGGCTCTGGGGAATAATGGATTTTACTCCTCCCAAAAGAGTCGCAGTTCTGAGCACTCTTCCATCTCCCAGTGGCAGCAGGAGAGTCCTGGGGCTGGGTGGCTGTAATAACCCTTCGCTGCGCTTTGTTGTTTTCTGGGTTTGTTTTCTGTCAGTCCAGCCGGCAGCCAGTGCTCCTGAGGAATTCTCTGTTTTCTTTTCTAAGATTGAGAAGAATGCAGCCAGAGTCCCTCTCCAGCCACCCACAAGACAAACATGCCCCCCATATGCTAGTGTACATCTGGACAGGGGGTCCTGCATGGCACAACCCTTGCACCCCCTGTCCTAAGGGCACACTCCTTGTCCCCTCAGCGATCCCCCTGCCTGCTGCCACCACCAGCTTCTCTTCTGTGTGTCCCAGCGAGCACCCAAGGCGTGGTCTCTCCTTTTGGGACATTTGCCTGTGCTGAGGGGCTGCCCTTCACCCACCTGTGTGTGCAGATTCCCATTCAGCTGCTCAAGCAGCCGTGTGGGTGAGTTGTGCCAGCACATCTGGGTGTGCTGCAGGGGCAGCACTGCCTCTGCCTGAGCCACTGGAGGAGCCACAGGTGCTGCGGGTGTGCGTGGGACACCTCGTGCGTTCGCTGTGCTCCGTGGAACCCACCCAGCCTTGCTCAAGGGGGAGCATTGCCCCTTCTCGCGGGGCATTTCGGTGCTGGTGGACGGGGCTGCCGCTCTGAGTGCTGAACCCACGCTGGGTGTACATTTTTCACTTCCTTGCAGATCTCTGCTGATTTCACAAGCCACGCACAAAGCTTTAGCTTCACCTGGGCAAATGCAAAAGGTGGTGGTTTCCATGGCTCCATGGCCTCTCTCGGGCGACACACCCTTTTTGTGTAAGCTGGCTCCCTGGAGTGGATTGTTTTTTGGCAAACAGCTTCATAAACTCCTCCAACAATTAAACTGGAAAGAAGAAAATAACCAAACCAACACAACAAACCCCATGCATTATGGAGTGAAACAGCAAACAGGTTGGAGCAACTCCCCCACCAGTTCCATCCCCACCGGCCGCGTCCCCCCCAGCCCCTGAGCCGGACAGGGAGAGCAGCCCCAGCTGGGGTTTGGGAGGCGCCTGGGCTGCCCCAACCCACCGAGCTGCGCTGAGCTAACAAACATGAAGGAAAAGGTCATGTTATTCACTTTTATTTTTTCAAAGCTGCAAACATCCCTCTCTCTGGGAGGGGAGGCTGCACAGATGCCAGCTCAGATTAATTTAAATATTTACCAATCCCTTTTTTTTTTTTTAATTGTGTATGTTTGTGCTCTGTTTGTGTCCCATAAAATACCTGGTGTTTTGGGCGTACCCCGTTTGCAGGGTGCATGAGATCACACTGAAAAAATGCAGTGAAAAACATTTTCATGCCACAACACATCAAATAGGATTTTGAATTAAGATGAAGATTTTTCCCCTCTTTTTTATCTCTGAAGTTTGGGTGAAAGGATTTTCTTTTTCTATTTATTTTTAAAATTCTTTAACTAGGAAGAAAAATTGTCATGGAAATGCTTTAAAAGTTACTTTTGCCTTATCTCCCCGTGTCCGATGTGGAAGGCAGCTGTTGGTGCTGGTCAGAGCCCCAATTGATGTGTGTTTCTGTGCTGCTTCTGGATGTGGTGTGTTCCAGGGGAGGAATCCAGAGTCTGGAAGGCAGAGCCAGCTCTGAGCTCCTGTGTGAGCGTCAGCAGCTCCGCGTCTTTCCGTGCCCGTCCCTCCTCTGCCTGTCAGACTTGCTCTGGGGCAGGTGCTGTCTTTGCTGTCTGTGTGTCCCTGGTGCGGGGGGCTCGTCTCGCTCAGAGCTCGGGGCTGCTGCTGGAACACTCACAGGCGGGTTTCCCGCCGAGCTTTCCAGCAGAGTGACCCTTTGGGGAATGTCCCAGCACCCCTGGGCACAGAGGCTTGTGGGTTTGTGTGCCTGGGGGCTGAACCCAGTACAGGTACCAGTCTGGGCACTGTTTTCTCCTCCTTGGTATGAGATTTTCTTTTGGCCATGGAGACTTGTACTCCCTTGGGAGGGAAGTTTTCTTTGCGGGTTCAAGCAATGAAAGCACTACTGGCGTTCACCCCACCTCCTCTTAATTGCTTTCCATGCCCACTGGGTCATAATCTGATCCCAGGCTCATCTGGTAAAGTACAGAGCGGTTCCTTGGAAAAATGGAGCATCTCCAAACAGAGTAGTGCTGCTGCGATCAGGACCCAGCCACCTCCTTGCTCTGGTGTGGCAAGCGAGCCAGGCAGGGTTTGTCCCAAAGTCTTCAAGGCTGTCGCTGAGGCAGGGGAGGACGTACGTACATATATGTCTGATGGAGGGGGATTGGTACTGCTGGAATGGGAATCCTGTGTTCCTGTTCTGCTGTGGGAAAGGGAAAAATCAGGGTGGGTGTGCAGGAAGGGCAGCAGTTGTCTCATCTGAGCCATTAGCCAGAATCTGAAATCGGACCTGTTACTTTTGAGGAATGTAGGGCAGTGGAGAAGAGATGTTGTGTCAGTGTGCACGTGGTTCTTGCCTCAGTGTCCCAGGAAGATGCCAGAGCGTAGGATGGCAAGGAGTAGTAATTACCCCACATCTTCAGCTCCACCACTGCACTCTTTGATCACTTACTACTTTTCTATTCCTTGTGCTTCTTGCTGTAATTGTTACAAAATCTCTGTGCTTTGGGAGGGGTCCAGGACTCCAGGGCCCAATTGCATCTGCCCTGATTCAGAAAGTGGGTCATGCTGCATGGTCTGGGAAGAAGATACTCATCTTGCTTAGCATGATATTTATTAGGAGATAGGGAAGGGAATGCAACTGCGCTGTTGCCTAGAAAATTGCTCTGGGGGGATAGCAAAGGACTTGTGAGGGCAGAGCATGGAAAGTTCTTGCGCATCCAGTGCCTGTTGAAGCCGTGCCATGTTCCCTGTGCCCGTATTGCTGCTTCCCTCACTTTGGGACATGGTGTGGATAGATGGCAGGATGACAGCTGAACTGGGGACAGGGAAGGGATTTGTAGCTGCTCACTCAGCACCTCCCAAGCACCAGCAGGCTCTTTGACTTCCTTGGACCAGGGACTGGTGGGATTGAGGGGAGGGGAAAACCACATCTGGGTTCTTCATTAAGGCATGCTGCTTTCACAGTCAACCAAACCTGGTTGGGGTTTGCTGCTGGAGAAATGACCAGCACCCCCTCCAAATACATGGCAAGGTGTGTCACAGTGCCCTGGAAGGCAAGAGCTCTCCTACGAAGAGCAATTAGAAAACCTTGACCCAAAGCCTGGAGTGATTTGCTCCGTGCTGTATCTCTCATTAAATGACAGAGAGAGGAAGGTTGGTGCAGGCAGCAGTGGGGTGCAGTGGGGTCTTCCAGCAGGGCCTGTGCCACAGCCCACCTGACTTGCGGGGGGCAGGAGAGCACGGCTGATCCTGCCAGTCTCGCTGAGCCTGTGCTGCTGCTTGCTGTGAAATCACCCGCAGGATTATCCAAAGGAAGAACTGGCAACTCCAGTAACTTGGAGGGCCGGATCCTCAACTCGTTTAAATTGGCATGAGTTCACTGAAGCCACTGAAACTGCACTGATTTTACACCAGGTGAGGATCTGGCCCAGAGTCTTCCGAAAGAAGACAAAGAGGGCAAGAAGAGTGTGTTTGCGAGAGTCCACTTCCAAGCCTGGGGCTGGACTATCCTGAGCGGAGGGTGGGTCAGCAGCTCATTTCCAAATGTCTTGGATAGCGTGGAAGGGCTCTGAATTCTTGTGGCCATGGCAAATGCCAAAGCACAGCTTCCTCAGGAGGTGTCTTTGCCTGCACTGTGGCGTGTTGGCAGGGTTTGGTGAGAGCAGCCAGTGTCACCCGCTGATGTTTCCTGCTCATAGCCTTTCAGTGGCAGCATGATGAGAGGGGATCAGAGACAGAGTGAAGACCCTCACCTGTCGATCTGGCCTGTCGTGAGTGCTGCATGTTCTTGTGGGTGCTGTAAACCTGGCCCATCTTTTCCTGTGCATGGAACACCGCCTGTCTCCCCTGTGGCGTGTGGTGCCGCTGGCAGGGGCAGAGCGGCGGCTGTGGCTTCAGCCTCACACCACTGCCACTGCAGGGTTTAATTTCACTGAGCTGTGAGATGATGGGAGGGGAGTTCCCACTTCAGGCAGAGGAGCAGTGTCCATGTCCCAAAAAGAGGGCTCCATGGGTAACATTAAGCACATGCCTCCAGAAGTTGTTGGTTCCTGGTGTGTCAGGCCAGTTGTTTCCCCGGCTCTTCACCTGGTTCTTGGGTGGGGGTGTTATGCGATGTACATAAGCAGGTATGTTGTCGCGTATTTCTAGAGGTTGTTTGCTGGAACACCAGGCTCTTGGGACCTGCAGGGATGCGTAGAATTCCCTCCAGCCCCTGGCACACACTCACATCCGGGGTGGATCTCGATAGAGTTTTAGCAACTCCCAGTGAAGCAGCTTGGGGCCGGAAGTGAAGAAGGGATAAAATATCCAGCTGAAACTCCTGTAGGATGTAATTACCTGAGCTGGAGGCTGGCCAGGACAGCAGGTATCACGCATCATCTGCTGGTGGTATCAGAAGCACCCGTCGTTGTGGGAGAGGTGGTCAGGACCCAGCAGTGATGTTGGTGCGAGGGCAGCACTGCTCCCGGGAGGTGCCTTCTGGGCACTCGGCATAACGGCTTTGGAAGTCACTTGGTGTTTGTTTCCATGGCTGTTCATGTGCGTACCATGGTGCCTGTAAAATGCTCTTGGGAAGCTATGGCCTGTGGATGGATGGCCCTGTCCTGATGTTCACTCAAATGCTCCTCCTCTTCTATTCAAAAGAAAAGAGGAAAAAAGCCTAAACAAAACAAAACAAAAAAATCCTATGGAGAAAAAAAGAAACCAAAAAACAAAGGAAATTGACTTCCCAAAAATTACACTAAGCTAACATTTGAGGCCTGGCACAAATCCATCACAGCCAGGAAACTTGGAATTAACCAGTGTACTGCCATGATTGCCGGGAGGGGCTTGCTCTGGCACTGCAGGACGAAGCTTTGGGACTTGGGGCTTGGGCATCAGAAGCCTCAGTGTGTCTCTGAAGTGCAGCAGAAGGGGTTTTCATGCACATCCGTGCATGCCCAGATGCAGCATTAGATGCAGGGGCAGCCTTGTGCTTCAGGGAGAGGGTTAAGGGCAGGCTCCTGGAGCTCAGCTCTCCCAGGTGATCCCAGCACCTGGCTGGGGCTCCCTCTCCAGGCCTTCCCGTGGGCTCTGTGTTGGTGGAGCAGGGACAGGGACCTGCAGGCTCTGCTGAGGCAGCTCGGGAATTCACACCCTAACGCAGGTTGCAAGTGAGGACAAAGTTGAGTCTTCCTTCCCACTTGCACATGACGCAGCATCCCGTAAGTGAGTGTGAGTGACAGCAGTGGTTCAGCCGGGGTGAGAGGGCCGGGAGGGAGCGCCGGGCAGGGCGGGGGGCAGTGCCCGGGCAGAGCCTGCCAGCACAAGGGCACTGCTCTGGCGGGTCACAGGGAGCCTGAGCTGGTGGGGCGGGGTGCAGGGACACTTGCAAAACACCTGCTGCTCACCCTGGGCCGATGCTGCTGGTGCCGAGTGTTTGCCGTGGCTCATTTCACTCCTCACTCTGGGAGAAGGATTGGAACGGGGCCCTGTACCTGCAGCTGCCGCGGCTGGAACCGAGTGGAGGGTGGGACAGAGGGCCAGCCGTGCCCCTGCTGGCCCTGCAGCCAGCCTGCTGCCAGCCTGCCTTCCTGGTGAATTTTCCCAGCTTTGGGGTACTGCAGATGGCAGACTTCATGTCAGAGCGTTGATAGTATCTCATTTCAGAGGCTGGGGGAGGTCGGGATGTGTTAAGGCTGAAAATATTTACAGGTTTTGAAGTTGAAACGCAAACAGGAAAAGCCCTTTAAAAAGTGAGTGTAGTGGATATTCAAAACAGGGATTGCCATGGAAACGCCACAATATTTGCTTAAATTGACACAAAGGTTGCTGGTTGCAGGGTTCTGACTTCTTTGGCTCCATTTTCTTTGGCCCGGCACCTATCACAAATTGATCTCAACAACCCTCTTTTGTTTTGCTTCTTTTATTTTTGTCTGATGGAAATTAAAAAAAAAACACCTACAACAAAACCCTCCTAGTCTACAAATCCTACCTCACAGAAGAGTCTGAAGCTTCTGAGCTTCTATCAAAGGTTGGAGCTAGGACATTTTTAAATTTTGTAAGTAAGGTAAAAGTTCTTGTTATTTTAATCTGTGCATTTATTAATTTCCTCCAATGCAGGAAATGGAAGGGAATTGTCTTAACTGTGTAGGGAGAGTGGGAAGAAGGGTGAAACCTGTTGCAGAGGTAGCCGTGTGCATCCAAGGAGCACAGGACTTTTACTGTCCAGCTCTTGGACCAAAGTTTGGGAGATTTAGTTGTAATTCCCAATTCTGCCTCAGATTTGCCAAGTGACCTTTGACAAGTCACTTAATTACCGCGGGCCTCACTAAACTGGAAATAAGACATCTCCTTTGTCTTGTCTGGTTTTTATTTCCAACATCTTTGGGGCACAGGAATGAGGTTCGGTGTGGGGTGTCCGAGGCTGGCGATGGAACCCTGTGCTGCCGGCCTGCCCCAGAGGAGGGATGGCAGCCTGGGCTCACGTGGGCAGGAACGCTCCCCTGCCTACGGGGGGAAGCTCTTTGCTGTAAGTGGCTTAGGACTCTAGGCTGCTTCTGCCTCTGATTGACCTGGATTCTTTTTCTGGGGAAAGTTGGAGTGCGTGGCCCACTGGGTGGTCACCAGGGTGGTTTGTACCTTGGCTTCAGAGCTGTGAGCACCACAGGTGGCAGAGAAGGAGATGGGGACGTGGTGTGTTCCGCGGGGCGTGCAATGCCTTGCCTGGCTGGCCCGTGCTGTGTGACCCAGGGCTGAGGGCTGTGGGTGGCTGTGGCATTTCAGGCCGGCGTCACTGCTGGTGCTCGTGATTCACCTGAGCTCCCATACGGCTCAGTAGGGAATATTCATTTCCTTTTGGAACTCTCCTCAGGGCAAAGAGACTTCACCAAGTGAAGGGAGGCCATCAAATTCATACTGTCTTCATCTGAGACCACCTCCAAAACAGAGAACCTGACTTCTCTCCTTGCTTTGTACACTGGAATGGACCTTGAAGCCTGTGACTTCTCAATACAAGGTACTGGCTTTTGTTCTGTGATCAAACTGCTTTGAAGTAGGACTGGAGTGAGTGTTTTTTGCTCTCCAGAGCTTCCTTCCAGTTCCTGGGAAATCTCTAGCCTGTGAAGATGGGAGAGCTGCTGAAGGTCACTGTTTTGGGTGGTTAATGCATGGTGGGGTGTTGGTTTGTCTTGAGCTGGCTTATAAGCAGGACTGGGTTTACCCCTGTCCATCTCTACACAGACACGCAGCTGACAGCAGAGCCCTGCTTTGAGCAGCTCCCTTTTTTTGCCTCCTTTCTGCTAATGAGCTGCTGTGCAGTATTAACAATTAACTAAGTAGTTTGCATGGGAGTCCCCTGGGTAAGTATTGTGTGGGGACAGTTTCTGATTGACTTGTTTCACGAAAGAAGAGTTTGAGGATGTCTGTGGTCATGGTGGGTAACTCGGAGAGGTTGAGGGGGTGGGACTGTGTGTTTCTAAAAGCTGTTTTACTTTCTTCACTGCTTGGCTGCCGTCACAGCTTCTCTGCAAATAAAGGTATGACACAACAGTGGGATAATACATTTCATCTCAATGGCTTGGGGATTTGGGAGGTACCTGGTGGCACTGCTGAGCTGCTGCAGGTGGAAGGGGCTGAGGATCCTCGCTGTGTCTGGGCTTTGTGTGACATTATGACTGCTCTGTAGGGGTAGAGATTTTGTCAGGGGGTGTTTCCATACTGTGCTGGCACCATTAAATGCTGATGATGCCTGAATGAAGATCAGCAACTGAAGTGCCTGAGGGGATTGTGTATCACCATGTTCCTCTATTTTTTGCTGCTGTGCCATAAATGATACCTGGGCAAGGCCGTGTATCCCAAGCCGTTGTGAGTCACAGGTACAGCTGAGACCTGAGCTGGAAGGATCCAGTGGAGGGACTGCATTGGCTTAGCAAGAGGGGAGATGAGAAAAGTCACAGGGCAAAGATGTTGTTCTGGGGCTCCAGCTATCCCAGTCCATCGGCGGCTGTGTGGCACAGGAGAATTTATTCATGTTCTCAGTGCCCTCTCTTAAAGAGCAGCAGCCATGATCCTCTGAGGCTCAGTGGGGCTTAGTTCTTGCCATGTGGTCAGAGCCTACAGACCTGGGTGCTTCCAGTAAACCTGCCAGTGAATGCAGTGTGCTTCAGGATGGGATAGGGGTGAACTCTGCCTTCCCACACCTTCCTAGTGCTGAAACTCCTCCAGGCTCTGGTGTGCTTTATTTGGAAAGCCTGGTTTTGGACTATTAACATTGAGAACTCTGGCCTTTATCCCTGAGTGAGCTGTTCTGTTGCCTGTGTCCCCTTTTAGAGCAGCGGCACGTGCCTTCCCCGGCCTCCAGAAGCAAGAGAGCTTCCCAAACTGGAGCTCTGCCCAAGGGAATAGGGGAAAGGAATATGAAGAGCCTTGAGGTTTTACCAAATAAGATACAAATTCTCAGGTTTGACTCCAGCAGGTGAATTTTCCGCCAAACATCCTTACATGCGTCTCCATAGAGGGCCAATATCCAGGGGGGAAAACTCTGCTGGAGAAGCTGCCTCATGGGTTCTGGGCCTGTTTTTCCATCAGAAGGAGCTTTTCCTGTGACCCATGTCACAGGTTTCTGCTCGTGTAGCTCCTGGTTTTGAAAGCCCTGTGTGTCCATCTGACCTGGGATGAGCAGAACCCCTGAGACAAGAAGGTGAGAGGAGGAGGAGGCTGATAAATCAGGAATTCTTCAAGTGCTGAAGTGAACCTTAAGGTTCAGATTCTTGCACATCAATTATTGTTTTCTATGTTAGCCTTCTCCTCCCAGCACTGGGTGCATTGCTGAGTGTCCTGCAGGGGCTGTTTCCTGAGGGACAGAGGCTCATTAGAGACAATAGAAATATTTCCCTGGACTCCAGCTGTGTTCTGAGGTCCCCCTCGTTCTACAAACATCACTCCCGCGAAGGAGATGCATTTAGCCTTTCAGGCATGTGGCTTTGTGATCGCTCATGCTCTGGACTAGAAATCCCTGTGTTCCAGTCTTCAGCCCTGGAGCAAGTTGTATGGCTTCTACTTTCAAAACAAGCTCAATTTACTTTGGGCTACAGAGGCTGTTTGCGTGTTCTCCAGGGCCCATCCCTAGGCTGTGATTGCTGTTTCACTCTGTTTATAAGCACAAGCTGGCTGTTTAGTCCTAGAGCTATAGGGGTTGGAGGGAGTGTGCTTGTTCTGTTGATGAAGGGTAGCCTTTTATGCAGGGAAAAAAGCTAAAATAGAATGTGAGAAGGGGATTAGAAATATTTGCTTTGTCTGTGTTCAAGTTCGAAAAATATTCCTCCCTATTTCAGTCCTACAGAAAAGCTAAGTTTGGGGGTTAGCTTGGGCTGATGGCGTTATTTTTGGTAGGATCCTTGGGATCCATGGGCACAGCTGCATAGGGAGTGAGGTGGGAATGCTGCCTTCCACAGAAGTGCAGCCGGGCCAGCCCAGCCACCCTGAGCTGGGCTGGGGAATATGAAACAGCCTTGCAAAATCATTGTGGAAATTTACCCGCCTGTGTATGAAATCAACTTGCCTGCCTTTGCCAGGAGGAGTTTAACTTGCCCATTAAAATATACATCTATTTATGTATTACTTGTTCTGTGAGAGAAAATTTTCCCAGGCAGTTACAAAACTCAGTCTAGACTGTAACGTGTGGCATCTGGTGGTAACACGCCATATACATATATCTGAATACAGTATCTCCTCTATCGGCCTGCCGGGGAGTTACCAGCACGTATCTGGAGCGCAGCGAGGCCCTTCCGTTCGCACTGGATAACGCTTGGCCTGGTTCCTGCCTCCCTGGTCTGAGTGGGGCTCTGCCCTGCTTGGTTCCATCCCGGGAAAGCCAGGCAGGCATTTCCACGCTGCCTGCCCTGACCTGCGGCCCCGTGGTCCACACCGGCTGCAGGCAGCAGTTCCCGGGTGGAGCTCTTCCGGCAGGGCCGGGTTGAGGAGAGGGAAGATGTTAAAAGCCTGTCTGGGATAAGAGCAGGGTTGTCACATCCATCTGCTCAGGCCCTGACGAGCAGCTGATCCATATTGTTAACATATTGCCTGCCATATGGGCTAGCTCAGCTCTCCAGGAACGCTTGGGAGACCTGACCTCTAGTGTGACAAGACGTGAGCATGAAGGACGGGTTGACAACAGCCCTTGGGTCTTGGAGTGTGAAACCGTGTTCCAGCCACTTCCGCTGCCTTCCCTGCACTCTCTCCCGCGCTGCCCCTGCCCGCCGCGCTCCCTCTCTCCTCTTGCTGAGGGTTTTTTCCTCCCTCCCCTGTTTTCCGCATCCCTGGTCTGCGCTAGATCAATGACCTTCACTCATAACCAGACTGGACAGTTCTGACTCCCTCCCCCGGGCCTTCGATCAGATGTTTGGTTGGCGGCGCTGGAAAACTGAATAGGGGGAAGTCAGAGCAGGGGAGAGAGGATCATATGCTGGGCAGGCCTTATGTCCATGCCACATCTGGGCTGGGAATGGGACTGAAGCCCGATCCACTGAGGCCCTCAGCACCTCCTGCCCACTTGGGCAGCAGGAGACGCTCATATAACCTCCTGATGGAGGGTGAAGTCCAGCAGTGGGATCTAGGCAGGTTGGAAGGGCTCAGAGGTTCAGGGAAGGGCCCTGATGCCAGAGTGCAAGGAGGGAACACTTACAAGGCTCTTGAAAGATGCAGAAGGATTTAATTTCAGACTGAGAGTGGAGGAGGAGGAGAGGCTGAAAGAGACAGGACTGGGCCAGGCCTTCGTGGGTTCAGACCTTGCTTTCTCTACCACCTTCAGTCATTCTGACTTCATGGTGTCCTCAGACTCCTGGAGCCCTGCTGATGGAATTGGCCATCTCCTTCCTAAGGCTTCTGTCTTCACCCTTGAACTTTATGGAAGTTAAACCCTGGTGCTATTAAAGCAAGGACCGGTTTTGCTGTGAACCTCAGTGGAGTCAGGATTTCAGCCTTGGCTCCTCAGAAGGGGACTGGGATATTTCCCAGTCTTTTTTACCCATCAGCTCTGTCAGACCTGCAGGCATGACTTACTTGTCTGTTAGTTTCCCCAAGTAAAGGGTTGCCTTTTCTTTAGCATTCCTGTCCTGTAAAAGTCAATATCCTCAAAAAGCTGAGATTTTGCCCTACTGCTCTTCCTAAAAGTTCTAGACCAGTTTAGGTGCTGTTCTCCTTCTCCTTCCCAATACAGCTGCAATTGCACCAAGCATTAATAGTGTTTATTTGTAGAGAGGAGCCCACTGAGATATTGCAAAATAAAACACAGTGATGAGTTGTGGTTTATTTACTCAAGCTTCACTGATGTAACAAACCTGATTTTATGTTAGTAATGACTCAGAAGCAGAGTTGGGAGGAGAAGCCAGATCTCCTGATTCCTTTAACCATCTGACAGCATTTCTTGCTGTCCTTCCTAGATCCAGCAGCAGTTTCCTCAGCTGGGATTCAGGCAGTGGGTCTGTGGCACCCTGATGAAACACTGGCTTAAAGAAAATAATTGTAGTGCTCTGCCAGTTTGCAGGGTTCCATTAAACATTTAGGAACATGCTCAGCTCTGGTAGGCACTGTGAGTGAGGCTGTCTGTCTGTCCCTCAGGCAGCTGTCCAGCCAAGAGGGACGCTGACCTGTGGAGTTCCTCAAGGAAAACCGGTTGGAAAGCACTTGGAGCAATCAGTGCTAAGTATGCACATGAGTGTTCGAGGGAAATGCATGTTCAAAATGTAGTTCTTAGAAATATGTTGATAAAAACAAAAAATGTGAAAAATGAACAAATAGTATGAAGTGAAGGGGATCTGTTCTCTGTTGTCTTCTACTGGGGGCTCATTCCAGAGCTGGTGCTCAGCCCCTGGGCACTGCTGGAGGTGAGGCTTATCTCACTACTTGAGCTGAATATGGAAAGGCTGTTTTAGCATATTGCCTCTGACAAATTATGTATTAATGCTGGGGCGCCTTTTTTGTTATTACTGCAGTTATATATTAACCATTAAGAGCCACAGGTAAGCCATCTGCTGATGTAAAGCACCAGAGCTGCAATTTCTGTCAGCAGAACTATCCTGATCTTTGCCAGGGCAGTTTACGATCTGTCCCAGTGTCTTTCTTGTGATTCTTGCTGAGGTTGTGTAAGCTGTACATTAATAGAACATATAAGAGAAAAGGGGAGAGGACAAACTAAGGTGAGTTTGAAAGTAAAATGAGCAAACAATATTGCTAGCCTTGTCCTTTCAGAAGTCAAAAGCTACCCCCTCCTCCCCCCAATTATAAGACTTAATAATACCAAGGTTTCTATGGTTCAGGATGCACACAGATCACATTTCAGGTTGCGGTGCCCTGCAAGTGGGAGAGCACAGGGAGCAGAGGGAGGGATAGCACTGTACACACACTGTTGTACAAAACAAAAATCTTATGTAACTTGCAAGATCTCAGACTTTAAGAAAAACACAAAACATTGCAAGGTTGACAAGAGTTGGCACATGGGAGCAATTCCTTCTTGATTACCATGCCCCTGAAGTATGCTGACCTAGAGAACAGCCTACTCAGGAGCCTGGTTGCCATCCTCCCTCGCCAGGGCTAGTTACAGCAGGAGCTGGAGTTGAAAGCCAGAAGTGTTTTGGTTGACTTGTTTTACCCAGACCTGTTGGATAGTGGAGCCCTGCAGATCCTACCTGAGCTGGTCGGACATGGTGTGGGACAGAGGGGGTTTGTCCTCTTGGACACCCATCTTTGAGGAACTGGGAACTGGACATCCTTGATCCCTGAAACAGGAATAAAGGTGGATAGTGAGAAGAGCTGCTTGGTATCTTGTGCTGCAGCAGCACAGCCCAGCACTGCTGCCTGCCCTGCTTGTTCCCCGAGGCAGCTGGGCTCTGGCTTTTCCCCCAGGAGGCTCCTTCCTTTGCCCATGAGACTGTTGTATCCCTGGTTTTCCCAGCCTGGGACAGCTGTTGGACATGAGGGCTGCTTCCCTGCTCTCCCAGACTTCCCAGCACTCCTGAACTGCAGCTGGTGGGGCAAGGGCAGTTGTCCTCCCTTGGGACCAGTTATCCAAGCAGGGCCTGAACAAGGAACAGGGAACATTCCAGGTGCATTTGGAGAGCACTGAATTCCCAAGCTTTTGCCCCAGATTTTGGAAATCCACACAATGTCCCTCTGGCAGAGCTGCCTGTTGCCCCTTTCCCAGCTGCAGAGAAAGATGAAGGTGCTTCCCAGGACCCCACCAAATCAGTCACCTACCGACTTCTGACCTTGCTCTTTGATCCCTGCCACACTGCCTGTCCTGCCAGTATCCTCTTCTACCCACTTCTTCATTCCCCTGTGCTGCTTTCCATGGATTCGCCAGAAAGGAGAGGAGATTTTTCTTCCCCTTGTTTGCTTCACTCCATTACTCCCATCTGTTCATCCAGGCCCTTAGTCCCTTTGTTTTTCAGAGTCGTGTGGATTTGGTCTCAGTTTACTCTCTGGGATGCTCTTCTGGACAATGCTGGTGTGGGAAGGAGGTCTGGTTCACAGGCCAGCACAAGGGGTGGGGGGAATGTGCCTCTTCAAATTAATCAGAATATTCTTCTCCAGAAATGCTAATAGGGGAAAAGCAATTAAAGCAGCCTGTTTTTTATTAAGTAATCTGTGTTAAGAGCTTGTAATGAAGTTTAGTGCCGTTGTGACTCGATATTTCAGCTTCACCGGTTTGAGTCAAAACAATCCAAAGTGGGAAGGGAGCGAGGAGGGAGCTGCTCCTAGCACCGGTCGGGCTGACTCTTGTTCCAGCTCACTCTTTCAGGCTTTCCAGTGGGTGCAAGACAACTCATTCTTTATCCTGCCCGGGGTAAGAAATGGAATTTTAAAGCCTGCACACACAAAGTGGATGGCTTCTTCTGGTTTAAAATCTCCGTGTGGGGATGGCCGTGGCCCTTGGAGCAGCCTCTGCCTTGTCTCTGGGGGTAGTGCAAACGCCTGGTTTTCACAGGGAGCAGTGGGTGGATGAGGGATGGCAGAGGGAGGTGGCAGTGAGGAGTGGTGAGACCCTCCAGCTGAGTGCTGCAGGCCTCTGAGCAGCTTCACAAAGCTTTTCCAACATCTGGAAAAGTTTCAGCTGCCACAGGGCGAGGATGGGCACAGTGCCATTCCTGTCCTTCACACCTGCAGGCCTGTGCTGGCTCTGCTCTGAGCAGCACGGCCCTGTGACCAGGGTGTGTGAGCAGCTGTGGAAGCTGCACGTCTCCTCCTGTCCTCCCTCCCACCCCCGGAGAAGGCAGAAGGAAAAAGGGACAATGTCCCTTTAAACAACTCCATGCCAAGCCTCTGCCGTCCTGTTTTATCTGAAGTCCAACCGCATGTTGTTCCAGGGCCGATCCGCTTTAGCTAATTAATAATCTGACAGGAGCCACCCAAGGGATTAGCTGCTGAGACGAGCTAGACCAAACCCCCAGCAAATGAGCCCCACGCTCCCGGGGGACGCGGAGGTGACTTTGGGGGGCAGGGGGCTGCACCACATGCAGAAGGGTGCCGAGGCCCTGAAGGGGATTTATGGCATCTGGGAGGGTGAAGGGGGAGGTGAGGGGTTACAATTTATGAGATGTAAACTAATAAATCAGTTAGTTGAGGAGGGGAAAGGGGGAAGCACCAAATTAAAAGATAACATCTTAAAGGAACAGTGTAAATTGATGGTGCTCCTTGTGGCAGGGCACACCAGGAGAGTTCCCAGTGCAGACCAGTTGTAGCTTCCTCTGCAAAAAGGGTGTTGGTGGGGACTGGACGGAAGAGAGATGCATCTTTGTGCAGTTTATGCAAGCAGATGATGGGTTGTCTTTTGTGGCAGAGGCAGCAACATGAAGGAGGGCATGAGGGCACCTCTTTTGATCACAGAACGCAGAGGCTGTGATGGCTCTGGCCTGGGAGGGGTCGATGGGTAAGGGGTACTTGGTCATCCTCTGCACTTAGTCCTCCCATTCAATTAGGCTTCCAGCCTTGTAGGGAACTCTTTGGCTCCCTACTTGTTAAATGGGATTAATGGAGAGGGTCACTTGGAGCAAGACAAATTGCTGTCAGGAGAGCTGTCTCAAGACAGCCTGTGATATATCTTCTTCTCCAAATTTGCCTCTTCACTGACTCTTTCAGTGGTGAGGTTTAGAGTTTGCTTCTGAGGCAAGTGCTTGGCTTTGTTCTGCATACTTAGAGAGGTCTGGAACTTCGTGATGAAGGTCCATTTCAGATTCTCCTCTGATTCCTGGAGCTGTTGTGCCTGCTGGGCAAGACAGTGCCCTTTGGCACAGGTTTTCCCCTGCCTCTTCCACTGACCAGTCCCAAAGCTGGTTTTGCCTTTCCCTTCCATTCTCTACTGGTGCCTTGAAACCTGTCTTGGCCCATGGTTCTTTCTGAGAGAGTGCCCAGGCCTCAACTCTCTCTAGGGGCTGCTCTAATGCAAACGGTAATGCAAGATGGGATTTCCAAAAGCCTTCTTAGGGATATTTGTAATCCCTGCCCCATGACAGTGCTAGACACAAGCTAATGGAGAGGGACCTGTGCGAGCCCTCTCTGCAGACCCAGAGCAAACCTCTGAGCCCTTGCCCAAGGCCAAGGTTTTGGCATTGTTCCCTGAAAGGGCAGGAGACTCCTTTGTGTCCTCCATCCCCACCTGAGCTGCAGCAGACCCAGGGCAGCACAGCTCCTTCCCTGTCCGGGGCTGTGGAGTGGCTGGTGGTCCCAGGAGCCGGGTGAGCTCCTTGTGCCCCACCCCACCCTACAGCACCCCGTGGCCTGCAGCCAGCCCGAGCCCCTGCAGCCCACCCGGGCCCCTGGCTCTGAGATGCTCTGAGAATGCCTCTTTGCTGAAGGGTCCTGGGATCCTGGGGGAGCTGCCCTGGGGGAGCGTAGCCAGCCCAGAGCCTGCAGATTGCTCTTCCAGTGGGGCAGCTGCATTAAGCAAACAGTACTCATCTGACTTCTGCTATGTATTTCCAGCTAGAGAGCTGCCTTGCAGCTTGTAGGGTCCCCTATAGAGACGTGTTGGGCCAGCGTGGCGTCTTGTTGTGATCTCAAAATGCAGGGATTGGAGAGGGAGCAGTCCTGTTCCATGCTGGAGCTGTGACCCTGAGCCACCTTCCTGGTGGGCACTAGCTTGGGTCTGAGCTGCTGGAGTGGACTGGACACCCTCTGCCAGTGCTGCACCATCCCATCCCATCCCATCCCATCCCATCCCATCCCATCCCATCCCATNTGCCACCCTGCCCCTGCTCACCCCGCAGTGCCCGGGCAGTGTTGTGGTGGCAGTGTGTGGGCAGCCCTTCCGGGGCCGGGCTGGCAGTCGCACTGTCGCAGCCTCTCGCACACACAGCCGTGGTTTGGCCTCCCTCCTGCAAAGCTGCCAGTGGCCCACACTGCTCCTGACCAACATCATTAGTGTGGGTATTTATATTTCATTAACAACATTAAGCCAAAATGGTATTAAAAGCAACACCAATGATAAATAGCTTATTAATAAACAGGGAACGGGCTGCACCACGCGCACATTCAATCCCTTCCTAAACGTGTCTCTACCACTAAAACCAGCCATTTAACTCCTGCTGTCCTGGAGAAATTGGAAGGATGCTTTGGGGGTGGGAATCAGATTAAAGCAGAGGGTGGGGGCACACATTGTCATGCAGTTTGGCTCTTCCTGAGGCAGCTGACTGGAGTGGGAAAAGGTGTGGGTCTCTCAAAGTGCTGCTCTGTTTCCACTGCTGGGTAGAATGTTTTTGGTTCTGTGTTTCTGATGTAATTTTGATTACATTAAAATAGCAGTAGTATAGACAGCATGAAACAAAAAAGCAGAGAGATCTAAGATCCAGGTGAGTGTCTGCCTTTGATTTTACCGTCCTCTGCCCTGTTTCCCCTACACACTTTCACACACTTCTCCCTGGCTTGGACAGGACCATCCACAACAGCCACCAGCACAAAATCTCATGCGTACACCAAGCCCAGTCTCTCCTAGTGTTGTCCGAGGACAGTCAGCTCTGTCCTCATTCCTCCCTATGTGTTTATTCTAGGGATTAAGAATGTTAAAAATGTGGCTTTTCTTGTAAGCTTGTCAATCAGTTTATTATTTTTATTTTTTGTTTTTGTTTGCCCCCAACTCCTCATTCTGCGAAATGACTTCCCATGCTCCTGCCCCACCCTAAGTACAAAGGCTCTTTTATTGCTCTTCCTGCTCCTTCTTTCAGCAGTAAATTAATTACCTCAGAAACTTGGATGACTTTGGAGTTGGAGGCCCCCTCAAACCACCTCTGGGTTTCTCAGAGGAGAGGTTCCCCTCTCCAAACACAGCTCAGGCACTTTCCCAGCAGGGAGGACGTGGTGCAGGGGCCATGCCTCACTTCATCACACCCCTGCCATGCAGGGCAAGCCACTGCCTCCTTTCCATGCAGACACAGTCCCCTGCTCCCGGGACATGTGTGTCCCCCGCTGTCCCACAGCCAGTGTGTGGTCAGCAGCACGTCAGCTGTGCCGTGTCCAGAGGCAGCAGGGCCTGGGCACGCTCCTGTCCCCCGTGGTGCAGCTCCCCAAAGCTGGGCAGCTCCCCAGCTGGCCATGCTCATCTGTGTTTCTCTGACTGCCTGGACCTTGATGGCTTGGGCTGCAGCGATTGCAGGGTTTAGACGGTAACTCTGGGCTCTCCCTGCTGGGGACTCAGCTCACCTCTCAGTTTGCATCGTGAAGAACGAGCCCTCTTCCCCAGCTGGCCGTGTCTGAGTGCCAGATCTCACCTGTAAACAGTGCAGCATTAAATATCATTTTCTGCACCTCTGTTCCTGATCACATCGGTGGTCCTGAATGTAGGATTGGGGTGCAGCTGGAATCCTCCTGCCTCCTCTCCTCATCCCGAGGTCCTTCTGATACAGGCTGGGCAGGGGTTGGACAGGACGGGCGCACATAAAGATTGCAGAGCTGGCTGGAGTCATTGCTATGACCTGTGTCTTGCACGTGACGGAAAGCAACCAGATCCAGAACACCAGAAAGGGTGTGTTATCATCTGTTTGCACACCAGCATTGGCAGTATTGTGGATTGAGTGTCTCCTGGTTAGCTGAACTGTGAATTGTGTGTCCTGACAGAGGCATGTAGGAGAGGAAACTCATCAGAACCTGCCTTTTCCCACTCAGCTGATTGTGACAGGGTCTGTCCCTTACATGAGCATTAAGATACTCAGATATTCAGAGCAGGGAGGGGAGGGGGAGAGAAGGGAAAGAAACCAGGCATCAAGATAATCATGATTTCCCTAGAGCCGTGTAGGGAACTCAGAGGCTGATATCCAGCAGCATCTCTTCCGTCTCACTCTTGCCACAGCATCAGGGATAAACAAAAAACTCTGGTGCTGCTTACCTTCCCTGGTCCCCAGCCCTCATCCTGGGGCATTCTTTCCCACAGGAGCTTGGCAGAGAAGGGACGGGGGGAAGAGGTAGAGTTGGCTGTACTCACACCCTTCTTCCTGGGGGCTTGGAAGGGCTCAGAGAGTGGGAGATGCAGCCTGGGAGTTGGCCATAGCACTGGGTGAACGTCTTGTCTGGGGATGGACAGGTAACGCTGCAGGGACACAACAGCCTGGGAGCTGCTTAACTGTAGGCAATGGAGGTTCCTGCAGCCAGAAACAGGGGATGGGTCAGACAGAAATACCCAGCACAGTTAGTAACCTTTAGTTGGTGAGGGAAGGGTTTCTGAGCCTTTGAGCTTCTCATCCTGAAGCCATTCCTGGAAGTATCCCACGGGGAACTTTGTTAAACTGTCTTGTCCTCTGAGAAGACCGCCCCTACCTGGTGACAGCTGGTGCCAGTAAGGATGGTGCCAAGTGTGCTTAGGACTGAAGGTCCTAATAACCAAACAAGGATGTGAGGTATTGAGTCCGGCTTTTCACTGTGGAGAAGAGAAGCCCCTGCATAAGGGACTCGTGGGTGGAAGGGAGCAGAAGCTTCCCCCATCTGCTGAGGCAGATGTTTCATAGGAAGTTGTTCTGTGCTCCTGGGAGGACCCTCTTTGCCAGTTAGGAAGGTTATTGTGGAATGTGTCTCACATCAGCTCTGTGTCTGAGGGATGAGGGTTGGGAGCCGTGTCCTATTTCATAGCCTGGCAGGATGAGAACAGGCAGAGCTGAACTGGTGCTCTGTGCCTGAAGGGTGGCTTCCCATGGGACATTGAGTGTGGTGAGGGAGGAGCTGATCCCTGCCAGGCTCCCAAAGCACTGCTCTTAGTGCCCACCCCAGCAATTCTGCAGACTCCACGAGCTGCCTGTTCCATTGCAGCTCTCTCTATGGAGCGTCTTCCCTTGGAAGGAATTTTAATCAAACTTGACTGAGGAGTGCTGAAAAACATGAGGAAGTAATTACAAATATGAATTTACAGCCTCCTGGAGTACCTCCCTCTCCTTCTCTCTCTCTGCATAACGCCTGTGTTTACCCTGTCTCCTGCCCTTACCAATCTCATTCCTCCAGCCCTCCTCCACTTCACTGCCTCTGTGGGTCAGATTTGTGACCCTCAGAGCTGCCTCAGAGAGATGAGACAAGGCAGAGCCAGTTCTTGGGAAGACTGTGGCCCTCACTTTCTTCTGCGAGGCAGTGATACGCCAGCGGGACGACAGTCCCAGGAGGAAGTTGCAGGTTCCCTGAAGGAAATTGGCTGGAACAGCCTCCCCGATTGTCTGTGATTTCCCAGCTAGATAGGCCCCAGGGGAGGGGGTAGGCTGGAGCAGGGTGGAATCAGCCTGGAAATTAGGATGGGCTGGATGCTTCCTCCATAAGGTGTTATTTTCTCATGTATGCTGTTCTTGGGGGTCTTTTGTGGGTGGGTTTTCATGCCTGAAACCATTACTCTGGGAAGGCTCTGAGTTTGGGTCATGCAGGTCCCATACCCTGCTCCTGGTGGTGGTCACGTATTCCAGTGCCATTCCCTGGTCATGCACTGGTGCTGTTGGCCCTTGCCCCAATCCCAGGCTGTGTGTCCTTCCCTTCTGCCCCACGTGCACTCAGGGTGAGTCTGTGTGTGCCTGTGTGGAATGGAGAGCTTCCACCCCGGAGGCTGGGAGCCCTGCACAGCAGGGAGAGCCAGGAGAATTGCGTGGGTGAGACTCCAAACCCAGTCCAGTTGCCTTGGGCAGGAATTAAGGGGCAAGGTGTGAACTGTGTGTGGGGGTAGCAGAGAGCTAAACCACTCAGGCACTTCTCTCATCTTCACTTTGCTTTCTGAAAGCTGTAGAAGAAATGACTGGCAAGTTACTGGGCACTTGGGAATGTGGCGGTTCAGACAGGTGCCAGCCTGTGCAGGGATAAGGAACTGTTCTGAATTTGTTGGTGGAATTTAGCAGAAGTAGGAAAATTTGTATGGATGATCCTTTAGCTCATTAAAGAAAATGCTGCTTCTAACTTGTAGCTTTTTTCCTCTTTTTTTTTTTTTTTTTTTCTTCTTCTTTTTTCTTTTTGGTGGGTTAGACCCTGGGGCAGTTTATCTTCCTTGGCCCTGAAGGGGCCAGAGAGCCAACTGTCCCAGTGCAAATAGGGAAGGCATTCCCTGACTTTCTCTTAGGCACTGGCATGGGGTTGAATGGAAGGCTCTGGAACCTCTGGGCTTATTAGGTGCCTGACTCAAGTCTGAATTTCACTGGCTGAGGCTCTCACCTTCTGGGCAGTAAAAAGAACCAACCCCAAATGCTTTTCCCAAATCTGCTATCACAGAGTCTGCTACCATGGCCCTACCCTGGGCTGTTTGGTGATGAAGGAGAGAAGGGGGAGAAGCGTAACTACTCCCTCGGGATCCCCTCTTACACTCTCATTTTCCTGTAACCACTTTGTTTTTTTGGCTAATTAAAGACTCTGAGCAGTTTTCAGCCTGTGGGGTTTCTTTTATTTGGTTCCTCAGCAATTAACTTTTTTACTGAACAAAGTTTTGATTGAGCTGGGGCCCATGTCTTGGTTTAAAATTTCTCTGTAGCCCTGTGAATCCATGCCCTTTCCTATCCCATCCGTGGCTCAGTGCCACCTTCTCTTCCTCCACTGATAATTCCTCCCAGTGCTGTCTCCTGCCCCTGTGCTTTCTTCTGCACCTTCACTCTTCCCAAACCCCTTCTTCTGCAGAGAAAAGGTGGACCCAGGAGCCTTTTTGCCCAGTGTTCGGAGGGCCAAGAGCCCTGCTTGTTCCCAGCTGCAGAGGCTTTCCTCAGTGCAGTGGTTTTCCCGTGACATAGTCCCAGGGAGCTGGGAAGAACCTGAGCTGCAGGACCAACCTGTCTCCTTCTGCTCTGGGGTCTCAGGGTGTTCCTGGGCTCAGTTCCCTTCTTGCCTGGTGCCTCAGCCAATTCCACAACGTGACTGTCCCTTTTCTCACACTGTGAAGGGCCCTGGACTTTTTTTCTCTCAGTGGTCCATGGTGCTGAGGCTGCCCAGGTGAGAGGTTGGATGCCCACGTGCCTGACTCCCCTGGCACAGGTGCCACCTGTACGGGGCCCCTGCAGTGCCTCTGTGTTAGCTGAGAGCCCGTGCTCTGCTCTTAGAGATGCCGCCTGTCCTCACCTGCCAGGATCCCACTTTGGATGACCAGGGTCATGAACCCGCACACCCAGCTGAAGGCCCCGGCCTCCTCTCCTGAAGGGCTCTTTGCCAGCTGTGTGGGCATGGCTGGAAGCACCTCCGTCCCCTTCTCCATGCAGTGAAAGGGTGGCTTTCTCCCACCCACCTGTCTTGGAAACTCTTTGCCCAGCTGTTTTGCAGTCCTGCAGCCCCCTGAGCCCCTGGCAGACATTTGCACAAGCTACCAAGTGTTGGATGAGTTTGTTGTTTTGAGGGTTGAGGCTTTTTTCTGTTGTTGTTTTCCCTGAGAGCTGTTTCCTTTGCTGCTGTGGGGTGGTGTAGGCAGCTGTCCCTTTCAGCAAGGAGCATCGACACCAAAGTGCCGCCCCATCCCGGGGCTGATTTCCCCCTCCCTCGCCCCCCCAGCCCGTTCCCTGTGTTTGGTGAGTGTGCCCACGCCGGGCGGGCGTGCACGAGCTTTGGCTTGCTGGGGGAGTGGAGCGCACCTGCAGCACCTGCACACACACGCCGGCGCTGGAGGCTGTGCCGGCACCGCCGTGCCCACTGCCTTGGCACCGGCCGGGCCCTGGGGGTGTGTCCCTGTGCTTCCTGTCCGTCCATCCGTCCGTCCATCCGTCCATCCATCCATCCATCCATCCATCCATCCATCCATCCATCCATCCATCCATCCATCCTCTCCTGTGCCCACTGCCCTTGGCACCACCCAGGCCATGGGGGAGTGTGTCCCTGTGCTTCCCATCTGTCCGTCCATCCATCCATCCATCCATCCATCCATCCATCCATCCATCCATCCATCCATCCATCCATCCATCCATCCATCCATCCGTCCATCCATCCATCCATCCATCCATCCATCCATCCATCCATCCATCCATCCATCCATCCATCCATCCATCCTTCCATCCGTCCGTCCGTCCCATCCATCCATCCTCTCCTGCACTTACTGCTCTTGGCACCGGCCAGGCCATGGAGATGTGTGTCCCTGTGCATCCTGTCCATCTGTCTGTCCTTTCCTGCCCATCCTGCCTATGCACACACACTCATGTGCCTGCACACACTCACTGCACCAGGCATCCTCACCCTGTACATCCAGCAGCATGCAGGGGTCTGTGCAACCTTTCTTTTTGAAAGAGAAATTGACAGCTGTTTGCTTCCCCGAAAAAAAAAAAAAGGCAAATGAAATACAAATTAAACCCCTCAACCTGCCCTGTGTGCATACACCAAACTTTCTGTCATCTCTAGGAAATACCCAACCTCATCCCCAAATGATGGAGATCTGAGACAGTTGGAGTGCAGGAGGGAGAGAAACTGTGGTTTCCAAGGACTGATTAGATGGCATGCCAAGTGTATTAAATTTTGCAGACATTTTAACAGCAATATGCTAGATAGTTGGGTGTCCCCTGAGGCTGCTGGATTTTTTATATCCTTCACAGAAGGTCAAAGCCCTCTTCTGCCTGCCCCCCTCCCTCTCTCTCTTCTGCCTCTCTCTCTCTCTCATTCCATGTCCCTTTCTCTCTGTGTCACCATCCCTCTTTCTCCCTCCCTCTTTATTTTTTTGGTGCACTTTCTCCTTCTCTTCAGCTCTGTGCATATAAAATAAAAGATCAGTCATTTGTGAGTTCCTCCATGAGTGGAAACTCACACTCCCTGTGGTCTTCTCACACAGAGATGGGTATGCTGGGGCTTTCCCCTCTCTTTTCTGCACTTTGTTTTGGGGAAAATATGTTTTCCGCCCTTCACTCCTCAAACATCAGCACTCTCCCCTCCTTTTTTATTTCTGTAGCAAAAAAAAAAAAAAAAA
>VWZG01006758.1:180272-196198 GCA_013396735.1 Grallaria varia | reverse complement strand
AAAAAAAAAAAGGGCAGGAAAAGAATCCATCTGGCATATGAATAATTGAAGTGGCTCAACTCTGTTCCTGTTGCTGTTGTTTGCTCTCAGTTCTTCCTCCCCCGCCCCAACCGTAGCATCCCCCAGGGTCTGGGAGTCGGAGGTAAGGATGTCTGGGCTCCCTGGAGGGAGGTGCTGAGGGGGGTCAGCACGCAGCCCCCACCACCCTCTGGAGCTCTGGCCTGAGGGGCGCAGGGGCTGCAGTGAGGCCTCTCCTGGCTGGCGCAGGAGCCATTCCCGGGTGACTCCCAGCATTCACCCCATGGTGCCACGGCCTCTCTGGCAGCCCCAGCGGTCCCCTCCTGAGTGGTGACAGGCTTTGCTCTCCCTACAACATCGTCCTCTCTGCCTGCTCGCTCCGATGCCTTGGAGCCTTCCTGTCTGATGGCGCTCCATGGCAGAGGGGAGCAGGATGGGCATCCGCCATGCCAGCCCTGTCCGCAGGGATGTGCAGCTCTGTCCGCAGGGATGTGCAGCTCTGCCCGCAGGGATAGGCAGCCCTGTCTGCAGGGATGTGCAGCTCTGTCCGCAGGGATGTGCAGCCTTGTCCGCAGGGATGTGCAGCCCTGTCTGTGGGGATGGGCAGCCCTGCCCATGGGGATGTGCAGCCCTGCCTGCAGGGATGTGCAGCCCTGTCCGTGGGGATGGGCAGCCCTGTCCGTGGGGATGTGCAGCCCTGTCCGTGGGGATGGGCAGCCCTGTCCGTGGGGATGGGCAGCCCTGCCTGCAGGGATGGGCAGCCCTGTCCGTGGGGATGGGCAGCCCTGTCCGTGGGGATGTGCAGCCCTGTCCGCAGGGATGGGCAGCCCTGCCTGCAGGGGTGTACATCCCTGCCCATGGGGATGTGCAGCCCTGTCCGCAGGGATGGGCAGCCCTGCCTGCAGGGATGTGCAGCCGTGTCCACAGGGATGTGCAGCTCTGCCCAATGTCTGTGCACAGCCAGAGCCTGTGTGGGTGGGAGTGGGATCCATCCCTGTCCCTGTCCCCAGTGCTGGGACACAGCAGTGCTGCAGGGCTGCACTTGCCTCTCGCCCTGCTCCCTGGTGGGTGCTCACAGCGAGCTTATGGGTAAAACTCCTTAGGACACGTGGAGCAGCCTTAAAAATAACCTGCCTCCCTCTGACGCGGGTTCTCCGGTGCGTGCTCGGCGTCCCCAGCTCGGCCCGAAATGCCGGACCTGCTGGCCCTTCATTGCCCGGGTGCCCGAGCCGGGTGGGCACCCTGGGCCTGGCAGCCCGGGCACAGCTTTGGCTGGCTCTTTAAAACCACCTAGAGCCAAACCAGAGAACTTCAGTGCATTAATTGTGGATGAGGATGGGCCTCCAGATGACAGCCTGATCCATCTCCTTCCCCACAGGGCAGCTTCCATTTTCCTCCTGCCCACTCCCGCCCTCCCCTCTGTCTGTCTGTCTGTCTGTCTCTCGTTTTCCCCACTCTGCAGAAAGGAAAAGCTGACATAAGGTGTTGAACCTTTAAATATACCCATCAAGCTCCTTTTTTCTGTAGTTAGTGGGCTGCCTCTGATGAGTTGTGTGTTTTGAAGCAGGTATTTGCTGTGTGTATTTGTGATTATACTTGGCAGGCGTTGGTGTGCGTGGTGTGTTTTTGGGGGATGTTTGTGTATTGTTGGGGAGGAGTTTATATTTAGGCTCTGTTTTTTGTGGTTTGAGGAGGTAATGTATGTATGGGTGAGATGTGTGTGTTTATCAAGCTGTTTGTGTGTGTTTTTATTCTGTCTTGGTGTTTGTTGTGTGGGCATATGTCTCTATAGTGTGTGTGTGTGTGTAGATTTGTGTATGTTTTTCCTTGTGTGAGGCCAGTGTAGGAGTCTGGGCTTGAGTCATAAGGGTTTTGTGTGTTTTAGGATACACACTCTGGGTATTATGTATGAGTTTTGTATGTAGTGTTTGTGATGTTCGCTAATTTCATTAATTCTGGTCTTTGGAGGGATGGGCTTTGGTGAGTCTTGAGTGTGTTTGGAACATGTTTTTCATGAATGTGAATTTATAAAATTTCAAGAACAGCACTGAAAAGATGTTAGAAAAGTAATTGAGGAAAAAAGCCTGCTGTAAAATTCAGAGGTGCAAGTGTCTCATTAGTAACATTAGAGTGGGAGGTGTTCTGGGCCAGGAAAATTCCTACAAACTGAGAGAGAATTTCTTCCTTTTTTAAAAACCTTTGTTTAAAAAATCCGTGAAAAATCAGAAAAGGCAAAAATGTTTCAGATGGCATTCAAATCAAGTTCAATATATACATATGTAGATCTTTTTCTATAAAGACTCCTACACATGATCTAGAAGTTGCATGTAAAATATTTGGTAACCCAGCACTTGGTGCAAATAATTAGATATTTATATCTAATAAAACTGGTTTGATGGGGAAATCACTCTCTTCTGTACAGATTTCCATTTGAAGGCAAGTTTCGGTGCTTCTGTTTGTTTTTTTCTGACAGCAAAACCTGGGGTTTGGCACCAACAAAACATATTCCCTGTAAATATCTAAATATCTGTTCTCTGCCATAAACATTGAGAGATGTGCCCAATCATGTCAGAGGAGCCTATTTATGCACTTTGTGCTTTCATGTTCCTCGCCGTGAGCTTTGTGGGGAGGAGAAACAGGCAGCAAGCCCTGAGCGCGGGGGCGATGGCTGTCCCTGCGCAGGGAGGCAGTGGCTGTCACACGGGTGGCACAGCTGGGGCTCGGGGACAGAGGCAGCCACAGGCCCAAGGTGGGCAGGGAGCTGCCGATGTGCCGGGGGGCCCCCCTGGGTCATGGACCATCCGGCCCTGTGCAAGAAGGGCCATCAGCCGCTCGGCCGTGGCCCCTGGAGCCAGTGGGTGCCTGGTGTGGCTGTCCAGGTCAGATAAGGGAGCTGGGGCTGTTGGTGCCGCCGGGTGAGCGGCCACCTCGCCCGGGCGCTGTGCCAGCAGCAGGGTCCCCGTGGGCAGAGCAGGCATCCAGCTGGCACAGCGGGCGCCTCACCCAGGGAGCAGTGTGTCACCCAGCCCGTCAGCTCTCTGGGCATGGGTCGCTGGGAGCACAGCTCTCTTTGGGCAGGTGGAGGGGCGTTCAGCGAGGGGCTCCCGCTCCGTGCCCGGGCAGTGCAATCCCTGGGTACCAGCACCGCTGTCCTGGGGGGAGGCTTTGATCTTGGTTTACTCGAGTGTTGCTGCAGAAAGGGTCTGGCCCACTGCCCTGTGGAGGAGGTGGAATTACCACAGATCAAACCCAGTCAGCAGAGTGGAGTCTGGCTGCTTTTGTTCTCCGCTCAGGCCTTGTGGCACTGGGTGTGCAGTGCTGGGGGAAGGGGCTGTGCAGCAGGTACAGCTGGGTGAAGACCAATTTCCTGCTTCTCAATTAAAATATATGTATAAAGATGTGCAAAGTTACTGTGGGTTAAATGGAGGCAACTGTTTAGGTTTTACACATTTTTGAACCTTGGATTTTAAAATAAAATGAAATGGTGGTAGGTGACAAGGTGGTAAGTGCAGAAACTTCATTTAGAAAACAGCCAAAGGGAATATTTGAAGGAAAATGGTACTTCTTTTTGTGTATAAACAACTATGCTGAATTACTTTGGATTTGTGAGAAGTTTTGTTACTTCATTTACATTTTTCATCTCAAAAAGTTTTGGTAAAATCTGTGATTTTGCTTGAGTGGAAAGATTTGTCTTTAAAGTACTTTTTAAAAGATGAGTCATAGTTTATTTTCCTGTAGACTTTCACAGCACTGCTAACATAATCTAGCATTGCATCTGTTGGTTTTTGGAGGTTTTTGTTCATCAAACTAAGCTAAGCATATTTTGAAAAGGCTGATGCTGGGATTAGAGACTTCTCCGGGAACAGGAGGCTGGGAGATCCCGTGGCAGGAGTGTCAGTGTTTAGAGTTGTCACAGCCCCCAAGTTCCAGGCTTTGATACAGCTGCTGGGCAGGATGTGTCCCTCCTGCAGAGCCAGGCTGATGTGTGTGTGCGTCACTCCTGGGGCTTTTCCACACCCGTCCCTCCAAAAGGGGAGTGTAACCTACCACAAGACAGAACATCTGTATGGATGTGATGGGATTCCTTCCACACTGGGTTTGTTCTGTTAGAGCTGTGGGGGAGACTCGGGGTGAGAACAGCAGAGCTGTACCATCAGTTTTAATAGCTCCTTTTAAAAAATAGAAGGAATTAATTCATAGTCCTCCCAGAAGAAGAACAAGATCTTAGTAATTGGCACCTGGAAATGTCAGTCAGATTTCCCCTCCTTGTTTCCAGCACTTTGATGGTGTGTTTGCTGCTGGATGTGACTTTAACAAAAAGTTAAAAAATTAAAAAATAAATAAAATAAATTTAAAAAAACCTTTCCTTCATGCATATGGAGTTTTTTGGGGAAAAAAAAAAGGTATTTTAATGCTTTCTATTAAATTGGGACTAAAAGTGGTGTCTTAATTTGCATTCATTAGCATATTTGCATATAGATCACTGAAATGGTGGAAGAGGAGAAGAGCCTATAAATGAAAATTCTTTTAAAGGCACAGGCATCCTTTTATTTGTTTTCAGTCTCCCTGCCCTGTGCAGGCCCCAGCTGACCAGCAGTTGGATGGCGTTGGCGGCGTGGAGTGGGCTGTGGCCCCTGGCACACGGGCATGGTGGCGGAGCACAGGCTGAGATTGGTGCCTGTGGCCACCTCCAGCGGCCGAGGACAGGCCGTGGTGGGGCAGGGCCTGTGCCAGACCCTCCACTGGCATCTCCACATCGGCCAGGGGCCTCCTGCCTGAGGAGCCCTGGGCCCAGCTGGCACTTGGGGCAGCAAAGGGCTTGGCCACGCGGGGCTGGTGGTTTGTTAAAGGAGTTCTGTGGCTCCTTAATCAGACAGAAAAGATGTACTCGTGGCTCAGAGCTGTTCCCTGGAAATCTGTCGCTTGGATTTAATTTCTGTGCTCTGCTCTCACATACGTTCCCATACATTCTCTCCTGTGAAAAGATCTCTTTTCCCAGACTAAATCAGGGAAAAAGCTTTTATAAATTTCCTCAGGCTTTGCACTGATTTGCTTGTAGTCAGTTATAATAATAATAGGAACAGTTACTCTTTTAAAATAAATTTCCCAGTTGTATTTCCCTGTGATGCAAGGTACTTTCACACTACGATTCTTGTCTGTGATGTGCTGCCTGGCTGTTAAAAAAAGTAGTTTGAGTGGTTCCCAAGTGTTCATTCCAGGTTGCAGATACTTATAAGATGCCCTATAGATGTACCAGCCAATTTGAGATAAAGACTGTAGTGAAGACAGATGAATCAATGCTGAGAAACACTCCTTCCTATGGAGTTGAAAACTGGGATGGGAAGGGGGACTAGAAACGTTCTGTGGAGTGTGACATGCCCAAGGTGTGCAACCAGTCAGAAATTGAGTGTAGAAGAGCTCTTCCCAAGTAGGGACAGATTGGATGTTCAAGTTAAATTCCCAAACTTTGGAAAGTAATTAAGACAGAGAGAAGACAGTCCACCAAGGAAAAAAACCAGGAAAAAAAAACAAATCAGGGAATTTAGGCCACAGTTTACACTGACCCGGGCGGTTCTCAGCAGCTGTGGTTTGATCCTGGCTGCAAAGCCACTTAATAAGATTCCAGGCCGTGTTGCAGGAGGTAATTTGGCTGGGCAGCAGTGCCAGGGCACCCTGTTTGGCTCAGAGCCCTCCTTCTTGGAGAGTTCCCCTCCAGGGGACCGGCTGGATGTGCTGCCCCTCACTCCCACCACGTGCACACACATATCACCTGCAGCTCACTGCAGACCAAGGGATGATGGAGTTAAACTGGGGGGGAGAAACCAAAGAGCCAAAGGATGGAGGGTGTTTGGTCTGCAGGGACAGTCAGGCCGAGGCTGGGGCCTGCCTGGGGCAGGGAAGGGGAGGGGAGGGTGGTGTGGGGCTGCCAGGAGTGTCTGTGTGCAAGGCCCACTCTGTGCCCACTCTGTGCCCACGCTGTGCCCACTCTGTGCCCACGCTGTGCCCACGCTGTGCCCATGCTGTGCCCACACTGTGCCCACACTGTGCTGTGCCCACTCTGTGCCCATGCTGTGCCCATGCTGTGCCCACGCTGTGCCCACTCTGTGCCCATGCTGTACCCACACTGTGCCCACACTGTGCCCATGCTGTGCCCACTCTGTGCCCATGCTGTGCCCACACTGTGCCCACACTGTGCCCACTCTGTGCCCACGCTGTGCCCACACTGTGCCCAGTGCCCACCCGGAGAATCCCAGCCCGCAGCTGGAGGGCAGGCACGGTGGGAGTGCTCCGGGGTGTCCCTCAGGCTGCAGGCAGCCCCAGCATCCCAGGAAGCCCCTTGACACACAGGGGAGGGCAACAGGAGAGGCTCCCCGGGTGGGGCAGGGGCCCACCCGAGTCAGTGGGAATGGGAATGGGAATGGGAATGGGAATGGGAATGGGAATGGGAATGGGAATGGGAATGGTGCGGGGAGTGCCGGGCCGGGGGAGCCGCTCCGCCGCTAATGAAAATCGGAAACCGATGGAACAGCACAAGGTGCCCAGGCAGCAGGTTGTGGAAATGAGGAAGGGAAGGGGGGGGCGTGGGGGGCTAATGGAAGCTTCTGCGAAGCGGATGTCGTATTGATTGCTGTGTGTCTATATTTATATATTATCAAGTATATAAACTTCAGCAGATGTATGGCGCATAGATAAATAAAATGCATGCTGAAAAATTAATGAAATGTACATGCAAATCCACCGCCATCGATCACGCCGGCTGCCAGGACCAGAGGGCTTTTTACTTTTAGGCTTTTTCCTTCCTTTCTTTCATGTGTTCTCCCTCCTTCCCCTGTGAAAAAAAAAAACCAACAAACCCCAAATTCCCCTACTTGAGAAATTCCTCATCCAGGCCCGGATGAAAGGTGGCAGGATTTTGTGAGGATCCCGGTGGTGTGAGTGCTGCCTGTGAGCTGTGTGGGCAGGAGGCACAGCAGTGTGGCAGTGCAGGTGAGGAGCTGGGAGCAGAGCGGGTACCCGGGCAGTGCCAGGGCCGTGGTTCACCTGAGCACATGGCCCATGCCATGGTGAGGGAGTCTGGGCAGATGCAGGCTGTGTGAAAAACATTTTACAGTGGGAGGGAACTGTTATTTTAGGGAAGTCCCCAAAGAGCTTTACGCCTCCAGTCACTCCTCTGGTGGTGGCTGCAGGAGGCAAAGTTAGCGGGGCTGGGATGGGAAGACAAACCTGCAGTGTAAGGTTTTGGGCTGAGAGCAGCCCCTGGGAGCTTTGTCACTGAGTTCTGCAAGAGTGGCACAGTGAGAAAGGTTCCCAGATGCTTTTTCTTCAGGGGTAGCAGATGTCTCAGGAGTTAAACACAGGAATCTCCCTTTGTACTGGGGACTGCAGCAAGTGCTGCAGGGCTGTGGGAAGCCTTGCTGGCTCCTGGAACTGGGAGGGCAGCTCACCTGGCTGCTCCTGACCGGGATCCCTGTCTGCCTGTGCTGCAGGTATGTCCTGTCTGCCCTTTACAGACTTTCTATTGAGGTTTTCCTCACTCTGCTCAGAGAAGCAGGAAGCAGAGGACTATGCTTGGATGGTTTGACTCCCATATGTCCTTTCCTGACAGATAAGTGCCCTCCTTCCCTGTGTGGGCACTTTCCACATCCCCTCTCCTCCTCTGTGCTGTGCTGCAGCTGGCAGGGGCTGGCTGGGCACAGCACCAGGGCCCTGTGCAGGGCTGCCTGGTGTCCCCTGTCACCCAGTGTGGGAGCAGAAGTCAGGGCCCGAGAGGAGAGCAGTGCCAGGCTCTTGAACACTGTCCCCTGCTTGGGGCAGGGCCGGTTGGCAGCCAGGCAGAATCATTGTGCAGCCCCCGAGAGGACTGTGCCCGTGCCCTGTGAGCCCCTGGGAAGCCAAGAGGAGACTGGCCGTGGGAGAAGAGGCTGGAGCTCCTTCAAGCACCCAGCTCCCAGGGCTGCTCGGGGCAGGGGCTGTGTATTTTTAGCCGTGCTTTCTGTAGTTGCTGTTTGTTGTTCGCTGGGTCCCATTGTGAGTGGTGATGCTCCGCGCCCGCCGAGGGTCACCAAGAGTTTAATAGAGCAACCACAGAGCTCCTTGGTGGTGCAGCTGGTGACCCACTCCCAGCTTTGCCGCAGTCTGTGCCGTGCCCGTCCCGCTGCCCCAGAGCAGAGCCAGCGGGGTTGGTGTCCAGCATGAGCGGGGCTTTGCTCCATAAGTGTCGGGCAGGGGGATCTTTTGGGGTGTCTGAGCTGCAGCTGGGCACTAGTGCCCTCTTTTACCTGCTGTTATTTCTTAGCAGTGTCACAATGCTTGCCCTTGCTCCCTTTAGCCTCTGATTTCAGCACTTGGTTTGACCTGCTTTTCGGGGTGTGCTCTGAACAGAAACTGTGGGTGAGAACCTGTCAGAGGTCGGCTTCCTCTCCCCGTCCAGTGTCAGGTCAGGCTGTGCCACTCCTCCAGGCAGAAACTCTGCCAGGAATGGATTTCCTTGGTTTGGCAGACCACATTTCATGTTGTTGCTGTGAACCAGGCAAGAAATTAGAGGTTAGGGATGTGTTGGAGCCCGGGCAGCTGCAGTGCGACTGCAGGGCTGGAGGACGGCAGGTGGTGACCTGCACCAGGGGAGCTGGGCTGGCCCCAGGCGTCTGTGCTGGGCTCAGCGGTCACGAGCAGTGCTGGTGTGTCCGGCCCCTCGTTCTGCCCCACCGGGAGGGCAGGGGGTGCCGGGGGCACGGCTCAGCTCCCCCGGCAGGAGCCGCGGTGCCGGGCGGGACGGCAGCTCCGCTCCTGCGGCGCGTGGGGCTGGCTGCTGTCCCCGCTGCCGCGGGGGAGCCCGGGGAGAGTTCCGATGACAATGAAAAAGCCCAAGAAAACCCCACAGAAGATGAGCAGCAAGGCAGTGCGTTTTTTTCTTTGACACTTTTTCACTCCCCCCTACTCCGTCTTCCTCCCGATGTTTCCAGGAGACTCTCTCGGCGGCTCAGAAAGCTGCGTAGGCCCATGGCGGCTCAACCTTTCCCTCTCCCCGAGCCCCGGTCTAATCAACCCCTATAATTTATGCAGAAAATATGATTTATATTTAATTTCACCACACTTGCATTGTTAATTTGAGATGTAATTAACCCGTCGCTATGACAACTAATTTCGTGATGCCGTAAATTACCGCCGTCTTTTCATCAAAATTCAGTTACTTTGGCTCCTGTGTGCAATGTACTGATGCAATTAGGTTGCTAAGGGCAACCCAAAAGTGTTCAATTTCTTTTGTGTATCTGCAGTGGGGTAGAAGCTCTGGTGTGTTATCCCAAAGTCCTGTTTTCTTTGGTAAAGAGCAGGGCAGACGAGTCCATGGAGGAATGTGCGTGAGGGAGACGGAGCGGAAGAGTGTCCTGCGCTGGGGTTTCCCTGCGCCAGCCTCTGCGCTCTCCGTGGGGCTGTTTCTCTAATTGTTTTAAAAGAGCCGGGCTCCTGGTCATGCATGACCCTGTTTGTCTTAAGCCAGCGCTCTCTGTCTTCTTCCCTTCCTCTCTCCCAGGCTTTCCTCCTTGATGGGCTGGGGAGAAACGGGGCAGTGAGGGAAGGCTTTCCCTGCTGCTTTCATCCTAAACGCCAGCAACGCGCCTCAGTCCTTCCCTAAGAGTTTGTGTCCCTCTGAATTGTGTGTGTGCGCAGAGAGAACTTGTTTATATAGATCTCCCCCCCCTTCTTTATTTAAAACAAAAACCCTCTGTGTTGCTTTTGTCACGTTAATTCCCATTTTGCCAACACCAGGGGCCCAGGCAGACGAGTTACCAAGGAACACAAAATTTTAATTAGTGTATTTTAATCATTCAGGCTTTCCGAGCTAATCCACATACCCTAGAGAATTCCCGAGATGCAGCACTGCTCTGCTTTACCATTTATTGTTGAGTCTATTATAATTACTGTTAGCAGGTGGGGACTGGGAGATGTTTATTATGAGTTTTTCATCTTTAGTATAATTACCGAAAAAAACAAAATAAAAAGATGTTGGTGCATTTTGTTTTCCTAGAGGTTTTTTTTTGAGGGGGGTATTTTTCCCGTTCCTCAGGCAGGTGCTCGCCAATTAGTGCCTTTTTCTCTGTTTTTATTTATTTTGTTGATCCCTGACTCACCTTTACATTTTCAAGATGGAAGTAGAAGCCAGTGGCTCCTGGATGGAGTGAGTTTACCTAATTTAGGGCAAGAGATTAAGGCAGGACAGACCTAGACACAGTCAGGATCTCAGCCACTGTGGGTGGGTAGAGTGTGCTGAGGAGGGACCTCTCCGTTTGGGGCACGTTTGTTTGTGTTTTGCTGCTTTGCTGCCATTTCTTAAGGGGTAGAGTTTCATCAGCGTGATTGACAGGAGTCAGGAGCAGGCAGGAAAACGTGCCTGTGTGCAGGTGTGGGCACAACTGCCACTGCTGTGTGTGCAGAAGTGTAGGTGGGCACCTTGGAATGGTTTCTGAAGGATTCAGTCCTGGTTCCAGGGATGTTCAGAACCCTTCCAGGAGCAGAGCATGGTGAGGTGCTATATCTTTGGTGTACAGGGAGTGTTCAGTGTGGAGAGGGAAGGAGGGTCATTCCCCGAGCTCTGAAGTAGGATACTCTCATTTAAGTGAGCCTTTTATTCATCCTGACCACTGCAGAAAAAAACTACTGCTACCTTTTGAAGCTAAACTTTTTTTGTGTGGTCCTTGTAACAAGATTCTGACCTCTTGGTTTGCAGCTGTAGCTTGTAGCAGGATGGGGAGTGTCTGTGCCTGTCCTCCAAGACCAGTTTCTAGGCAGGCAGGTACCTTCTCCAAGTGCAAATGCCTGGGAAAGGGGTGAGGGGGGATGCACAGGCTGCAGTCAGTACTGCTCCCTCCTCTCCGTGATGGCCTGATGAAAGTTGGGAAAGGTGGGTCAGTCAGAGAGCATTAGTGCCCCATTATATGCCATGGCATTAGGTAACATTTTTAATTTTATAGTCTGTGGAGCTCTCCAGGTTTCATCTGTTTGGATTCCAACAGACTCTCATATCCCTAAGCAAAGCCCCTTCAGAGGGGCTGAGTTTCAGCGGCTTCCACCTCTGCGTGGTGATTTCTGCCTCGTTCCATGTCTGCTCCCTTGTCACTTGGGGAGTAAGCCTGTTTCAGACCATCCAGAAGCTAATGGGGCCCCCTCTCCTCTGTTCTGCTGGCTCCGGGGGCTGAATCTCTCTGGACTGAGCTTAACTGAAAGCTCAGAGGGAGTTTACAGCTAGGGGTGTTTTTAAGCCTCTCTCTATCCATATCCAAGTCTGCAGTTAGGAATCCCCAAACCAAGTTTTCGTCTTCAGGGGCTTCTCTGGGAAAAGTCCATGCTGATTCTGGACAGCTCTGGTGAGGGACCCCCCCCAGATTCATGCTGTGCTTTCACTGCCTCTTCCCATCTCACAGCTGAGTCAGAGAAATGAGCCCCTTCTCCACCTTACACTTTAAAGGCTGAGTGCAAACATTCTCCTCTCCTTGATGACGATTTTCAAGTTTTCCTGGAAAATTCCACATCTCTACATGAGGCCGAGGCTCTGGCTGGGGTGAGACCAAGCAAGATTAATTAATAAAGTTCAGTAGCTTACACAGGAACTCTGTAATATAATTATAGCTTCTGTAAGAAAAGGCCCTGGAGTCGGAGAGGTCTGTGAGAATCACATGGGGTTGGGAAGAGTGTCCTTTGAGCCCTGCACATTTCCCTGCACCCCTGCCCTTGCTTCCCAGGTCAGAAGGAGCTTCTGTACCCCCAAGTGCCCAAGTGCCTTTTGCAGCTGGCTGTTCTTGCTGCCAGCCTGCCCCCAAACTGCTCCTGGGACTCTTCCTGTTGAGAGGGGCATCTGCTCCCGAGCTGAGCCCTGCTGGCTTTGGGAGCCTGGGTATGTTCTGGTTCGGCAGGGACAGCTCCTGGGAGGTGTGAGGATCTCCCACTCCTCCTCCTCCTCCTGTTTTCTCCCTTCCAGCTCTTTGAACTGTCTTCCACCTGCTCCAGAGCAGCTCCCAGGGAAACCCTGTGCACCTCCTCCTGCACCTTCCTGCATCCTCCCAAGGCTCTGCCATCATGGGCAGCAGCAGCCCTGGGCAAGACGAGTGCCCGGAGGGAGCTCCCCTGAGAGTTCAGGGCCAGCTGGGGAGGGCTCCATCCGCAGGGAGACAGTGCTGAGAGCCTGGGCTGTGGGGGGAGGCCTTTCTTCTGGTGCCTCCAAACTTTCCCACCCCGGCGCGGCTCTACAAAGAGGCCCTGGCCCCGTGCGCGGGGCCTTCCGCACGGAGGGGTCTCGCCAGCTCCTCTTTATTGAGTCTTCAAGCGCTGGCAGGACACTCCATTAAAAAGCCATTCGCTTTTGTGTCCCCAGGCCCCCAGCCGGCTCCCGCTCATGTGACACTGGCCACAGTTGTAAAACAACAACACAAATAGTTGGCAACTACTGAGGGTTTTTTCAAACCAAGGTCGTCATAGCAACTTTCCCCAGTCAATCATGGCGAGGCAGCCTGCGAGGGGTGCTCTGAGTGGCAGGGCGGCCCCGCTGCCGAGGAGCCCCGAGCGGGCAGCTCTCAGGGGTCCCTGTCCCCAGCACTCATCAGCCTGCTCGGCTGTTCCCTTCGGTGAAGTGCAGGTGCCCTCGCAGTGCAGGGCTGGCGCGGGTATGGGAGAAGGGCTGTCCTCCATCCCAGAACTTCCTGAGCTTGGACCCAGGCCGCAGGGTCCCCGTTCCCGCTGGCAGGGTGCCATAGGGAGAATCCCTCAGCTCCCGGCATCGTGCCAGAGGGGGCATCCAACCCGTCCCCCACTTTGGCACAGCGCCAGGGGGGCATCTGAATCCCCCCCACGCCTGGCACGGTGCCGAGGGGCATCTGAGTCCCTCTGCCCGTGGCGCTGTGCCCGGTGGATCCGAACGTGGCACATTGTCCTTGCGTGTGGCTCTGCGCCAGGTCTGATCAGCACTATCAGCCACTGTCGTGTCTTGCAGGATGTAGGACCAGGAAGTGACTGGGCGCTGCTGGGTTTGCAGGCAGGTGGGCGAATCCCGCAGGTTCCTGCAGGAGCGAAGGAGGCGGCACTGCTGGGAGGGGACAGCTCCACTTAGCAGTCGAGCTGGAGCTCACACCTTGGTGGCACAGCACAAGGGCCAAGGTAGGGGAGCAGGATGGACCCCCCACCACAGCCTGGGGTCCGGCTGCCACTGGGAGCAACCAAGGGGAGCATCTCCTCTGCTTTTCCTGTCCCTTGCCCCTTCCCTCCTCCCTGATGAGTCTGCATCTCTCCTGTCATCTCTTCTGGTCTTTGGAGCACCTCAGTGCTGTGGGCTGTTACAACTCTGCTTTTATGACGTTGTTGCCTTTTCCCCTACATCCTGAACACCTCAGCTCTTGGGAGGTGGCAGCCTGGGCATACCCTGGTGCCTGTACGTGGGCAGCGCATGCAGCCAATCTGGGCTGCACTGCTCCCACCTGGGCAGGTCTCATGGCCCGTGCTTGCTGTCACTCTTGTCCCATGGCAGGGTTTCTGAGTGGAGCAGACCTCGGGCTGCTGTTGCTGTCTTCACATCTCTCTGCCTGAGGTTCCCCGGCTGCCTCGAGTGACTCCTGGAGGGGAGGAATGTTAAAAATCCGCTCTTGTAGTAAGTTGGCACCATATCCAGCCACCGTCTGCTCTCTGCCAGAGCTTAGTAAAATGTTGGCGAGGCTGCGGCTCCATACTCAGGCCCCCCCTTCCCCTTTTGTCTCGGTTGGTTTGGCAATTGCACGGTGGTAACACAGCTCAGGGTGGCACAGGGGCTTTGCTGCCCATATGCAGCTGGAAAGTGGAAAGGGATTTCCAGGCAGAGCAAATGATAAAGGGAAATGGGATGTGAGGGTCTGTGGCAGCCAGCCAGGGGCATGCCAGGCGTTTTGCTAACCCTGGCACCTTTGCTGTGGCTGGGGAGGGGCTGAGGATGGATGTGCCCCATCCAGCCCCTGGAGAAGGTGCCGGGGGCGTGTGTTACTCCACGGGTGGCCAGGTCCCTTGGCTGCTGTTGGAGCCGGGATCTGAGGGGGCTCACGAAGGCAGGCGGGGAGCTGCCGGCTCTGTGCAAATCCCGTTTGTTGGCACTGTGGTTAAAGGCACGGGAACTGCTGGCCGGGGCAGGGGAGGAGGGATGCTGGCTCCTTCACTTTGTTGCTTTGCATCTCCGTCACTCTGTCTCAGTTCTCTCATTCATTTGTTCTTAATTATTTGTTAATTTCCTTCCCTTCTTCCTCAATTTGTTCTCTCAGCCGTTTGCTCTCTCATTTGCTTTTTCTTTCTTTTGCTGCTGCTGTTTGCCACTTAATTTCCTTCTTTCATTCCTTTCCCTCTTACTTGTTCTCTCTCTCATCCCTTCTGCTTTTTTCTCTTCTTTCCTCCCTCCTCCCCTGGGCATTTCCAGTATCTGTGGCTTTTGTCTTGTGTTGTTTCTAATCCCGAGTGAGTTGCTTTCCTTCAGACAGACACCTCGCTCTTCCGTGCAGGGCTCCTCGGGCTGCTGCCCCTTTCATGCAGAGCCTGGCAGAGCGTCCCTTACCTTTGGGCATAAACTTCGAGGGCAGCCCCAGCGAGGGAGCTGGTGGGGCTGGCTCTGAGACGGGAAGGAGGGCACAGGAGCCCATCCCGAGCGCGGGTTCACCACAGGGAGCGGCGGTGGCCGCCCTGGTGCTGTGCTGGATGTGCCCCGGGCAGGGGAGGGATGCGGCAGTGGCAGGGCCGTGTCCGTGCCCCACAGCCGGGCGATGTGTGGGCACAGAGGGGCGTGGGGAGGCCGTGGCTGCGGGCACACCTGCACGTGCCACCGCGCTCACCTGCCTGCCTCCCTCCTGGCTCCCTCCCACCGCCTCCGCTCCGCTTCCCCTCGCCCGCCCTTCTCCCAGCGGATCCTCCCGGCGCAGGTTGGGCTCCCACGCACCTGCCCCTGTGTGCTGACACCTGTGCCGAGGGTGAGCCCTGGCCAGGCCCTGGGGCTGCCCTGGGGCTGCCACAGCGCCCGCCACCCTGGCATGCACGGCAGAGTGCACACACCTGTGCACAGCTGTACTCACATGTCACTGCGCACACACCTGTGCATAGCGGTGCTCACCTGTCACTGCATACACGCCTGTGCACAGCTGTGTTCACATGTCACTGTGCACACACCTGTGCACAGCTGTGTTCACATGTCACTGTGCACACACCTGTGCACAGCTGTGCTCACATGTCACTGTGCACACGCCTGTGCACAGCTGTGCTCACATGTCACTGTGCACATGCCTGTGCACAGCTGTGTTCACATGTCACTGTGCACACACCTGTGCACAGCTGTGCTCACATGTCACTGTGCACACACCTGTGCACAGCTGTGCTCACCTGTCATGCATACCTACCTGTGCACAGCTGTGCTCACGTGTCACCACGCACATGTCTGTGCACATCTGCACTCACATGTCACCTCGCACACGTGCCGTCATGTGCTGCCTCCCCAGCCGGCCTGCCATGTGCTTTCCCAGGGCTGGGCTCTGGGGCTGCCCCTCAGTAAATTATCCACCCCCCTGTGCCCCCTCCCCAAAACCCAGCCCGGCTGTAACATAGTAGCTGCCTGAACTCCCGATCCAAAGGTTAATATCAAAATCTGGAGCGGATTACCTAAAAATTACTTACAACACCATTAAAATTCTGAACTCTTTTTGTTGTGGCTGTAAATTAATTTAAAATGTCAGGGTTTTTTGAGAAATCCAATAAGAAATTGAGCCAACGGAGCAATCTGTAAACTGTCTGGCACAGAGGAAAGTGTGTCTTTTCAATCGACAAGAAAAAATATGGGGCTTAACTGGAACCATATGGCAGCGCACTTGAGAGAAATCTGCTGAAGAGGAGGGAGGGCGGGTGGGGGAGCCCAGGCAGGC